>BLSH010449122.1:183119-201440 GCA_018402905.1 Glandirana rugosa | reverse complement strand
AAAACGCTGGTGAGCCACATTTTTTGGCGTTTGAGCATTTTTACAGCTGAAAAACTCCTCTCAGAACCCACTAGTCTTGTGTTTTTTTTACAGCCAAAAAACACCCCAGCCAAAAACAGTTGATAACAGCCTATGTGTGCATGGACACATAGAATAACATGCTGGAGAGTTTATTGACTGTAGGAAAAAACGTCTGAAGCCAAAAAAGTCCTGTGTGCATGAGGCCTAAGAACTTTCATAAACACCAGTGGACATCAGATAGTGGTTAGACATGTGGATTTAATCACATCACCTAAATGTATTTTTTATCTGAAAGATAGGCCCTGAGGGGAGGACAAATAGAAAGTCTGTTTTCCTGATAGAAGCTGTTGCTTTGAGGTAAGCTGTGATATCTTTGACGGCGTCCAGGCAATGAAGAGAAATCTCTTTTGGGTGCTTTGGAGCAGGGGAAAAGATGAAAGAACAATGTCTTAATTGAAGTGGAAGTCTGACACTAACTTGGGAAAAAGGATGGTTTTGGCCATAGGACTACCTTGTCCTTATGAAGGATGAGGAATGGCTCCTTGTAAGGGAGAGGCACCAAATCCAAAACATGTCCGACTGATGTGATGAGGACCAGAAAGTCCACGTTGGGGCAAAGGCCATCTAAATAAATCCCCCTGGTGGTTTCAATGGGTCCTAGGAAGCAGTGGGGGCCTAATTCTAAAAACACCTTCCAGTTACAATAATAGATCTTTCTGGCAGTGGATTTTCTTGCTTTTAGCAAGGCAGGGAGTACAGACTTGGAGACTCCTCTGTCTCTTAAACTGCCATGCTTTCAGTGACTGAGAAGCAGGAGTGAAGGGCCCATTTTTGATCCAGACAGTGATGGCTGAAGGAATCTGCTTTTTAAATTGTTCATTCTTGGGACATGGACAGAAGAGATCACTGGACACAAAGTCTCCATCCTTGAAATCATCTAGCTTTCTTCGTTCATGGCAGTGCTACTCTTGGGTCCCCTCTGGTGGTTTATGTAGGCCACAACCATGGCATTGTTTGATTACACCCTAATAGGGTGTACATGTAGAAGGGGGTCCAGTGCTGCAGAGCCTGTTTGATTGCTCTGAGCTCCAAGGTGTCAATGTGGAGCTTGGTTTCCATCAGTGACCAGATTCCCTGGAATATGAGGGACTGGAACACTCCTCCCCAGCCTGAAAGACTCATATTTGTTGTTATCACATTCCAGTGATATGAAAGGAAATACTTAACTGTTGATAAGGCTGGGCTGGAGATCCACCAAGCTGTAGAATTCCTTGCTTGGCAGGGCAAGAGTATGGGTAAGTTGAGGGAAGGAGCATGTTTGTTCCAGGTTGACAAGATGTTGTGCCGGAGCAAACTTGAATGGTACTGAGTGAATGGAACAGCCTGGAAATTATAATGAGGTATAAAGGCCAAAAGGCAATGTGACAAATGAGAAATGGTACTCTTGACTTGCAAAGCGCAGAACATTGATGCAGTGGATAAATGGAAATATGTAGAGTATGTAGATCTTGGGTGTCCACAGATGCCAGGTATTCAGAGAGACAATTACTGACCTTGTAAATTTCATATAATATTTCTGAATTTGAAGATACAGTATTTGTTGGGGAATCTGAGGTCCAGAATAGGACAAATACTACTGTTGGACTTTGGTACCTTGAGGAGTTTTGAATAAAAACCTTTGAACCTGTCTTCTGGAGGTCCTAGCGCAACTACTCCCTGGGAAAAGAGATGGCACAGGACATTCCGTAACTCTAACTTATCTTGGTAAGTTTTGTGGAGGATTTGAGAGAAGAAAGCAATCAGATCAGGGGATAGAGTTTTGAACTTTTCTTTGTAGATCGTGTAAAGATCTTGAAACCACTGATTGAGCCCATAGGTCTGAAATGCCTGTGACTCAGAGAGAGGCAAAGTGTAACAGATGTTCCCTTCACTGGAAAGAGGGCTTCCAGACCTCCAGTTTCTCTCTCTCATGGAGCCGTCTCCTCCTGGAACCCTCCCAACCTCCTAGGCCAGACTTCCTGTCTGCCAGGCAGAGTTGTCTCCAAGTGGGAGCCCTGAGCTCTGTCCCTGGGAAGTTTATGAACCCAGCCCACAGGTGTGTAATTAACATGCCTGCTTCTGCCACAATCAGGCGTATATTGCTAATCCACAGTGTGACACGGGGTCGCCTCTCCACACATGTAACATGTTACGAAAGGTGAACTTTTAATGAATTTGTTAAGACATCTTTAAAAGGCATACGTTGGAGGCATTTTTCGCAGGCAGCTTTAGCTGTCCAAGCTTTTAGCCATAAGATTCTGTTTATATGAATGGAGATTTGGGCTATTCTGGAAACCCGTTTCATCACATGTTCTAGGGTATCCACACATAAGGGGGAGACAGAAGCTAATTGCTTTAATTGCACTGATAACACACAGTCTTGGAATACAGGATAATGTTGGTTGTTCATTGCCCTAGTCTTCCCGGTGGTTCAGTTTTCCTGACTAGACATCATATGACATCTGGCCAGATAACCCTCAATCTCAGACCGCGGCGGGGGCGCGCAGCGCGTCGATCGGGGGGTGTGGTGTGTCACTTTGACACACCGCAACTCTGATCATGGTAAAGAGCCTCTGACGGAGGCTCTTTACCATGTTATGAGCTGTGTCCAATCTGTCAGGTACCGGTATAGGAGGCTGAGATGATGAGAGGGCTTCCCTTGCGGCTGAGTGCACTGCACCCCTGGAGTTGGGGACAGGAGGTGCAATGCCCAAAGAAGCACAGGTCGCCTGCAGATGGAGCTTGAGTGGTGATTCCAGGTGTGGTAGTACTCAGGATACCCAGCAGGGGGAGACTGAAGCTAGTCTGGAAGTGCAAGCGGAGCTGTGGAGGAGATAGGCAGAATCAAGGTCAAAGCCAGGCCGAGGGTCAAACACGTGGAGTAGTCCGAATAGGCAGGAGAAGTCCGAGGAACAAGCCGGGATCAGAACCAGGGGGGAGTCAGAGCAGGTCAAGGCAAGCCGGGTCGGTAACAGAGAATCAGGCACAAGAACACAGGACTCAGGAACACAGGATACTGAGCTGAAGATAATCCAGCGATTTGTGACAGTTACTGGTCTCCTTTTATAGGCCGGTGCTTGCTGGTGATTGGTGCATTCTGCGCGCCTTACGGACGGACGTTCGTGCCGGACGAGCGTTCGTTGACGGGTGCCGTGTGTTACGGCGTCTGCGCGGGACCGCGCGGCCATCTTGGTTACTGGAACCTTTGCCAGTTCTTCCCTGACACAATCACAGCTGATCACTCTGTAAACAGGAAAAGCCGTGTATTTTCTCTTCCTCTACTAGTGCTGCCAGACACCGCTTCCGACAACGTCCTATGACGAAACGCATTAGGCAGGGCTTACTGGTACGCCGTTACGTCATTTTCGGTTCCTAGTATTCCGTCTGTGGAATGCAATCCCCGGACAGAGAGCTGATGCAGAGCCCGACAGCAGGGCTTTGATTGTCATCTACATTGTATTGTACTGTCACACCCGGTTTTAATACTTTTGGATGAAATAAATACTTTCTTGAAAAAATTGAGTTATGCTATGTGTATCCCTGGATTTGTCTCCATACATGCCATGCCCCAATGCTGAGGACCGCACCCACACTCTGGATACCAGGACGTGACACGGGCTGTTTTCTATGTGAACCACCCCTGCAGGGGTATCTACTTCTGGTGAGTGGGGGCACAGAAGGGGGAGCACGTGTGGATTCACTTGGATGCACAGGAAAAAAAACTGTATGCACTAAGTCACTTTGGATTACCACTACACATTCATGAAGATTTCGATATTCATATGAAGTCACTTTTCTAATGAATTTTCCACAGTTCAAGCTTTTGATATAGAGGCAAGAGTATGCAAGGAGGAATTTTGTTTATATGAATTTTTATGTTGCACACTAACTCTATGGTCATAAGGCTACAGTATTCCTGAACTCTGGGCTGGTTTTATATATTCATTTGCACTACTGAGCACTAAGCACTTTGTTTATTATTTGGTGTATAACAGCAACCATTGCACTGATTAAACTGTATATTACACCTTTTTAATAATTTATCAACTAATTCTTATTAATAATCTTATTACTTTTTATGTGTATTAATTGACACATTGAACCAATCATTATTCTCACTCATTAATAACACACACAGACAGCGCCAAATCCCTCATCTTATTACACACACGAGTAGAGGAGTGCAGATCGGCTGCTCTCCTCACAGTGGGGGTCTGCACTGATTGATTGTCAGTGCAGCCCCCCGAGGATGCCCACCCAGAACCACCAGGGATGCCCCCATGGCCACCAGGACTGTGCCCACCCAGGACCACCAGGGGTGCCCACCAGGGATGCCACACAGGACAACCAGGTATGCCCAATAGGCATGGCACTCAGTGTCCATCTGTGATGCCTGCCAGCTGCATAACAGTGCCATCTCTCAGTGCTGCCTATCATGCCCATCAGTGCCCACCAGTGCCACCTAGCAGTGCCCATCAGTGCCACCTAGCAGTGCCATCCATCAGTGCCACCTATCAGCGCCCAGTGCCACCTATCAGTGCCACCTATCAGTGCCGCATATCAGTGCCACCTATCAGTGCCCCTCAGTGCTGCATATAAGTGCCTCATCATCAGTGCCACCTCATCAGTGCCACCTCATCAGTGTCAATCAGTATTGCCTCATCAGTGCCCATAAGTGCAGCCTCATCAGTGCCCATCAGTGAAGGAGAAAACTTACTTATTTACAAAATTTTGTAACAGAAACAAAGAAAACCTTTTTTTTTTTCAATATTTTCAGTCCTTTTTTATTTGTAGCACAAAAAATAAAAACCCCAGAGGTGATCAAATACCACCAAAAGAAAGCTCTGTTTGTGGGGAAAAAAAGACATTTTTTGGGGGTACAGTGAGGCATGACTGCACAATTGTCATGCAAAATGTGACAGTGCTGAAAAGTGGTCTGGGCAGGAAGGGGGGAAAGTGCCTGGTATTGAAGTGATTAAGAGTGTCTCTTAAATTAAATAACACCTTCAATTGGTACAGTGAGATGTTTGTTTAGGAATGAAACAGGATCTACTACTGGAGCAGACCACTTAATAGAGAACTGTTGTCCCACTATATAGAGCTCAGCAATTATTTTTGGAGTGAAAATCTTCTCCGGAGGGACCCAGTTGTTAGTAATTTCCCATTCTATTTGTCCATGAATAGGGACTGTCTTTTTAGATTTTGCAGATCTATTTGTACCCAAAGGGCAATGGCGAAATGAAGGAGGATCATGTGCAACAATGCCAAAGCTTTTTTGCACAAGGTAGAGGTGAGCATATACACCACTGAAACATATTGCATGAAGCTCATGCTTCACAGGAGTCTGGGGGGAGAGAAATCTTCCGCAGCCTTCCCAGGGCTACTTCATTTGCTTCTATGTCTGCTTTATCAAGGTCATGCATATCAGGATCTGACTTGGGCAGAGGTGGTGGGGTTGGAGATGGGACCTGGTGTTTTGGGGCTCTGGAGCTGTGGTAAAGACATTAGTTTGAAAAAAATGTGACACGGTTGCTGAAAAATCTGCTTTGTTAGGTAGAACGCTTGTTTTGTGTCTACAATGGCATAAAATCGGATACAGAGACAGTTTAAAATCAGGTCCTGCATCAGTGCAATCGCCAATTTGAGGTTGAATATTGTACAGCCCTGCAGCAGAGGGAATATTTGCCTGAGCTTTTGCCATGCTCGCTTTCACCTGGTTTCTTTTATAGCTACAGGTGAGGATACACCCCTGTGGGGTTCTCACAAAGTGGGGTGCAGAATATAGGGTAGGCATGCCCAGAAGGAGAACTCAGCCAGTCAGGTGTAGTCCATACTGTGGCAAAGTCTTCATGGCAAAAGGGTGGGATGAAACATATAAAGGGCTGTAGGTGGAAGTGGTGGTAAAGTGTGTGACCTGCTGTATGATGTACCACCTGGTCATCCAGAGTCTGAGCTCTAAGTGATTTAATTTTAGCCCCAAGTTTGAAAAGCTTGAACTGTGAAGTGAAAACGTTCCAAACAAACCCGTTTTTTACAGTAACAGTCAGATATACAAGGGTAACCCCATCCTACTTGTCCATTATGCTGGTCCCTATATAGGGTCCAGGCTTCACCCGTCATGGTGGGCATACCCCTGATGGGGTCTTCAGGGTCTGGATTTTATAGGGATGAACCACACTAAGTACCAAGATGAGCACTTCTACAGGACCCCGAAGCAAACATTACAGGCTGTCCACACAGTGTGAGGTCCGGGTACGGTTCCCAAGGTTTTACCGCTGTTCCGCTTATCCAAATTGTCCTTCTATTGTGGTGTTTGGAAGACAGGGAGGAGTTGACTGAAGAGTCTATTGAGGAATCCGAAGATAAAATAATAAACTAGTTAAGCTAAGGGTGATTTCTCCTTAGAACACTAGCAGAAAACTGTGAACTGTGCTTTGCCAGTGTCCCATCACCTGAAGGTACAAGCCTAAAACCCTGCATCTATGAATACTCAGCTTGGGTCCTGTATTGTACGATTAGGATAATCATTTTTAAAATGCTATATAATTATACAATATAATTGTCACAAACTTGAGCAATTTAGACTGGGTAAATGCTAAAATAATGCATAAACCATATTCCTTGTAAAATTCAAACTTGTCTTTACCACACCCTGCCTCTTTATTGGTCAGTGAGACTTGCTATAACAACAAAAACCAGTATGGAGGCAGAGGGGTGGGGTCAAGTGAAGGAAAATGGTACATTTGCTTATAACTACCAAGATGTCTGCCAATGTTTACAAAATTGCCTGACCATTCAAATATCTTTTTTTTATCACCATCGTCTTATAGTATGTAATTTGAATTTTTCTATATATTCATTACAAAGTATAAATGCACATAGTAATTTATAACAAACTTGTAGCTTCTAAAGGTGACTTATACTCAATTGTTATTAAGCAATTTGTACAATATTTCTGGAATGGAAGCATAAAGGACATTTTATGGCTTACATGCTTATTCTATATATTGTACAGTACTACTGTATGAAAAGAAGTCAAAGTACAAAATGATCCCTTCAGACATATTTATGACAGGTCATAAAATGGATCATTTCAGTTTATCTCTTAAATTGATGAAATATGCAAGCATCAAAATATGTTGCTATGCTGTAATTTCTGCCCTATATTAATTCCCTTTTAATCAGCCATACATTTCACTAGCGATTATGAGTTATTTAAGCCACTTAGTACCCAATATAATATGTTTTATATCTGTGATGATCTTCAGATATACAATGATATAATTTAGATGCCAGCTAGAGCAATTTTTTTGACATTTTAGCAATAAGCGAAGCAACTAAATTTTCACTGGTTGTAGCTGAAACTTCACTCATACAGTATCCGACTATATCTAGTAGTTTTATGCATTTTTAATATCATTTGAGGTTCTTAATAAAGTAGAACTATGGCTTCTTTGACTGTTGTCTTCACAGCGTTTTGAGCTGCAGAGCTCTATGGCGGCGATGTGATGCGTGTTTCATCGCATCGCACAACTCCCCCTTTTTTTTTATTACCTTTATGTGAAGTATCACTGCACAGCAGCATGCTGCACTGTACCTGCTGCAAGCTGGTATGCAGGACAAACATGTTGCATAATATCGCATAGCTCTGGAATGCAGTGAAACACCACATTCTCTTCTGAACATGACATCCAAAAAACTATTATTTTCTGTGTGTCATTACAGTTACCTGCGTTTTTCCACAAGGAAAAACATGACCAACTGCACATAGCGTGAATGACCCTTAAATGTGTGTAGCAGCACATAAAATAGTATTAAATTCAAAAGCAAACATATATTCCATTACAGATGACCAAATCTTAGATGTGATGGCTGTATCCGTTTTCTTTTCTAGTCTTCTAGTTTCACCTGATGATTCAGCCAGTAAGTCTGTTGTTTTTCAAAAGAACAAGCTCTCCTGCATATGTATCAGTTACGGGGATGATATAAACCATATAACACTGACGAAAGTGCTCACAATGCTGAGATTTTATTTATTTCTGTAAAACCTTTATCCCAAAAGAAAAAAAACTGTTTGCTTTAACTGCTTAAAAGTATTAGCTGGAGCTTGGCTTCAGTGTGTTAGTGTATTTAAAGTGGTACTAAAGTCAAAACATTTTTACTCTTAAGGCATTCTCTGCATTAACGTGATACTAAAATATATATATATTTTTTTTTAGTTAAAAATAACAAACATGCAATATTTACCTGCTCTGTGCAGTGGTTTTGCACAGAGCAGCCTCGATCCTCCTCTTCTCTGGTCCTTCTTCGGTGCTCCTGGCCCCTCCCTCCTGTTGAGTGCCCCCTCAGCCAGCAGCTTGCTATGGGAGCAGCTGAGCCGACCCACAGCTCCTGTGTCCATTCAGACATGGAGCCGTGGTCTGGTCCCGCCCCCTTTATCTCCTCATTGGCGGGAGCCAATGGCGCCATGCAGCTGTCTCAGCTAATGAGGAGGGGAGTCCCAGGCAGTCGAGACACTCCCACAATATCGCTGGATCTAGATGAGGCTCAGGTGAGTATTCGAGGGGCAGAGGGGGACTGCTGCACACAGAAGAATGCTTTAAGAAAAAAAAACCTTCTGCCTTTACAATCACTTTAAGGTAAAAATATCCCAGTAGTTGTATCGACACCCCCCCCCCCCCCCAAACCAAAACTGTACCCGTCTGCAGTGGCACTCTCCCCTCCTCCTCTTCTCACGGGATAATGTACTGGAGATTTAGTCGACTAAATACCACTAAAACTAAAACCATTGCAGAAGACTAAAATAGTACTAAAAATAAAATGCCATTTTGGTCAAAAGACTAAGGCCCCTTTCACACTGGGGAGGGGCGGTAGCGTTATTAGCGGCGCATTTACTGCTATTATATGCAGTCAGGAGCAGGGCGCTTTTAACCCACAGGAAGGTGTTAACAAGGGGCTAAAAGCGCCGCCGCTTGTCGCTTAGAGGCAGCATACAGCCGCTACGGGAGTGCCACCCATTACTTTGAATGGAGGGGGCTGTGTAGGAGCGCCCCAAAGATGTGGCTTGCAGGACTTTTCTTCTCATTCTGAATTTGCACCGCCCCAGTGTAAAAGCACTCGGGCTTTCACCCTTGGGAGAATGGGGGGGGGGGGGGGGGGGCACTATTTTCAGCACCGCAGCACTGAAAAACGTTCCGGTGTGAAAGGGGTCTAAGGCTAAAACTAAATTGAAATTTGCTGCCAGAATTAACACTATTGGCAACCATGCAGACCAGTTTTTGCACTGTCAAGCTTTAGTAAATTAACCACTTCAGCCCCGGAAGGATTTACCCCCTTCCTGACCACAGCACTTTTTGCAATTTGGCACTGCATCGCTTTAACTGACAATTGCGCGGTCGTGCAATGTTGTACTAAAATGAAATTGATGTTTTTTTTTCACCACAAATAGAGCTTTCTTTTGGTGGTATTTGATCACCTTTGCAGTTTTATTTTTTGCACTATAAACAAAAGAAGAGCATACATTTTGAAAAAATATATCTTTTTTTACTTTTCGCTATAATACACATCCAAAGAATAAAATATAAAAAAAACTAATTTCTTCCTCAGTTTAGGCCGATATATATATTCTTCTATATGTTTTTGGTGAAAAAAAAATCACAATAGGCGTATATTGATTGGGTTATCGCGTCTACAAACTATGGGAATAGATTTATGGCGTTTTTATTATCATTTTTTCTTTACTAGTAATGGCGGCAATCTGCGATTTTTATCAGGACTGCGACATTGCCGTGGACAGATTGGACGCTTTTGACACTTTTTTGTTGACCAATGACATTTATACACCGCTCAGAGCTTTAACCTCCCTGGCGGTATGATTATTTCAGATTTTTGGTGCTGAAAGCGGTACATTATTTTGCATAGAAATTTGGCATTTTATATTGTAGGCCTGTAATTCTTAGGAATAACTCACTTAAATCTGTCCAAACCAGAGTCAATGTATGTACCAATGTACCAGAATAATGTAATCTATTCAAAAACACTGAAATTTGCTCAGTTACAGAATTGTCGCTGTCGTCACTTTCAGTGTCTGATGATAAATTTCCCCAAAAATCATTATCACTCAATTCTGCAAATGATTCTTATTTTCTATCGCTGTTTTCTAGCTAATCATGTTTCCAGGCAGAAATAATGACATATATAATATAAAAGTGCATGCAGGGCACTGGACTAAGCACTAGGGACAAAAGGGATGTGAAATGATTTGATACAATAATGTAATCTTACAGATTACAGTGTACTGTATGTATACTGTGTGTTTCACTTTTTGAATTTCCAGCCAGGCTCTGTCCCCGTGCGACGTGTAATAAATACATCCTTGGTTCAATACTTAAAAGTTGATGGGTAAGTATAATATTATTAGTGCGGTTTAAAAGTGCAATTAAATACTTAATAAAAAGAATCCATAAAATGACGTGACTTGAAATAAAAGTGATCCGTGCTCAAAGTGACTGGTGCTTTAACAGTGCTGCTCTCCTATGGTAATGCTCTTACCAGTGTAGTTTCTTATAAATCAAAGGTGCTCTGGTGCTCATTATGTGCCCTAATGGGTATGTGCTTACCTATAAGTTTCACCCCTCTTCGGGGTACACCGCTTCCACAGTCCTTCACTACTGTGCGGCAGGTCCCAGCTGGACCTTGTAGTCCTCCTTCCTCCTCGGTTGTATCTGTCCCGTAGTTGAATGTTATGTGGAAAATAAGAGAAATTTCCATAGAGTAGTAACATTTGAAAAACGTTACTTTATTGAATAACAAATATTGCCAGATCAAATAATTCATAATAATAATCAAAAATTCTGCAGGCCGCTCCAGATGATGTCAGTATGACGAAACCGGCAGGGTGGAGCTAACGAGCATCACTTCCGGGTTCAGAGCCACGATCTCTCCCAATTTTAAATGCTTTTAAGGAATTTTTAATTATTTGATCTGCCAATATTTGTTTTCCAATAAAGTAACGTATTTAAACATTGCTACTCTATGGAAATTCCTCTTATTTTCCACATAACATACAACTTCCAAGGAGGCAGGAGGTCTACAAGGTCCAGCTGGGACCCACTGCATAGTGGCGTAGGACTGTGGAAGTGGTGTACCCCCGAACAGGGGTGAAACTTTTAGGTAAGCACATACCCATTAGGGCACATAAGGAGCACTAGAGCACCAGGAGCACCTTTGATTTATATGACACTGCACTGTACCTCCATGCGGGGTGAATACCTCTGGTAAGAGAATTACCATAGGACAGCAGCACTGTAAAGCACCAGTCACTTTGAGCATGGATCACTTTTATTTCATGTCATTTTATGGACTCTTTTTATGAAGTATTCAATTGCACTTTTAAACCACACTAATAATATTATATTTACCCATGGACTTTCAAGTATTGCTTTAAGGATGTATTCATAACATTTGTTTGGGTTTCAACCCAATGTATCTACATAGTATATAAGAGTGTGTGTATATATATATATATATCTTTATTTACTTAGTACAAAGCACAGTTAATTTTGAAGTACACATTTATTATTATTATTTATACTCACTCTCCTTAAGAACATTGCCATATCTACTCCTGACTAGACCTTTCAGAGCTTTAACTAGCCACTGATTACTGTAAAAATGTTATTGGCAGGGAAGGAGTTAAACTGTAGGGGGCGATCAAGGGGTTAGCTGTGTTTCCTCACTGTGTTCTAACTGTGTGGGGGCTGGGCTGGCCGGGGCATGGCATATCTAACTGTTCCCGATTACAGGGAACAGTAGATTTGTCATATGTCCCCTGACAGAATGGGGAACCGCCGCGTTTACATAGGCGGTTCCCCGATCTGGCTCTGTAGTAGGTGATCGGGGTCGCCGGTGGACATCGAGTCCGCCTGACCCGCGGGCACGCTCATGGAGTGTGCAGCGGGTGCACGCCGCCGCCGGGGCACGCTCACCTGCAAACCACGCATGTGCGATGGACGTACAATGACCGCGGTTTACGCAGCCAAGCTACCGCAGTACAACTGCGATGGCTGGTCGGCAAGCGGTTAACCCCAAAGTGTCATTAAGCCCACAACAATAAAACCTGTCAATGCATGAAGTATTACATGCTGATCATACAGTACTCACTCACTAAATGGTTTGTCTTCAGTAAAATACATACCTGGTTGATCCTGCACTTTTTCGTCCCTCCCTCCACTCTGTGACCCTGCTGCAGCTGCAGATTCTGAAGAGCGGCAGTTGTTCCCCTCATGTGCACATGCTCAGATTTCAGAGTTGCAATGCAGGGCATTTCCTCCATGATCGTAACTGTGTAGTTCACGTGACTGTACAGTCACTTATGTGGGCATATACACTCCGGATAAATGACAACCCAAAATACATTGTGGGTGGGAAATAGCATCTTTGACAATTCCGCCCACACCATGTTATTAACTAAAAAGAATAAATATTGGATTTTACATAAATGTTTGTATGATGATGTAACACATTTATTTGATATCTATTGTGTATTTTTAATTAGCATTATGGAGGAATTTTATTTTGGTCATGTGACACAGAATCAAAGTTCAGGCTTCCTCTGCTTACATATGGAACATTCATCAGCAGAGACTAGAAGCTCCTCCCCCAATATGTCTCTGCCACTGGAAAGTTGTGAAAAAGTCACGTTACCTCTAAATGGTAGTATTGGAAAAGATACTCAGAGTTTGTTTATTTTGCTTCTGTAACCGCTTCCCGACCGTGTCGCATACATTTACTGCTGCAGAGTGGCTCTGTCCCATGAATAGCTGTCTATAAATGGCAGCTCGCGCGTGCGCTGTAGTGGGCGGGAATGCGCTGGCAGCGGCGACATACTCTCATGCCCACTGCACTCTGCAGGAGTGTGGCTGCGGCTCGGGCAGACTCTATCTTTGCCGGCGAGCCGCGATTGCCTAGCAGAGAACAAAAACGTGGAACCGCCGATGTAAACATGGTGGTTCCCCGCTCTGTCAGGCAGCATGTAAGACAGTGTTTCTCAACCTTTTATGATGAAGTACCCCTGCAGATCTAAAAAAATTTCCTAAGTACCCCCTGTCTCGAGAAAGTAATTTCTATTGCTTGGGTGTCATGGTTTCGGTGTGTGTGTTTGTGTAATGTCAGTATGTGTTTGTGATGATTTCTGTGTGTGTTTGTGATGGTTTTTGTTTGTGTGCAAAATCATCATCAAATGCAGCCTCACCAGTGCCCATCAATGCAACCTCAGCAGTGCCCATCAATGCAGCCTCACCAAAGCCCATCAATGCAGCCTCACCAGTGCCCTCAATGCAGCCTCACCAGTGCCCATCAAATGCAGCCTTACCAGTGCCCATCAAATGCAGCCTGATCTGTGCCCACCAATGCAGCCTTACCAGTGCCCATCAAATGCAGCCTCATCAGTGCCCATGAAATGCAGCCTGATCAGTGCCCACCAATGCAGCCTTACCAGTGCCCATCAAATGCAGCCTGATCAGTGCCCATCAAATGCAGCCCGATCAGTGCCCATCAAATGCAACCTGATCAGTGCCCATCAAATGCAGCCTTGCCAGTGCCCATCAAATGCAGACTTACCAGTGCCCATCAAATGCAGCCTTGCCAGTGCCCATCAAATGCAGCCTTGCTAGTGCCCATCAAACGCAGCCTTGCCAGTGCCCATCAAATTAAGCCTGATCAGTGCCTAGCATTGGAGCCCGATCAGTGCTCAGCAATACAGCCTGATCAGTGCCCAGCATTGCAACCTGATCAGTGCCAAGCATTGCAGCCTGATCATTGCCAAGCATTGCAGCCTGATTGGTGCCCAGCAATACAACCTGATCAGTACCCAGCAATGCAGCCTGATCAGTGCCCAGAATTGCAGCCTGACCAGTGCCCAGAATTGTAGCCTAACCAGTGCCCAGCATTGCAGCCTGATCAGTGCCCATCATTGGAGCCCGATCAGTGCTCAGCAATGCAGCCTGACCAGTGCCCAGCATTGTAACCTGACCAGTGCCCAGCATTGCAGCCTCATCAGTGCCAAGCATTGCAGCCTGATTGGTGCCCAGCAATGCAGCCTTGCCAGTGCCCATCAAATGCAGACTTACCAGTGCCCATCAAATGCGGCCTTACCAGTGCCCATCAAATGCAGCCTTACCAGTGCCCATCAAATGCAGCCTTGCTAGTGCCCATCAAACGCAGCCTTGCCAGTGCCCAGCAATGCAGCCTGATCAGTGCCAAGCATTGCAGCCTGATTGGTGCCCAGCAATACAACCTGATCAGTGCCCAGCGATGCAGCCTGACCAGTACCCAGCATTGCAGCCTCATCAGTGCCCAGCATTGCAGCCTCATCAGTGCCCAGCATTGCAGCCTCATCAGTGCCCAGCATTGCAGCCTCATCAGTGCCAAGCATTGCAGCCTGTTTGGTGCCCAGCAGTACAGCCTGATCGGTGCCCAGCAATGCAGCCTGATCGGTGCCCAGCATTGCAGCCTGATCAGTGCCCAGAATTGCAGCCCGATCAGTGCCAGCATTGCAGCCTGATTGGTGCCCAGCAATACAACCTGATCAGTGCCCAGAATTGTAGCCTGGCCAGTGCCCAGCATTGCAGCCTGATCAGTGCCCAGCATTGCAGCCTGATCAGTGCCCTGCATTGCAGCCTGACCAGTGCCCAGCATTGCAGCCTGATCAGTGCCCAGCATTGGAGCCCAATCAGTGCTCAGCAATGCAGCTTGATCAGTGCTCAGCAATATAGCCTGATCAGCGCCCAGCATTGCAACCTGATCAGCGCCAAGCATTGCAGCCTGATTGGTGCCCAGCAATACAGCCTGATCAGTGCCCAGCAATACAGCCTGATCAGTGCCCAGCATTGCAGCCTGATCAGTGCCCAGCATTTCAGCCTGATCAGTGCCCAGCATTGCAGCCTGATCAGTGCCAAGCATTGCAGCCTGATCAGTGCCCAGCATTGCAGCCACATTTGTAATATGCAGCATGGAAGGGGTTAATGCATTGCCAATGGTTACTGGTGACCAGTGACAATAACTCCTTTGTGCTGCATTAGTGACACCAGTGTCAGTGTTTATTAACCCCTTCATGCTGCATCATAAAGGCATTAATTAACACTGCCACTAATGCAGCACAAAAGGGTTAATTAACTGCTACTGGTCACTAATGCATCAGTAACCAATGGCAATACATTTACCCCTTCCATGCTGCATATTACAAATGCATTGTACTTTAACCCCCCCCCCCTTCAAAAAAAAAAAAAGTTAAGCACTGCAGAGCACAGATAACATTACTGACTGTAGTGTTATCAGCCTCTGCTCACTCACTTGTCCATGACAGTGGACGCTCCGAGCAGAAGCACTCCTCCACCATCCCCCGCTCCCAGCCTCAGTGACATCGTGACAGGAAGCTCCTGTCAGGGGAAGAGTGTGTGAGGCACACTCACCGCTCCGCTGTGGACAGCTCTGCACTTGCCATACTGTGTAGCGGCGGCTGTATATAGCAAGCCGCCGCTACATTAAACCTTTTACCCAGCATCAGAGCAGCAACTGGCATCCTGCCCCCCACACAGCTGGCGTACCCCCTGCCTGTGGTGCACGTACCCCTAGGGGTACGCGTACCACAGGTTGAGAAACTATGATGTAAGAGATCTACTGATCCCTGTCACTGGAATCAGTTAGATCTCTTATGCCCCTGGTAGCCCAGCCCCCTCACAGTTAGAACATGCCTAGGGAACACAGTTAAACCCTAGATCACCCCCTGCAGGTTAACCTCTTCACTGCAAATGACATTTATACAGTAATCAGTGGATATTTAAATTTCTGATCGCTATATGAATGTCATTGGTCTCAAAAAAGTGTCAAAAATGTCCGACATGTCCACTGCAATATCACAGTCCTGATAAAAATCACAGATCGCCACCATTACTAGTAAGAAAACAAAAAAAAAAGGTAAAAACGCCAGAGATGAATTCTCATGGTTTGTAAACGCGGCTACTTTTGCGCAAACCAATTAATAAACGCCAATTGCGATTTTTTTTTTTCCCCAAAAATATGAGGAAGAATATAAATCGGCCAAAACCGATGAATACATTTTTTTTTTATATTTATTTTTAGATATGTATTTTAGCCAAAACTAAGAAATATTGTTTTTTTTTGTTTATAGTGGTGATCAGAAATGATGCAGACTTGATCAAATACCACCAAAAGAAAGCTCTATTTGTGGGAAAAAAAGGACGCAAAAAGTGCTCTGGTCCTAACTTGGGAAATCCTTCCGGGGCTTAAGTGGTTAAATAACTGCACATGCATGATGCAAATACATTATTATCATTATAAATACAGAATTTATATAGCACCAACAGTTTGCACAGTGCTTTACAACATGAGGGCAGACAGTACAGTTACAATACAATTCAATACAGAAGGAATGAGAGGGCCCTGCTCGTTAGAGTTTACAATCTAGGATGGAGGATCAAGTGATACAAAAGGTAATAGCTGTGGGGGAGGAGCTGATGAAGGAAATTGAAATTCAGTTGTTAGGTGAAGGCAAGATAGGCTTCTCTGAAGAGATGGGTTTTCAGGGATAGTCTAAAAGCAAACAGAGTAGGAGATAATCTGACAGATTGGGGTAGGGGGTTCCATAGGATAGGAGAAGCTCTGGAGAAGTCCTGGAAGTGAGAATGGGAGGAGGTGACAAGGGAGCTGGAGAGCAGGAGGTCTTGGGAGGACCGAAGAGAACCATTAGGTTGGTATTTTGAGACTAGGTTAGTGATGTAGCTGGGAGTAGAGTTGTGGATGGCTTTGTAAGTTGTTGTTCGTATTTTGAACTTAATTAGTTGGGTGAGCTGGAGACAATGGAGGGATTATACATAATTACAGAATGCATAATTAAAATCTATACTGTAAACTAAAGTGTATGTGTTTAGTATCCCTTTAATCACAAATGTTACATAATCCTGAACTTTTGGTTTATTAGATATTGTGCTTGCAGCAGGAACTAATCGTGCTGTAGAGGTTTTTGATCTGAATGTGGGTCGTAAAGTTGCAACAATTCCAGATGTCCATCCAAGAGCAGCGCATCAGATCTGTCAAAATAAGGTAAATACATTTTCTTCATAAAGACCAATATCTCACAGCAGAGAAAACCTATGTTGAGAGAAATAAGCAGGATGAACAGTATCTGAAAATGCAAAATATGTCAAGGCTGTCATAATGATCTACAGTATAAGCTTCAGTATTTTTGAATATTCAAATATTGTAAGTGTATGTACATGTGTACAAGTATATGTACACTGTAATGATGAACTTGTTTTCATTGTTCCCTTTTGGTCTGTTGAATGTGCAGTTAAATATTCTGTTATATCTTTTTTATAAGTACAAAGAAATATATATAATAATTAAAAAAAACTGATTGCGCCAATCAAAATATTAGCGATACATCTAAGTGCTAAAATAACAGTGTTAATGAGTGATTAGGGGGGTTTTAATTCCTACCTCCCCAGGGAGGCTGCTGTAATATCGGCAATAGCCGTAATAGATGCTACACAGAATTTCAGCGCCAACCCAACAACATAGGATATTTAATAATAATAAAATAGTGATTATTCAAGTGAGCTTTCAAATCTTAATCAAATTCAACACAAAGTCCATAAGTGTCCATAAAAGATATTAGAAATCAACCGTTGATATGATAAAGTGACCATAAGTGCTCTTCGGTGAATTAAATAAACAAGTGCAAAATATGTGCAGAAAACGTGCCAGGTGCCAGGATCCCTCTTGTGTCCCCACTCACCGGAGCGAATGGACCCACTGCTTTTCAGTCAGCAGGTCAAATGGGCTAGATAGTGGCAAACGATGAGGCGTGCAGTGCTTTGAGAAATTACATTAAATCAAACACCAAGGTCTGCCATCAGTTGGGAAAGAAGCCATACATATCTGGTGCAGTGTTCAGCCGGGAACCATCGTTTGCCACTATCTAGCCCATTTGACCTGCTGACTGAAAAGCAGTGGATCCATTCGCTTCGGTGAGTGGGGACACAAGAGGGATCCTGGCACCTGGCACGTTTTCTGCACATATTTTGCACTTGTTTATTTAATTCACCGAAGAGCACTTATGGTCACTTTATCATATCAGAATTAGTTTAAGTTGTGTTTCAGGTATTCACAGGTATTTTCTATAATCTTTAGTTGGTAACTATACTATTTCACTGGTATTCACGAGAAGCCACTTAATTTATT
>BLSH010449122.1:128528-141750 GCA_018402905.1 Glandirana rugosa | reverse complement strand
ATTTTACTTACTCTGAAAGCTGTAAGGGAAAAATAAAACAGGCAATGAAAAATATGCAAAAATGATCTGGCCAGCTGAGTTTAAAATTGGAGCGCAGGGCCTGGCAGTAAGAGGGTTAAGCCACTGTTACAGGACAATTCAATTCAAGTTTTGAACAGTGTGTATGTGGTTTTCATTTGGGGAAGTCAATTCATTCTAAAATCAAATGCTAAAAGCAAACAACATTTTGGAGCTCTTTTCAGATAAGTTCATCAAGTTATCGAAGAGGATTTGTGTACAAAATTTAATGCAAATTTCCATTCATATGTTTGTTCAAAAATCTACTAGCATATGACCTGAATTAGTCTGCAATCGTGAAGACAGGAAGTCTCACCTATAGACTAAGAGAACCAGTCCAGCAGGGGACTGGGACTGAAGCATTTTTTTTCTAAGTAGGACAACAGCCAAATAGCCATTGGGCTTTGAATATTGTTTTGGGCTGTAATATGTTCTACATAGGAACATTCACCTTGGTGAGTCATTGAAAGTTCTCTTTTTAAAGCCAGTTAATGTAGGACCTTAATACAAGTGTTTTTCTACAAAATCTTTTGATACTGTATATGTTAACATCTTATGTTAGCTTGAAAACACTTGGTTTAAAAGAGAGCATTAGAGCCAAAGTAACTAAAAGTCGGTACTGGGACCACTTACTTGTGTTATTCTTTATTTGGAACTCCAGCCTAACAATTAAATTCACAGACTATTGCCATTAACAAATAATGTAACAAAATAGGTGTACCTGTCAAGGAAGAGAGTAAGTACTTACCTTTCCCCCTGTCTGCTCCGCCAGAACACTGCTCCTTTCAAAAATAAATCCTCAGCTTTTAGGAGTGTCGATCCTCTGGGTGCTTCACTATGTACTCAGTAGTTACTTCCACAAGCATTCATGTCACAACAGGGTCACTTTACCTGCCAAATGATTTACAATGATGACTACTCTATATAAAACTGTGTAGTTTCCAATGTCATTTAGCCATAATAACTCTGATTTTATAAGCAATTAATCATGATCATTATTGGTGCTGAATGGGCAGGGAATGAGCTCAGGAACTTGTAGTATTGAAACATTTTTTTACAAACTGTACATGTAGCTCATCTGCATGTTTAGCTGTCTACCTAGACTTCTGCTTTAAATTGAAATGGAACTAGCTTCCAAACCACCGTAAATAACAATATGAAGGTCTTGGCAAAAAAATGTAATTGATATTAAAGTCTTGTTTTTTTGTGTCTAAAAATAACAAACATGTTATACTTGCTTGCTCTGCAATGGTTTTGCACAGAGCAGCAGCAGGATCACATGACCAGACCAGAGCAGAGTAAATATACGTAACAAATCTTCTTTTATACAGGTTAGGCAATATAGGGAGATATAATAATCACTGTTTCTCACTTATCTTAAAGCGGAGTTCCACCCAAAAAAGGAACTTCTGCTTTAAAGGAAGGTGACCCCCTGACATGCCACAATTGGCATATCATTTTTTTTTTTTTGGGGGGGATCGGGGACCCTGTTATCACAGGATCCCAGGTCCATTTCCTCTCCTAGAGTCGCAGGGCCGGAAGCAAGTTCACCTTCCTCCCCCTCCCTCTCGGAGATCTTCTGGGACCTGTGACGTGTCCCAGAAGATACGTCGGCCATTCACAAGGCGCAGCGCGACTCGCGCATTCGCAGTGCGCACCCGTCTTTGAAGCCAAAGCCTGGTGCCCACACTTGTGATGCTGGTGCCGCCGAGGGGAGGGGGAGAAGAGCAAGCCTTCCGGCGACCGCATTGCTGGAGCATGGGACAGGTGAGTGTCCGATTGTTTAAAGTCAGCAGCTACACTTTTTGTGGAACTCCGCTTTAAGTAGTGTTTTCCTTTGAAGAGGATCACATTACATAATATGATCAGTTTTCTATATTAAGCATTTAGATTCAATATTGTTGTAATATTATCCCTACTGAATTTAGAAACACTTTCTGTAACAAATGGCGAATATATTAGGGGATTGGTTTACTATTGTAAGAAGTGAGGGAAAAGGAAGTGAAGTGAAACAAAGTTGGACCTTATGTTCACTTCAAGCATCCAATCATGCCAGAGATTATTGCAAAAATCATGCTGATCATTCGCAAGGCTGGATGAGTATGGTGAATCCATCTTACTTTACATTATTAAATCAAGACAATTTCTCTTGATGCATTACTAAATCAGGCGCCACCTGCAAAATTAATTATTTGCTAGAAATTAGCACACTGAATTTTTGAGTTTGTTAATGCAAAATTATAAATTCAATACATAATACATAATTTTGAACAATTGAGTATTTGTAAAGCCATATTGGCTACCTAAAGCCCAACTAGACACATATAAAAATATATGATATATTAACCCACAAGGCAGGGAGGATAGGAAGCTAAAACAGAATTGGACTTTAGGCTCACATTAACATTTTGCTACTTTGTCACTAAATCTGTAGGAACATTTATCCAACAGGACAATTTTATCTACTTCAATAACCTGTTACCAAATGTGTTAAAACACATTTTTAACGCATGCTGTTCTTGCTTTTCAGAGAAGTTCAATGTCATGTATATGTGGTTATTTTTACTAACTAATTAGTGCAATCTTAGCAATCAGAAAGGATTGCAGCTGTGGTAGTTGGTATGTTAAAATAAACAGTTCCATCTTCTTCAGCATCTGCTGATTCCATTATATACTGCATAATGATAATGTAAGACTAAACTAGTAATTTGCAAAGCATGGATCACATCTTTCAACATGCATGGACACCAGGATTTCTTAAAACCCTTCTACATAACAGAATTAAGCCATCTCCATAAAATGAAACATTCACAAAAATAACATTGTGGGATGATTAAACATATTGTGTAGACTGCCAAGATACATTACTATTAGTAAAATTTGAGCTTAGAGTCTAACAAGAAGTGTCACCATTCATTAGAAATTATGACATGATATCATTTTGACAGTGTTTTTCTAAGATTCATATGATCAAGCTAAAGCAATATAATTAAGCCAAGGAGACCAAAAATTACATATTAAACATTTTGGAAGAATTCACACCTCTCCATTTTCAGGTATGAATTTTGCCTTGTGGTTTGATGTTAACATGTCACAGGAAACACATTTGCGTTAAAACGCATAGCTGTGAATCTAGCCTAAAGATACATATGATGCAAATGCCTACTGTACATACATACTGTAATATACAGTGTAGGAAAATACGAACAGGCCTCTTTAAAAATGTTTTGATGAAAGATTCACACAACTTTTTTCTTTTGGTTTTATATCTTTAAACGAGTAAAGGCAGAAGGCTTTTTATTTATCGTAATGCATTCTATGTATTAAGATAAAAAAACCTTCTGTGTGTAGCAGCCCCCCTAAGCCCCCCTAATACTTACTTGAACCCATCTTTATCCAGCAATGTTGCAGGAGTGTCTCAGCTGCCCAGGACTCCCCTCCTTATTGGCTAAGACAGCAGTGTGGCGTGATTGGCTCCCACTGCTGTCAATCAAAGTCAGTCAGCCTATCAAAAGAGAGAGGGGCGGGACCGGGTCTTGGCTCTGTGTCTGAATGGACACAGTGAGTTGTGACTTAGCTCAGGTGCCCCCATAGCAAGCTGCTTGCTGTGGGGGCACTCAACAGAAGGAAGGGGCCAGGAGCACAGAAGAGAGACCCAAGAAGAGGAGGGTCTGGGCCACTCTGTGCAAAACCAACTGCCCAGAGCAGGTAAGTATGACATGTTTGTTATTTATTTTTTTAAAAAACGAGACTTTACAATCACTTTAAACAATTATATAGATGTGTCCTATTCTATTGTAAGTTTAGCTGTAGCAAAGGCGTAAATGTTATGTATAGGTGACAAAATTATTACATATTTTTACATGTTTTTAAATCTTGTTTACCTTACCAAATATTTTAAATTTCCATCAGTTAATCTCATTACCTATATTTGAATTATGTGATTCTGTCTGGTTTTACTGATAAATATAATGTTACTAATTGGTTGAAATACAAACCAAATGGAAGTTGCTTTTCAAGTTGCTAAATCCAATGCCTTTCTTCCTTTTTTCTACTCTGTTCTTAGTTGCTATGCATAACATTTATTTTTTGCTCAAATCAAAATCATTTTTATATTGCTTTACTTATCAGGTGTGTTCGTCGTTTTGAACATCATGTGAACCGGCACCTTCCCTGTGGTATAGCCTTCAGTCCTTGTGGGAGATTTATTGCATGTGGATCTGAAGACAGATGTGTAAGTAAGACATTTGTAAGCTTTCTTTTGACAATTTATGTTTTTTTTTTTTATAAATGTTTTATATCAGTAACATTTTTATTGACTAATGTGCTACAAGTGATGATAGATGTTGCACTGCTAGATTTTATAAAACGTGAAACCTATATAGCAATGGTCTCCAGTCTGTAGTTCAAAAAGACCTTTGTGGCTGTTAAATCGATACATGACAGCATGCAGCTTTTCCCAAGTACATTTCTGTCAAAAAGTCTGATTTGTTCATTAGGATGATGGATTGTCTTTTACAACTGTAATTTTGTTCTTTTTTGGTGGTTATGGAGTGAACAGAGGGGTGTTGCAGCTTGATGATACAATTACATTTGGATGTGGAGCATTATACTCTCTTAGGATATACAATATACCTTCCTTTCCTTAAGATGAATAGACCCTTAATATTGGAGTTCACATTGATTGCCTTTGATACTTTGTATTGAAGGAAGTACCATGATTAATAGATCTGGAGTTGAATATCCTTTCATTGTTATTTTGTCGATAATTGTTTAACTATTCTTTTCTTTTTAATGTTATTTTCTATTTTTGTATTTTAAACAGACCAGTCTGTTTAACTGTGTATGCATCTTTTCTGAACATGTTTCAATGTGAGTTACAAGTTTAAATTTGTATTACTTATTATTATTATTATTATTGTAAAACACATAACTGTGAAGATCCCATTTTTACATGCAAGATGTATATGAATTATTACTTTTTATCCAATAATGATTTTTTTTTATCATATTATCATTAACAGTATTTATGTTAGATGTGTTGTCTGCTTTAGGGTTATATATTTTCTAAAACAGTGACATTCACCAAGTATTCACTACATGTATAACTTCCTGGTGCGTTTTAAAATACAGAAAGTAATTCCCTGGCAGTAAATGGTTAATGAAGGTCACATTTACAGATTTATAAATTTGCCCCTAAGAATTTCTTTTTTTAAAGATTTTACCCCTGTATTGTCACCCAGTGACCCTGCCAGTAACACAGTTCCTGTACTAGGGTGACAACACACACTCACTGTTACCCTAGGACAGGACTACAGCAGAACACCCCCTTTATTTTATAACATTCATAACATATGGGGGTTGTTCCTAATATACTTTCTCATAACATTGCTTGAGATAAGGCTTTAGACGAGTGTACGGGATACAGGACAGTACTGGATTTCTGGCTAAATCAACAGATCTTGAACAGATACAACAACATACTTTCAGTTGTATATTTAACAAACGGGGCAAATAAGTGAAGAAAACTCTTAAGAGTTTATATATACTTAATAGTAAATAATATTATCATAACTTGTTAAGGCTAAGTTCATACTGGCATTAAAAGCAGGCATTTGAGGATCATTAAAAACACCCCTCAAACACCTATATAAATGTTACAATGAACAACAGACAGTGCTGTTCACATTATCAAAACAAGAAGCATTAGCATCACGTCGCTTTGCTTCAAAATTGATGCCTCATGTCGAACCAGAGTCATAGACTTGATGAGAGATATTGAAAGGTTTCAAACGCCTTCCATTCAAGTCTTTGGTAACACTTCGCAAATGGTGTTAAAATTTGTTTATTTCCTGTAGTGTTACTTTCCATTGTGGAGCAGTTTTAATGCGCCTTAATGCTAATCAAACACTTCAAAACTGCGCATGTAAATATACAGTATCTCACAAAAGTGAGTACACCCCTCACATTTTTGTAAATATTTTATTATATCTTTTCATGTGACAACACTGAAGAAATGACACTTTGCTACAATGTAAAGTAGTGAGCGTTTAGCTTGTATAACAATGTAAATTTGCTGTCCCCTCAAAATAACTCAACACACAGCCATTAATGTCTAAACTGCTGGCAACAAAAGTAAGTACACCCTTAAGTGAAAAATGTCCAAATGGGGCCCAATTAGCCATTTTCCCTCCCCAGTGTCATGTGACTCGTTAGTGTTACAAGGACTCAGGTGTGAATGGGGAGCAGGTGTGTTAAATTTGGTGTTATCGCTCTCACTCTCACTCTCTCATACTGGTCACTGGAAGTTCAACATGGCACCTCATGGCAAAGAACTCTCTGAGGATCTGAAAAACAGAATTGTTGCTCTACATAAAGATGGCTGCCAAGACCCTGAAAATGATCTGCAGCATTGTGGCCAAACCATACAGCAGTTTAACAGGACAGGTTCCACTCAGAACACATCTCACCATGGTTGACCAAAGAAGTTGAGTGCACATACTCAGCATCATATCCAGAGGTTGTCTTTGGGAAATAAACGTTTGAGTGCTACCAGCATTGCTGCAGAGGTTGAAGGGGTGGGGGGTCAGCCTGTCAGTGCTCAGACCATACACTGCACACTGCATTAAATTGGTCTGCATAGCTGTCATCGCAGAAGGAAGCCTCTTCTAGAGATGATGCACAAGAGAGCCCGCAAACCATTTGTTGAAAAAAAGCAGACTAACGACATGGATTACTGGAACCACGTCCCGTGGTCGGATGAGACCAAGATAAACTTATTTGGTTCAGATGGTGTCAACGTGTGTAGCGAAAACCAGGTGAGGAGTATAAAGACAAGTGTGTCTTGAATACAGTCAAGCATGGTGGTGGGAGTGTCATAGTCTGGGGCTGCTTGAGTGCTGCCAGCACTGGGGAGCTACAGTTCATTGAAGGAACCATGAATGCCAACATGTACTGTGACATACTGAAGCAGAGCATGATCCCCTCCCTTCGGAGGCTGGGCCGCAGAGCAGTATTCCAACATAACAACCCCAAGCACACATCCAAGACGACCACTGCCTTGCTAAAGAAGCTGATGGTAAAGGTGATTGACTGGCCAAACATGTCTCCAGACCTAAACCTATTGAGCATCTGTGAGGCATTCTCAAACGGAAGGTGGAGTGCAAGGTCTCTAACATCCACCAGCTTTGTGATGTCGTCAAATATTGTCACTTTAGGCCCAATTTGGACATTTTCACTTAGGGGCGTGCTCACTTTTGTTACCAGTGGTTTAGACATTAATGGCTGTGCGTTGAGTTATTTTGAGGAGACAACAAATTTGCACTGTCATACAAGCTGCATACTCACTACTTTACATTGTAAAAAAGTGTAATTTCTTTAGTTGTTGTCACATGAAAAGATATAATAAAATATTTACAAAAATGTGAGGGGTGTACTCACTTTTGTGAGATAATGTATGTGTACATGGGGCATCTCTGTGCATACTATATGCATAGTCTTCCCTTACTGTTTAGTAGTGCTGCACAATGGTTGCGTTTTGCTGATTCTCTTATCTTACTGCAAGTCTATTAGACTGAGTGAAAACATTAGACTGTCTACAGTTTCTAATGACATGAAATACTGACGGTGCTCCTGGTAGAGAGAGACCATGTGATCTTTTGTGATCTTTGTAAATACAAAGGCTGAGTCATGCACACCAGTAAAACCTGACAGGTATTTCTATACTTCCCACTCTACCCATAAGAAAAAAAGTCTTTAAATGCTAGGTTTGGCTTACTGAAGCTGGAAAGTGTAAAATCTGGTGCAGCTCTGCATAGAAACCAATCGACTTCCAGTTTCATGGTCAAAGCTTAATTGAATAAGCTAAAGTTTGATGCTGTTGGCTACCATGCACAGCTGCACTAGATTTTGCACTCTCCAGTTTTAGTAAATCAACCCCACTGTATGTTTAAAATCTCTTAGTTGAAAGTTAGAATAATAGAAGAAATTGAGCAAATCTTCATTTTGGTACTTGTCCAAATAAATGATTACATTATTCCTGCAATCATTGATCATAAATGCTGCCACTCAGTTTCAGTGTCTTGGCAATCTTCTTATAGTCTAGGTCATCTTTATGTAGAGCAACAATTCTTTTTTTCAGATCCTCAGTGAGTTCTTTGCCATGAGGGGCCATTTTCAACTTCAGTGACCAGAATGAGAGAGTGAGAGCGATAACACCAAATTTAACACACCTGCTCCCCATTCACGCCTGAGACCTTGTAACACTAACGATTCAAATGACACTAGGGAGGGAAAATGCCTAATTGGGCCCAATTTGGACATTTTCACTTAGGAGTGTACTCACTTTTGTTGCCAGTGGTTTAGACATTAGTGGCTGTGTGTTGACTTATTTTGAGGGGACAGCAAATTTACACTGTTATACAATCTGTACACTCACTACTTTACATTGTAGCAAAGTATCATTTCTTCAGTGTTATCACATGAAAAGATATAAAATATTTACAAAAATGTGAGGGGTGTACTCACTTTTGTGAGATACTGTAGATATTGAAATTGGTAGTGTCATCTAATGCCAATGCTAATTGGTCTTGTCCCTGTCACCAACCTGGGAGCATGCTTTTGCTAGCACATCATCATAACTAGGGATGGGCCCAACACCCCCTGGTTCGGTTCACACCAGAACTTGCGAACAGGCAAAAAATTTGTGCCAACGGCGTTAAAATCAATGGGACTTGAACATGAAAAATCAAAAGTGCTAATTTTAAAGCTTATATGCAAGTTATTGCCCTAAAAAGTATATGGGAAACCAGGTCCTGCCCTAGGAGACATGTATCGATGCAAAAAAAAAATCAATCGTTTTTTCAGGAGCAGTGATTTTAATAATGTTTAAAGTTGCCCCCCCCCCCCCAGTCCATACCAGGCCCTTCAGGATTGGTATGGATTTAAGGGGAACCCCGCTGCTATAAGATTTTTAAAAAAAAATTGCGTAGGGTTCCCCCCCCTAAGTCCGTAACAGACCCTTCAGGTCTGGTATGGATTTTAAGGGGAACCCTGCCCAAAATAAAAAAAAATTATGTAGGGCCCCCAAAGTCCGCACCAAGCCCTTCAGGTCTGGTATGGATTTTAAGGGAAACCCCATACCAACATTTTTTTAAAACTTATGTGGGGTCCCCCCCAAAGTCCATACTAGGCCCTTCAGGTCTGGTATGGATTTTAAAGGGAACCCCGCATCAAATGAAAAAAATCCAAACCAGACCCTTATCTGAGCACGCAGCCCTGGCATGGCAGGAGGGGGTGGGGATGAGTGCGCGCCCCCCCCTCCGAACCATACCAGGCCACATGCCCTCAACATGGCGAGAATGCTTTGAGGTCCCTCCCAAAGCACCTTGTCCCCATGTTGATGGGGAGAAGGGCCTCATCCCCCACAACCCTTGCCGGTGGATGTGTGGGTCTGCAGGTGGGGGGCTTATTGGAATCTGGAAGCCCCCTTTAATAGATCCCAACCCCCCTTGAGAATATGTATGGTTTCTTCTTTCTTCCTCCATCTTCTTCTGTCCCGGCCCTTCTTCTGGTCTTCTGCTTCTTCTTTCGGTCTTCTCCCTTCCTCTCTTCATCTTCAATCTTCATCTTCCCACTGCCGCAGCCATGACGTCCAGAGGTGTCTCCCAGAATGGGTGGTCTTCAGTTTGACATTTCTTCTTTTATAAGAAGGGGCGGGCCACCTGGTGATGTAAATGGGTGACCCATCCCCTTGACAACAAATGACGTCAGAAGGGGTAGGGTCACTCTGTTACATGGTGGGTGGCCCCACCCTTACCTTTAAGCCCTTGCCGACCGCCGATCGGCATTTGACGGCGGCAAGGTGGCTCGTGAGCGCAAATCGCCGTCACATGACGGCGGCCGCGCTCACGAGCCTAGTGAGCGCGCGCGCGCCGCCGGAGGCGCACGCGCGCTCTCACTGTGTTCGGGGAGGGCCGGGGAGCGGGTGCGGCGGCTTCGATTGCCGCCGGCCACCCGCGATGCCCCCCCGGAGTGAAAGAGTGGAGGTCCGTGTATGTAAACACGGACCTCCGCTCTGTGTGAGGGGGAAGGGCTGTGATCACAGCCTTCCTTTACGTGAAGGCTGTGACCGCTTCCCTTCCCCAGATAGGCAAGGCCCCCTACAGTTAGAACACGCCCAGGGAACATAGTTAACCCTTAGCGCGCCCCCTGCAGGTTAACCCCTTCACTGCCAATGGCATTTACACAGTAATCAGTGCATTTTTATAGCACTGATCGCTGTATAAATGCCAATGGTCCCAAAAAAGTGTCAAAATGGTCCGACATGTCCGCTGAAATATCGCAGTACCGCAAAAAATCGCCGCCATTACTAGTAAAAAAAAAAAAACCCCAAAAATGAATTCTCATCATCTGTAAACGCGACCACTTTTGCGCAAACCAATCAATAAACGCCGATTGCGATTTTTTTTATCGCAAATATGAGGAAGAATATAAATCGGCCAAAAACGGTGAAAAAAATGTTTTTTTATATTTTTTTTTGGATTTGTATTCTAGCAAAAAGTAAGAAATTTGGTTTTTTTTGCAAAATTGTCGCTCTTCTTTTGTTTATAGCGGCGATCAGAAATGACGCAGAGGGGATCAAATACCACCAAAAGAAAGCTCTGTTTGTGGGAAAAAAAGGACGCAAATTTCGTTTGGGTACAACGTCGCACAACCGCGCAATTGTCAGTTAAAGCGACGCAGCGCCGAATCGCAAAAAGGGCTCCGGTCCTAAAGCAGCAAATCCTTCCGGGGCTGAAGTGGTTAAATAAATGTCAGACTGCAGACCACCCATTCTGGGAGATGCCTCTGAACGGCACGGCTGTGGCAGCGGGAGCGGGGGCAGTGAAAGAAGAAGGAAGAAGAAGATGAAGATTGGAGACAAAGAGAGGAAGGAAGAAGACCGAAAGAAGAAGCAGAAGACCTGAAGAAGGACCGGGGCAGGATAAGATGGAGGAAGAAAGAAGAAGAGCTATTTTACACAATAAAGTGCCTCTTAGTTTTTGTACCACTTTAGTCTTTTTTTGGTGAATAGGTAAGGGTACAATGTACCCCATACTTATTCACATGGGGGGGTCGGGATCTGGGGGCCCCCTTATTAAAAGGGGCTTCCAGATTCCGATAAGCCCCCCCCGCCCGCAGACCCCCACAACCACCGGCAAAGGTTGTGGGTATGAGGCCCTTCTCCCCATCAACATGGGGCAAGGTGCTTTGGGGGGGACCTCAAAGCATACTCCCCATGTTAAGGGCATGTGGCCTGGTAGGGTTCGCAGGGGGGCGCTGACTCATCCCCACCCCCTCCTGCCATGTCAGGGCTGCGTGCTCGGATAAGGGTCTGGTTTGGATTTTGGGGGGATCCCTACGCCATTTTTTAAAAAAATTGGCACAGGGTTCCCCTTAAAATACATACCAGACCTGAAGGGTCTGTTATGGACTTTGGGGGGAACCCTACGCAATTTTTTTAAAATTTCGGAGCGGGGTTCCCCTTAAAATCCATACCAGACCCAAAGGGCCTGGTTTGGATTTTGAGGGACCTCCGTGCAATTTTTTTTTTTTTAATTTTGGTGCGGGCCCTGCTGTTGTAAATTATTTTAAAAACTGTGATGACATGCCCCAGTCAAAAAGGTGCTGACGAATTGGGCCTTGGGTGTTGCCGGTGCCAGAACACTGTAACCCCTTGCAGTTACTCTTGTTGGGCACAGGAACGGGTCCTGCTGTTGTAAATTAGTTTAAAAATTGTGATGACATGCCCCAGTCAAAAAAGGTGCAGAAAAATTGGGCCTTGGGTGTGTGTGGTGCCAGAACACTGTAACCCCTTGCAGTTACTCTTGTTGGTTATAGGAATGGGCCCTGCTGTTGTAAATTAGTTTAAAAATTGTGATGACATGCCCCAGTCAAACAGTTGCAGAAAAATTGGGCCTTAGTTGTTGGCGGTGCCAGAACTCTGTAACCCCTTGCAGTTATTCTTGTTGGGCACAGGAATGGGTCCTGCAGTTGAAAATTCGTTTAACCACTTCCGGACCGCCGTACGTCGTTTGACGGCGGTACTTTGAAGTGGAATACCGTTGTTATGGTAGCAGATAGCTACCATAACCCCGGTATCTTTTTTTTCAGGAGACGATTCTGTACAAGATAAAAGTGATCTTATCGGCGGATTCGCCGCGAGATCACTTTTATCAGCGGCGGGAGAGGTGCCCCCCCCTCCCACCGCTTTCCGGTCATCTCTGCCGCTTACCGGACCCGCCGGCAGCAGCAGAGAGGATCGGGTCCTCTCACTCCAGTGTCCGTGTGCCGAGTGAGCGGCTGAAGCCGCTCACCCGGCTCCATAACAAGGCTGGGCGGAAGCTACGTCACAAGTAGCTTCCGCCCAATGCTCTTAAAGGGGACATTTTTTTTTTTTCCCCTGCCACTTTTTTCAAAAATTTTTTTTTTCTTTTTTATTGCATTTAAGTCTAAAAATGAGATCTGAGGTCTTTTTGACCCCAGATCTCATATTTTGGAGGTCCTGGCATGCTTTTTTCTATTACAAGGAATGTTTACATTTCCTGTAATAGGAAAAAAAGTGATCAAAAATTTTTTTTTTAAAAAAAAGTTGTAAAAATAAAAATTAAAAAGTAAAATACATAATTAAAAAGAAAAAAAAAATTAAAGCGCACCGTCCTTGCGAGCTCGCGCGCAGAAGTGAATGCATATGTAAGTCCCGCCCACATATGAAAACGGTGTGCAAACCACACATGTGAGGTATCGCCGCGATCGTTAGAGCGAGAGCAATAATTCTAGCCCTAGACCTCCTCTTTAAGATGTCCAATCGTAAAAACGCAATGTCTCCTCCAGATCCCGATCTTAATAACGAGAGCGAGATTGCTAGCGCCGCTATGGAGTGTACACACCAAACGTGTGGCAAAAGTATACACCCGCCCTGAATGTATACGTAAGTGAAGACGCGCGCTCGAGCGTTCCTGCCACGCGAAATTAAAAAAAAAAGAAAAATTAATACATAAAATGAAAAATTAAAAATAAAAATGTTGAAAAAAAATTTTTTTTTTAAAAACTAGTGAAAAAAAGGATAATGTCCTTTACATTTGTAAGGAACATTATCTTTTTTCGTACGGTCCTGGAGGTTTTA
>BLSH010449122.1:93359-115086 GCA_018402905.1 Glandirana rugosa | reverse complement strand
GCCTTACTACTTATTAACCATCCATACCATTTCAATTCTGATCATCACTTTGGGTGGAATTTGAATTTAAAAATCCTACTTTAGTGCATTAGAATGTTCCACAGAGTGTTGTAGTGAACTATGACACAGATGAGTTGCATCTCAGTGCTATGCAAACCTACAGTGTTTTATCATGTGCTACAGTAGCAATATGCAGTGGTGTACCAACGGGGTGCGGGGGGGGGGTACCTCCCTAGGTGCCACACATGGGGGGGTCAGGCACTGCTAGGGGCCCTGGGTGCATGTGGGGCCCCTGCACTTTCCCTGTCATCGCAGCTTTATAAAAAGTTGATCGAATCAGCACAGAGCCCAGCGGTGTGGGGGAGGCTGTCTGTAACACTCCAATATCATCTAATCAAGTTAGGCTGTCCCTTGGGGATGTTCCCTATCTCACAAGGCAGCCGGAGTTGGTGGGCGGGGTCATGGTGTGGCTGCCTTTCTCCACTCCTCCTACAGACTACTTTCTTCAGGCTGATCCCGCAGCTAAAGGAGAAAGATAAGGAGAGAACACAGCAGCCTGGGAATCTCCATCACCTGCCATGCTGTAAGTGACTGAGCACACTGTCACTACATGCAGACCTAAGCTGGCACTATATCACCTAACCTGTCACTATACCACCCTAATCTGGCAGTATATCACCCTAGCCTGTCACTATATCATCCTAACCTGGCACTATGCTGCCACCCTAACCTGGCTCTATATCACCCTGTCTTGTCACTATATCACCCTAGCCTGTCACTATATCACCCTAGCCTGTCACTATATCACCTTAGCCTGGCACTATATCATCCTAGCCTGGCACTATATTGCCTAACCTGGCACTATATCACCCTAGCCTGTCACTATATCACCCTAACCTGTCACTATATCACTCTAGCCTGTCACTATATAACCTTAGCCTGGCACTATATCACCCTAGCCTGGCACTATATTGCCTAACCTGGCACTATATCACCTTAGCCTGTCACTATATCACCCTAGCCTGTCACTATATCACCTAGCCTGGCACTATATCACCCTAACCTTGCACTATATCACCCTAACCTTGCACTATATCACCCTAGCCTGACACTATATCGCCCTAACCTGGCACTATATTACCCTAGCCTGTCACTATATCACCTAACCTGGCACTATATCACTATAGCCTGTCACTATATCACCCTAGCCTGTCAATATATCATCCTAGCCTGTCACTATATCACCCTAGCGTGTCGCTATATCACACTAGCCTGTCACTATATCACCCTAGCCTGGCACTATATTAATTAATCTGGCACCATATCACCCTAGCCTGGCACTATATCACCCTAGCCTTTCACTATATCACCCAAGCCTTTCACTATATCACCCTAGCCTGTCACTATATCACCCTAGCCTGGCACTATATTAATTAACCTGGCACCATATCACCCTAGCCTGGCACTATATCACCCTAGCCTGTCACTATATTACCTAACCTGCCACTATGTCACCCTAGACTGTCACTATATCACCCTAGCCTTTCACTATATCACCGAACCTGGCTCTATATCACCCTCTCTTGTCACTATATCACCCTAACCTGGCACTTTATCACCCTAGCCTATCACGGTGTCACCCTAGACTGTCAGTATATCACCCTAGCCTGTCACTATATCACCCTACCTGGCACTATATTACCTAACCTGGCACCATATCACCCTAGCCTGCCACTATATCACCCTAGCCTGTCACTGTATCACCTAACCTGGCACTGTCACCCTAGCCTGACACTATATCACCCTAGCATGGCACTATATTGCCTAACCTGGCACTATATCACCCAAGCCTGCCACTATATCACCCTAGCCTGTCACCATATCACCCTAGCCTGGCACTATATCACCCTAACCTGGCACTATATCGCCCTAACCTGGCACTATATCACCCTAGCCTGTCCCTATATTACCTAACCTGGCACTATATCACCCTAGCCTGTCACTATATCGCCCTAGCCTGTCACTATATCACCCTAGCCTGGCACTATATCGCCCTAGCCTGTCACTATATCACCCTAGCCTTTCACTATATCACCCTAGCCTGGCACTATATCACCTAACTTGGCACTATATCACCCTAGCCTGTCACTATATCATCCTAGCCTGTCACTATATCATCCAAGCCTGTCACTATATCACCCTAGCCTGTCACTATATCGCCCTAGCCTGTCACTATATCACCCTAGCCTGTCACTATATCACCCTAGCCTGGCACTATATAACATAACCTGTCACTATATCACCCTAGCCTGTCACTATATCACCCTAGCCTGTCACTAGATCGCCCTAGCCTGTCACTATATAACCCTAGCCTTTCACTATATCACCCTAGCCTGTCACTATATCACCCTAGCCTGGCACTATATCACCTAACCTGGCACTATATCACCCTAGTCTGGCACTATATCACCCTAGCCTGGCACTATATTACCCTAGCCTGGCACTATATCACCCTAGCCTGTCACTATATCACCCAAGCCTGGCACTGTATCACCTAATCTGGCACTATATCACCCTAACCTGGCACTATATTGACACTATATCACCCTAACCTGGCACTATATCATCCTAACCTGGCATTATGCCACCCTAACCTGGCACTATATCGTCCTAACCTGGCACTATGCCACCCTAACCTGCCAGTATACCACCCTAATGTCACTGGACCTTAACGTGTGGTGTGCCGCCTGCCGCCTGGGGGGGGGGGTGCCAGATATAGGATTCGCCCCGGGTGCCAAATGCTCTTGGTACGCTCCTGGCAATATGTCATTATGGTATGAATGAGTTTTATATATTTAGTTATACCATGCATAAATAAGTATTAAAAACATATATCCCAATAAATACATTACAAATGACAATCAATATTATAAAGTAAAAAAAAATCTCCCTTGAATAAATCTCATGTGTAGTTGGAAAGAATACTTTAACAAGTCTACCTTAACAAGAAAACTGTTGATAACACAGGTTACCCTTTGTAGATTATAGCTCTCAATATCACTGCAATCAGGAGACCACAGATACAGTAAGGCCCCATAAACACAGGATGTTTTGCAAACTGTCCTAAAATCATTTTCTCCTAGCAGCAGCATTTTGTCAGAAAAAAAATGTATGACGTTTGTAAAAGCGTTTTTAACGCGTTAAGGCGGGTTTACAGCAGTCAAGTGCTTGGCCGTTCATGTCATTGGCCAGAATATTAATTTGTTCTGGTCATTGAAAGCAATAAATTCTCAAGCGCTAAATGTGCCTTAGCAAGCGTTAACATGCGTTAACAAGTGTCAAACATTTTTTCTGCCATAACGCCACTGCTCCTGGACACACTGGTGGTAGGGGTTTTTTTCTGCCTCTGAAAGCCCCTGCTACTAAGCGTTGCTAAAAGTCTGTGTGCATAGACACATAAGTTAACATGCAGTGGGGTTTACAGGCATGAAAGCCTCTACAAGTAGCTGCAAAAAATGTCCAGTGTGCCTGAGACCTAATAGTTTCAAATCTCAAAACCGTACAATACCATAGTTGCCCAATCCAAAAACCTAATGATTATTTACATCATCATGCATATATAATAAAACTCCACAGTAAAAATAATATGTTGCACTTAAAATAAACTATATAAAACCACACATTGGCAGGTCTTTTTAATCCTAAACGTTCTTGCTGGGATCAAGCTTGTAGTTGCTCTGCCATTTATAGATTATCCTCTGGGGGAATACACTACCTGCAAACACTTGGGCTGATTTATTAAAGCACATAGGCTGTTAATTTTGCAAGGGTAGTTGCACATTGCAAGGGAATTTTCCCCAGAGCTTAGTGAATGTAGAGAAGTTCTGCTGACTTCCGTCATCTAAGCATGCAAAAACCCAAATGCCTCCTTTGCACTTAAAAGTAATCAAAACACCAAAATTTGCGTTTTGGAATACTGACATTTTTTTAAAGTTCGCACCATTGGCAGCTGAGTAAACCTGAAATGACATTCCTGCTTTGTTCGAGTCTCCGGTCAGCTGACGGACTTGCCGGCTGGTCGCTTGGGCCACCCGGCGGTGGTAACGGCCGAGCAGCTGCTGAGCTGCATTTGTTATAAGTCCAATCTTAACTGGAAATCAACAAAAAAAAATCAATAAAAAAAATATAGTGAAAAACATAAATTTAAATGCACAGTCCCCTTGATAACGGCCTTTTGGACGAAACGCATTGGGGAGGGAGATGTCAGGCCACTGTCCCATACCGGGTGGGCAGTGGCACAAATTGTCGTATGATTTTATGATTCATTTTATTTTGGTTTTTAACCTTCAAATCCAATAAATACTACACTATGGAGACTTCATCTGGCTACTGGTGGACTTTATTTACTACAGCTACATCTGGATGGTGCTAGTTGCTGAACAGCCTTCCCTACAACAGATGGCGGATCTACACTGAGTGTGTGTTTGCTGCTGTAACGGCAGCCAGCTTTTCCAGTTAGTGTCCATTTCACAGGGGTGCGGTGGATGATTCTGGAGCACTGTACTGGATTACCTCTTCACTTTTCAAGTCACATTTTTGCACTGAACTATTGTGTTGCCACCAATAAGTTTATACTGCTGAGCCTATCATGGGACTGTGCATTTAAATTTATATTTTTCACTATATTGTTTTTTTATTATTGATGTCCATTCTGATGTCCACTTCTTCCAGGCAGTTGAATCCTTGTTGAGATTATGCTGTCACTGCATGTAAATGTCCTGGTGATGCCCTAAATTCCAAAATGTAGTAATTTGATGAATAGGGTCATTCATTCTCTCCAGTGTCAGTAATGGTTGGTTCAAGGTGCTGTGATACTATACAAGCACATCATAGGCGTGCACACATAGGGGGGCAGGTGTGCCCGGGCACGCCCTAATCACCCTGTACTGTGCAGATTCTCCCTGGGGGATCTCTGATCTCAGTCCCTTTCTCTGTCTCAAAAGTGAGACATCAGGGGTTTATTTAGACCCCTGATATTTCATCAAAGCCCCCCAGCAGGGCTCCTAAAATAAATTGTAAAAAAAAAAATTAAAAAATAATATTGTAAAAAATAATAAAAAAACAAAATTGTAAAAAACAAATAAAATAAAATAAAAATAAACTACTGACACCTACCTCTGCCCTACAGAAACCATCCTCTGCCCTTCTGACATATATACACACACACATACTCGTGTTTGTTTGCTCTTTGTGGTGCACACCCTAATGCAATAGGCTGCGCACACATATGAAGCACCTATGAAGCACATATACAATAAGGGGTCACATCAAATCTTGTGAGTGACACCCACTAGGGGTAAAGGGTGGAATTGAACATGAGTACTTTTGTGTTTGGTTGATTAAACAATGGAAGAGAGCACTTTGAGTCAGCACAAGAGCACCTTATGTTACTGAATGAACTTACAGTGGATTATGAACTTGAATCTAGGAATGGCTTTTGATGGATCATTCTGGAGAAGAATGTAGTGGATGTCCATTTTAGCACCATGGCTTTCTACTCTAGGCCCAGCACCAATGGTACTTACAGTATCTCTCAAAAGTGAGTACACCCCTTACATTTTTGTAAATATTTTATTCTATCTCTTCATGTGACAACACTGAAGAAATTCCACTTTGCTACAATGTAAAGTAAAAAACATGCACATGCATATAAAAGAGAAGGTGGACATCGGGGGGAGGGGGGACATATGAAACAACAAGAAGAAACTGTTATAACCAATAAGTACTTACTATGTGTTGAGAATATATGAGATATACAGTATCTCACAAAAGTGAGTACACCCCTCACATTTTTGTAAATATTTTATTATATCTTTTCATAAGACAACACTGAAGAAATGACACTTTGCTACAATGTAAAGTAGTAGTGTACAGCTTGTATAATGGTGTAAATTTGCTGTCCCCACAAAATAACTCAACACACAGCCATTAATGTCTAAACTGCTGGCAACAAAAGTGAGTACACCCCTAAGTGAACATCTCCAATTTGGGCCCAAAGTGTAAGTATTTTGCGTGGCCACCATTATTTTCTAGCACTGCATTAACCCTCTTGGAATGGAGTTCACCAGAGCTTCACAGGTTGCCACTGGAGTCCTTGTCTACTCTTCCACGACGACAGCATGGAGCTGGTGGATGGTAGAGACCTTGCGCTCCTCCACCTTCTATTTGAGGATGCCCCACAGATGCTCAATAGGGTTTAGGTCTGGAGACATGCTTGGCCAGTCCATCACCTTTACCCTCAGCTTCTTTAGCAAGGCAGTGGTCGTCTTGGAGGTGTGTTTGGGGTCATTATCATGTTGAAATACTGCAAGGGATTATGCTCTGCTTCACTAAGTCACAGTACATGTTGGCATTCATGATTCCCTCAATGAACTGCAGCTCCCCAGTGCACGCAGCACTCATGCAGCCCCAGACCATGACACTTCCACCACCATGCTTGACTGTAGGCAAGACACACTTGTCTTTGTACTCCTCACCTGGTTGCCGCCACACATGCTTGACACCATCTGAACCAAATAAGTTTATCTTGGTCTCATCAGAGCACAGGACATGGTTCCAGTAATACATGTCCTTAGTCTGCTTGTCTTCAGCAAACTGTTTGCAGGCTTTCTTGTGCATCATCTTTAGAAGAGGCTTCCTTCTGGGATAACAGCCATGCAGACCAATTTGATGCAGCGTGCGGCGTATGATCTGAGCACTGACAAGTTGACTCCCCACCACTTCAACCTCTGCAGCAAAGCTGGCAGCACTCATATGTCTATTTCCCAAAGACAACCTCTGGATATGATGCTGAGCATGTGCACTCAACTTCTTTGGTCGACCATGGTGAGGCCTGTTCTGAGTGGAACCTGTCCTGTTAAACCGCTGCATGGTCTAGGCCAGGTGTCTCCAACCTATGGGCCATGGCCCAACACCGGGCTGTGGAACCCCTATAGCAGGGTCGCGCCACGGAGCAGACTGTTAGCGGTGTGGGCAGCCGAAAAGAGAGATGACATCTCTCATTGCCCACACCGCTATTTTCTTAAAGGGCCGCGAAAGCTGCCCTTCACAGGACTGCAGCGGCTGCCTATGAGAGACAGAGACGAAGTCATCTCTCCCCACCCGCAACAGTTTTCCCACGATCTGCGCTGAGGACAGCCTGAGGAGCACCTAAGGACAGCGGCCACCACATCTGGCGGCAGCTAACAGTGACAATCTGCATCAGGTGGCAGGCAATGTGGCAAGTGGCATCCTCATCAGGTGGCAAGCAATGGCAAATGGCATCTTCATCTGGTGGCAAGCAACATGGCAAGTGACAATCTGCATCTGGTGGCAGGCAGCGTGGCAAGTGACAATCTGCAAGTGGCATCCTCATCTGGTGGCAGGCAATTGGCATCCTTATCTGGTGGCAGGCAATGGCAAGTGGCATCCTCATCTGGTTGCAGGCAGCGTGGAAAGTGACAATCTGCATCTGGTGGCAGGCAATGCGGCAAGTGGCATCCTCATCAAGTGGCAGGCAACGTGGCATCCTCATCAGGTGGCAGGCAGCATGGCAAATGACAATCTGCATCCGGTGGCGGGCAACGTGGCAAGTGACATCCTCATCAGGTGGCAGGCAGCGTGGCAAGTGACAATCTGCATCTGGTGGCAGGCAGCGTGGCAAGTGAAAATCTGCATCTGGTGGCAGGCAACGTGGCAAGTGGCATCTTCATCTAATGGCAGGCAATGTCAAGTGGCATCCTCATCAGGTGGCAGGCAATGGCAAGTGGCATTCTCACCTGGTGGCAGGCAATGGCAAGTGGCATCCTCATCTGGTGGCAAGCAACGTGGCAAGTGACAATCTGCATCTGGTGGCAGGCAGCGTGGCAAGTGACAATCTGCATCTGGTGGCAGGTGATGTGGCAAGTGACATGCTCGGGGCTCCCACTGATTCCGCATTATGGTGAGTTGAATGATTTCATTTATATTACAATGTAATAATAGAAATAATGTGCTTCAATCATCCTGACACCATAACAACCATGGTGCTGGGATGATTGAAGCGCTAACACCAGCCATTGCCCTAACAAATTGCCCGCGAAAAATTGCTTACCCCCAGCTCCCCAACCCCCCCTGCCCCCCCCCCCCGGGCCTTGGCACAATTTTCTTTCATGCAACTGGTCCCCGGTGCCAAAAAGGTTGGGGACCGCTGGTCTAGGTGTCTAGGCCACCATGCTGCAGCTCAGTTTCAGGATCTTGGCAATCTTCTTATAGCCTAGGCCATCTTTATGTAGAGCAACAATTCTTTTTTTTTCAGATCCTCAGAGAGTTTGTTTAACACACCTGCTCCCTATTCACACCTGAGACCTTGTAACACTAATGAGTCACATGACACTGGGGAGGGAAAATGGCTAATTTGGCCCAATTTGAAGATTTTCACTTAGGGGTGTACTAACTTTTGTTGCCAGCGGTTTAGACATCAAAGGCTGTGTGTTGAGCTATTTTGAGGGGACAACAAATTTGCACTGTTGTGCAAGCTGTACACTCACTACTTTACATTGTAGCAAAGTGTAATTTCTTCCGTGTTGTCACACGAAAAGATAGAATAAAATATTTGCAAAAATGTGAAGGGTGCACTCACTTTTGTGTGATACTGTATATCTCAAAGATTGCTACAATGCCCTGAAACCTGTGGGTACTGATGCTGAGACAAGTATTAATTAGCTTAGCATGGGATGGATTTGGGAGTGCTCAGACTGATCCTGTCGTACTTTGTCCTCTGATAGCTATTTTAAAACCTTATTATAAAGTCGATTTAGCATTTTTTGAGAGATGGGTCTGTTTGTTATGATATTTGCTGTTAGGAAAAGCCCTTTTTTTTTTAAGAATATTTTATTCAAAATTTTAGACAATACAAAATAACAACGTACAAAGGGGTAAAGTCAAGGAGGGTTAACAGACCGTGTACAAGAACCAGTGTGTGTTGAAGCTGTGTCTAGAGAAAGGAGTGCCAACGGTGTGCCAACACAGCTTTGTGGCTAGTAGCATCCTCCTAGGTTGAGGGAAGGGGGGGTGGAGGGTGTGAGAGGTAAGGTAGGGGGAGAGAAAAAAAAGAGGGGGGAGGAAACACTTCTCCTAAAGTCCTGCCGAGACCATGATTCCTGCTCCAGGAACAGGATCATGAAGAAAAACCACAAACCGTATAGCTGGGGGAACACTATAAAATGTTACAACAGAGAAAGTTAGGTCCATAAATGTTCCCTCAGTCATGATGGGGGGCACCACCAGGCGAGTAGGGCATTCCTTAGACATTCCAATTTGGTGAGAGGAGGAATTAGAGGGCCATTAGCATGTGTGTGAGGGGTCCAGGATCTCTCCGTGTGAGATATCATGCTGTAAATGTAAAGACATTAGGAAGACCAAGAGTTGACAGAGATCAAGGAGCTGGGAGCAGGATCGAGGCTTTCCAAGTAGCTGTTCAGTCCTTTAGACCTTCTACGTATTCCTTTCGCCTTATTGCTTCTCAGGCCATTTCGGAACGGTCATTATAGTAACGGGGCCAAGGGAAGAAGGTCCTTGTAGTAGGCTATTGTACTGTGTGGGGTTCCTTATCCAGGATCTGTGCCCATTTGCGGGAGAACTTAATGGCCGATTGATGGCTGGAGGCCACAGTGTCCAAGTATTAAATTTTTAGTCGTTTTAACAGGTTAGGCTTGATCTCCGCCAGTGAAGGAAGGGCAGGAGAAATTCAACTTCTCAAAATGGCTCTGCGTGCCATCATGTAGCAGGAGGATATCCAAAATTTGTGCCTCCTGAGCAAAGCAGATTGATGATTGTTCATGGAGAGTGCGATAACATCGAGGTTGCCAAACAGCAGAGCGTAAATGCACCCATATGGGGCAAGGCCCGTTATCTGAGAAGTGTAATTTTCAACCATCTTCCAGAAGGATTGTATAGCAGGACAACCCCAAAGTTTATAGAGTAAAGTGGGTCTGTGGGTCTTGCACCAGGAGTAAAGTGAGGAGACAGTCAAATCTGTAGAGGGTCAGTAGGGTATATATGCTCTGTGTATTATTTTGAGTTGTTGTTCCCTCCAATATTCGTTAAGAATAACTTTGCAGGTGGAGTTGTAGCCTCTTAGAATAGTGGGTAGAGCGTCCGGGGAGTCCAGGTCTTTTTCCAAGGAAGTCCGAGCAGGTTTAGACATTGCAGGTGGCATTTGGACTTGTAGGGATTTGTAAATATCTGAGATTTTGTGCAATCCTTTTTGGAGGAGAGTGTCTGGTATCGTAATATGGAACCGGGTTCTTGCTGAAGGGCCCAAGTGAGAGACAAAACCAGTGGCCTGGAGAATATGTAGGTAATGGTGTTTCGGGAGGTTGAATTCGTGGAGGATTTAGTGTGGAGGCCTAGAGTTGCCTGTGGAAATGCCAAACAATTGGCTAAAATAGGTCCGTCCCTTGGCGGCCCACTGCTTGAATATCGGATCTTGGATCACCTGGGAGAAGAGGGGATGCCCACAGATCATTAGGTGTGTGGGGAGATGATGGGTTGTTTTGCAAATTTTGTCCACCTCTCTCCAGGCCACTGCCGTGTCTCGAATGAGGAGGTTAAGCTTGAGATGCGGGGGGAGATTCCCAATCCCACAGTGCAGAAAATTAGAAATATTATAGGGGGCAGACATCTCAGATTCAAGGGAGTAATTGCTATACCTTGAAGATTTAGTGGTCCAGTCCAAGCCTATCCTTAGAAGACAAGCTAGGTTGTATAACCTTGTGTTAGGGAGGTTGACCCCTCCTTCTGACTTTGGGAGAAACAGTTTTTGTAGGGCAATGCGGGGTTTACGAACTTTCCAAATAAATGTTGAGATGCCCGAATGTAGACATTGTACATCTCTATGTTTCAGGAGTAGCGGGATGGTTTGCAGAGGGTATAAGAGCTTGGGGAAGCTGACCATCTTAAAAAGATGACATCTTCCCATGAAAGACAGCGGGAGAGACGGCCATTACTGGAGTTCCTGAGTTATTCTTAGGATGGCAGGGCTAAAATTCAGCTGATAAATAGTGGAAGGGGTTTTGCCAATTTTAATGCCTAGATAGGTTATATGGGACTTGGCTAGGGAGAATATGCAGGTTGCCACCCAGGAGGGGGAGAGTTTCGCTTTTTGAGAAATTTATGCGCAAGCCTGAGCATAGACGGAACCAGGAGAAAGTGTCATGCATTATCAACATGTCGGAGGCAGGATTGGTGGAGAATATTAGAATATCATCCGCAAAAAACATGGTTTTCAGGGATTGGGAGCCAACGGTGATCCCTGAGAGGGTGGGATGGTCATTTAGAAGCCTGGAGAGGGGTTCTAAGGCGAAGTTAAAAAGTAGGGGGGACAGAGGGCACCCCTGTCTGGTGCCTTTGTGGAGGAGGAACGCGTCAGAGACCGAGCCTTCTGCCACCACTCTCGCTGAGCGGGCGGAAAACATGGTGTCGACCAGATGGCAAAAGGGTCCGCAAAAGCCAAAGTCGGTCAGAATCAGTTTGAGTCAGTGAAAACTAATGTTATCAAAGGCTTTCTCCGTGTCTAGAGTAATAATTGCTGGATCTTCGTCGCGTCCCACCCTCGCCCACTCCAGCACCATAAGGACTTTTCTTATATTAGAGGTTGCAGACCTCCCCTGAGTAAAGCCTGCTTGGGCCGGATGGAGAAGAGATGGCATGATCAAAGTGAGTCTACTGGCCACTATCTTAGACAATATTTTGGAGTCAATGTTGAGAAGGGAAATGGGGCCGGTAGGAGCTAGGGTCCAGGGGTTCTTTGCCTTTCTTTGGTATAAGTTCAATGTGGGCTTGGAGCCCTGTAGGGAGGTAGGGGTTACCGTCCAGAATGCCCTGGTATACAGACTTAAGGGTTGGGGAGAGGAACGTTTCTGCTAGTTTGTAAAAGTCTGAGGTGAAACCATCTGGGCCAGGGGCCTTTCCTGGGGCGAGGGTTTTCATGGTTTTAGTTATTTCTAGGTCCGTGATTGGAGCGTTTAATCATTCTAGTAGGTGCCGCGGAACGCATGGGAGGGAGACTTGTTTAAGAAAGGTATTGGCCTTCTCTTCATCGATAGGGTTTGGGCTGTATAGGGAAGCATAGAAATCCCTAATAATGCAGTTTATAGCTTTGGGAGAGGAAGTGATGTTGTCCTCTCTGTCTCTGAGTGAGGCAATGTGGATAGCGGACTGTGGGCTTCTACAGAGCTGGGCCAGAAGTTTTCCCGGTTTATTTCCGTATTTATGGAATCTAAGATCTAAGTGGGATTGGTGAATTTTTTCCTGCGTGTCTGCCCAGACTTCGAAGTTCTCCTTTGCTGTCCTCCAGGCTTCCCTATTGTGGTGAGAGTTATCGGAGGAGAGGTTTGTATGTGCTATTCTAAGAGCATTACTCCTTACAAGGAGTTCTGAGTTGACCTTTTTTTTGAAAGCCGAAGCATAGGCAATGATCCGACCCCTCAGGACTGCCTTGCCCGTTTCCCAGAAGAGATTAGGGTTGGTGGCATGGTCTGCATTGGTGTTAGCAAATTCAGTCCAGGTTTTCTGGAGCAGTTGTTTGAGTTGGGTATCTTTAGACAAATAGGAAGGAAACCTCCAGATTTTGGGGTTGTCTGGTTGGGGAAAGCCTGATAGTAAAAGGGATATGGGGGCGTGATCGGAAATTGCGATGTCTTGTATGGTCGAGTGTCTGGCCGATGTGAGCATGTTTTGGTTTAGGAAGAAATAATCAATTCTGGAAAGGGAATTGTGGGGGTTAGAGAAGAAGGAGAATTCTCACCCTTCTGGATGGGTCAGTCTCCAGAAGTTGCAGGCTGTGTGCTAGTGTGGATAGTGTCGGGTGGACTAGAACTGGACCACCACAACAACAATAACAACATGACAGAACTAAGACATAACCGCCGAGGGCTGTACTTCTCTTTTTTCCTCATGTGAGTCTCCTGACTGAGACCGAGGGAAAGGTGTCGTCTGCCCGCGAGCGATGCGCCAGACCCCATCCAGCCGGCCTACCCAGATTAGGGCTGAGATGAGATCCGTCCCCAGAAAGGAGATTGAAATGAGTGACCGTTATCGGCTCGGGAAGGCTGTAAGAGGCAGGGAGCAGCAGCTGGTGCCTAGAAATTGTAAGATAAACAGAAAACAAACCATGAACAGTTTAATTAGAGGAGTGTCAAAATCACAGGAGTTTAGAGCTAGAGAATTCCATTCGGGTGTTAAGAAGTGGTTGGGACGCCCCTGTGATGCCAAAGAGGTGGTTAGACGATAACTGCAGTGTAGGTAGGTTGAAGGTGTAATACAATACCCATTTCCAACTAACGATAAGGTCTCGGAGAAAGGAGTGACGTGTGTCTTTAGGACCACCTGTTGGAGCCCGGGTTGTCGTTTAGTCACAGCTTTTTTGCTGTTTCCTTCCTCGGGCTGCATTGATTGCGGGAGATGCCTGGGCCTGTGCCATCTGATAGACCCAAGATGGCCATAGGTAGGTGCATGGTCGACTCTAGGAAGTGTTTCGCTTCATCTGGTGATTGAAAGTTCTTTTGCTCACTGTTTGGGGTGGAAAAGCGGAGTGTTGCCGGGTAAGCCAGTGAAAATCTGATGCCTTGTTGGAATAGGGCTGAGCATATTGGCTGGAATGCCTTGCTCCTACTAGAGACCTCTTGGAAATAATAAGCAAATAGAAGTAATTTGTTCCCTTCCAGCTGTAGTGCTTTGCAATTGCGGAAAGATCTCAAGATATTGCTTCTATCAGCATAATTTAAATAGCGTACAATCACTGGTCTTGGGGATCACCTGCCGTTTGAGGGCACCCCCACATGGTGTGCCTTCTCCACAGTGCAAGGAGAGTGAAGGCCCAGTGCATGCGGGATACGAGCGGAGCAAACGTCCACAAGAGATTCTGTGTTGAAAGATTCGAGGAGGCGTATGACCCTGAGATTGATCCTTCTCGAACGATTTTCTAAATCATCAAGCTTTTCAAATAAGAGATGCTGTGCTTGTTTGATGTCTTTTTATGTTGAGAATGATGCCTGTACCTCGTCATCAATTTCAGAGACCCTGCATTCTAGGTCTGTTATATGCTTGCTGTGATCTCCAAGCTCCCTGCTGATTTGAGCCATCCCTGCAGCTATGGCTCTGTCCACGGCTGCAGTGATCGTTGGGGTCAGTAACGCTGCCACTGCCTGGGCCAAGCCGACATATTGTTCCTCAAGCACTGCTGTGGGAGCAGTGGTGCTGGGGAGCGCCATGGGTGCTGGCCCTGCGACATGCTGTGTGTCAGTGTCGGCCATGTTGGAAATGTCCGACCTGCTAACGGAGTTATGGCCGAGTGGTGACGCTGACACTGGTGCCGTACCGTGCACGAGATATCGCTACATGGGGTAGCGGAGAGGGGGAGCCACAAGACGGGGCGTTCGCTCACCTCACGCGGGCGTGTAATGCCGGTTTCTTAGGCTGAGTAGACACCGGAACCGGAAGATGGAAAAGCCCTTTAATATATATCCTAGGTGTTATACTCCTATGACATACTCTGCACCAGTAATGATGTCTCCTATTACAATACAAAGAATCCTTTGCGCAGTGTCTTTACTCTGTCAGTTCTGTGTACTTTACCCCATACAAATTCTTCTCCTATATAAATGCTATTTATATGATGGGATTTATGGATAATTGGTATTTGGATGTTGACTGATTATTTTTCTTTTTTCTTATGTTAATGTAAAATATAAAATCAATAAAAAATGATTTGATAAAACACAAGTATATATATTAAAAAAAAAAAAAACCTTACTCACAAATGAAGTGCTTATTCCAGTACAAAATAGCATAGCATGCAGACACTTTAGGGTGCAGCATCGCCCCTGTTTCTGTGCGTGCAGCCATTTTCAGCGTTTAATGACCCCACAGGGTTCTGCCTTACCCAATGCATTTCATCCTCAGGAGCGTTCCACCCTCGCTTCCAGTGTTTGTGTGGCGGTCCTCCAGTGAATGATGACATCACAGTGTTCATCTCTAAGACATCTTCAGGAGGGCTTCTGAGATTGTTTTAGAGACAAAACATGCTGGACTCCTGAGGATATCTTGGGGACAAAATTTTCTTGGCAGGTCAGAACACTGTAGCTCTATCACTTTAAAAAGAAAATAAAGCTGCTAGAGGATATATAGTGCAGGCACCTGGAAATAAAGTAGATGTAGCTGCCCAAATAGAGGCAAGTGCTGGAAAATATTAGGTCTTAGCTTTGAGATACAGAAAGTTTTGATTGGCTCACCAGAAAGTTAAACCCCTGTCAGTGTGTGAAACGTGAGAGTTAACACTAGAACATTTGCAATGTATTTGTAGCTATATTGTCAGATTTCTGTGTAATATATACTATTGGAATGTAAAATAACTCATTAACTCTTAGAAATATCATCAGTTTGAAACTCTATATACTGAAAAAAACTGCATGTATGTTCTTATTTGTTAAAGGCATATATTTATGAAACACGATCTAGTACATATTTGGAAAGACTGAAGGAGCACACAGAATCTGTCATCAACGTAGCTTTCAATCCATCTACGGTACAGGTAGGATTCTTCCTAAAACCGATTTAGAAATACAGTGCAGTTAATACAAATGTTGTTAGTACTGGATCAGTTTCATTTGTTGGACCTCATATGTTCTCCTCTCGAAGACAAAAGAGAAAACTCAGATGTGTTTGCCTCTTATACAGCAATTTCCTGCAGCTGACATAAACGAATCACATGGAGTGTTTTTCTTGAGTTGAACTAACAACCTCTTTCAACAAGGTTTTATTTTAGGGTGAAAGCTGACATAAGTAAGGATATCTGAGTAACTCTAGAAATGGTTGAATATTGGCTGGAAGATTAGCTAAGCGGTAATATTTTACAATATTGAGTCTTTAACTACTGGTTACATAAAGAAAGGCTTAAAAATACCATCATCTTTTCTCATAGTGGACAAAGTAAGGTATAAAAAAGGACAACTACAGATGGTGAAAAAAAACATCCCACATATGATTTGAGTGGATTGGATTTAAATTTTTAATTGTTGAACAAATTTCACCCCACAAATTACAGATTTACCAAAATTCGGTTTTATGAGATTTTTTTTTCCATGGGTGGGGGTGTTGGCAAAGGCTTTCCTGCAATTTTCCTTTTGAAGCTAGGAAATGTTACTTGAAAATCGAGAAACATGATGGTGAAAATAACAGTGGAAGTGTGAATTGTCTCTTAGTGTTGCATTCCTTTTTTCTGTTTTGTTGTTCTTATTAGGAGCACTTAATTCAGGGCCAGACTACTTCCAATAGCCTAGGGTGCTACAGAAAATACCACTGGCATATATAGTACCATTTTCCATATTTTATATAATTTTTCAGATAGAATTGTAAGAAGAGAAGTGCCAGTTTTACAACAGCCCATCATTTGAATTTGTTGAGCAGTCTGTTTTTACGAATAGAGTGATTTAATTGGGATTTTTTTTAATCCCTAAAAAGTTAGAGCCATTGAACTTGGCATATACTATAAGAAAAATGATAAACCTTTAAAATATAAAAATGTACACTTGTTTGTTGTTGACCAAACAATATGCATGTTTCAGGATTAAAATAAATGCTGAAGCATATTTTATTAAAAATATTAGCTATAGTATTAGCTATTAAAAATGTTATGCAATAAAGAGGTAAATGTGCCCCTTTTTACATGTCTTTCTGCTCATAACAAAAATGACGTGGAGTATTCTATTAATTGTATATTGAAATTGTTACAGTACATTAAACTGACACACACCAAAGAGGTAGAACTGGGGCATAAAAGAGTTAATCCTGTTGTGCATATTTTCTACTTGCTTATTTCGGTTTTGAAACAGAGAAGCTCTGTAAGAGCAGCTAAGGTTACTGCAGTTCATGTTAAATTATTCTGGCAGACAGTATAGCTTAATTAATATTTCCATCTATTTTTGAAGTGCTTGTAACTTGGTATTATCGTATTCTTAAAGTGACCCTCTCACTACAGGTCCAAACGCAATATTCCCCACACATACTTTCATGGAAATGGCTGTAATAATCCTGGGTGCTGTAATGACCACCAGCTGGGCACCACAGACAATCTGAATGGAGAAATGTCATCAGCATACCAAAGATTCCTCAGAAGGGTCCAAAGCTTTATTCCCATGGTCACACGGTACACATACGGCAACGTTTCGGAGCCAAGCAGGGCCCCTTTGTCTCGTCACCTTCCTGACAGAGGGGCCCTGCGTGGCTCAGAAACGTTGCTGTATGTGTACCGTGTGACCATGGGAATAAAGCTTTAGTCCGTTCTGAGGAATTCTTGGTGTGCTAATGAGATTTTTTAATTCATCTCACTACAGGGTCGCTTCTACAAACAAGGCAGTATGTAATACGAGGGGCAATGTACTTACATTTCCAATTGCTCCTATGTTGAAAAGCTGGTGCTACATTCAGTTTACACATTCGGGTGTAATATCTGCTCCCTCCCTACCAAATGTATGAGATGGCAGGAGGAATCAAAAAGTGCGATGGAGGTAGCAGGTATACAACCCACCTCCCTTCCAATATGCCATTGATTAATGTTTCAAAAAATAAATATGTCATTAGAATTTGTATTTTTTTTAAATAATATATAGAGTATATATATATATATATATATATATATATATATATATATATTATATATATATATATATATATATATATATATATATATATATATATATATATATATATAAATACAGTATCTAAGAGCACACCCTTTCACATTTTTGAAAATATTTTATTATATCTTTTCATGTGACAACTCTGCAGAAATGACACTTTGCTACAATGTAAAGTAGTGAGTGTACAGCTTGTATAACAGTGTAAATTTGCTGTCCCCTCAAAATAACTCAACACACAGCCATTAATGTCTAAAGCACTGGCAACAAAAGTGAGTACACCCCTAAGTGAAATTGTCCAAATTGGGTCCAAAGTGTCAATATTTTGTGTGGCCACCATTATTTTCCAGCACTGCCTTAACCCTCTTGGGTGCACCAAAAGACAAACAGGCGGCACTCCATGGATATTCTTTGCTTGCAGTTTATTTCAATACAGCATGTACAGGTACAGATGGATACAGGTAGACGCGTTTCACTTGGTGCCTCTGAGCTTAGTCATTACAAATGCCAAATGTCAGAATCCAGCTATTTGTGGCCGAACCCACGAAAGAGGTAACGCCCACAAGCAGTTGTATATACCCACATAATCAGACACATAATTAAAAGCATTCATTCAATTTTTTTTTTTTTTTTTTTCCTTTCATGGTTTTTGTCCACCCTTTCCTTTCCACTCCGCTGCATTGAAGAAACAATATACAGTGGAATAGAGTGAAAGCACAACATAAGGTGTTAGGAAATAGGGTGTTGAAAAAAGTGCGACTAATGGATATCTTGTGCAAGTAATAGCCAGTTTATGTGACTATAGATTATGATTGGATTGTTTCTAGTGGAATATATTTCCTATTTTGGACTCTAAGGTTTCCTTTCACTTCTCTATGTATTTTTGAGAAACAGGCCTGTCTTTTAACAGAAATGGTTTATTTTTTCAAATATATGTGAGTGCTTTGATATGATAGTATGTCTATGATGTTGTTTGCATACAAAAAGTATTTTTGTTTTCTGTTTTTTTTTCTTTTTCCTTTACCGTATTTAGATTTACATATGAATGCTTTTAATTATGTGTCTGATTATGTGGGTATATACAGCTGCTTGTGGGCGTTACCTCTTTCGTGGGTTCGGCCACAAATAGCTGGATTCTGACATTTGGCATTTGTAATGACTAAGCTCGGAGGCACCGAGTGAAACGCGTCTACCTGTATCCATCTGTACCTGTACATGCCGTATTGAAATAAACTGCAAGCAAAGAATATCCATGGAGTGCCGCCTGTTTGTCTTTTGGTGCATTTAAGTGAGTGGTGGCGAGCCGTGGCAGGCACCGTGGTCCATATCAGGCACAGGTCCGGACCTGGAGCTGTGTATCCCCTTTTTTCATAGTGTTTAACCCTCTTGGGCATTGAGTTCACCAGAGCTTCACAGCTTTCCACTGGAGTCCTCTTCCATCCTCCATGACAACATCACGGATGTGGTAGATGTTAGAGACCTTGCACTCCTCCACCTTCCATTTGAGGATGCCCCACGGATGCTCAATAGGGTTTAGGTCTGGAGACATACTTGGCCAGTCCATCACCTTTACCCTCAGCTTCTTTAGCAGTCACACTACATGTTTGCATTCATGATTCCCTCAATGAACTGTAGCTCCCCAGTGCGGGCAGCACTTATGCAGCCCCAGACCATGACTCTTCCACCACCATGCTTAACTGTAGGCAAGACACACTCGTCTTTGTACTCCTCATCTGGTTGCCGCCACACACGCTTGACGCCATCTGAACCGAATAAGTTTACCTTGGTCTCATCAGAGCACAGGACGTGGTTCCAGTAATCCATGTCCTGAGTCTGCTTGCCTTCAGCAAACTGTTTTGCGGGCTTTCTTGTGCATCATCTTTAGAAGAGGCTTCCTTCTGGGACGACAGCCATGCAGACCAATTTGATGCAGTGTGCGGCATATGGTCTGAGCACTGACAGGCTGACCCCCCCCATCACTTCAACCTCTGCAGCAATGATGACAGCACTCATATGTCTATTTCCCTAAGACAACCTCTGGATATGACGCTGAGCACGTGCACTCAACTTCTTTGGCCGACCATGCTGAGGCCTGTTCTGAGTGGAACCTGTCCTGTTAAACCGCTGTATGGGATTGACCACCGTGCTGCAGCTCAGTTTCAGGGTCTTGGCAATCTTCTTATAGCCTAGGCCATCTTTATGCAAAGCAACAATTCTTTTTATCAGTTCCTCAGAGAGTTCTTTGACATGGAGGTGCCATGTTGAACTTCCAGTGACCAGTATGAGAGAGTGAGAGCGATAACACCAAATTTAACACAACTGCTACCCATTCACACCTGAGACCTTGTAACACTAACAAGTCACATGACGCCGGGGAGTGAAAATTACTAATTGGGCCCAATCTGGACATTCTCACTTTTGTTGCCATTAATGGCTGGGTGTTGAGTTATTTTGAGGGCACAGCAAATTTACACTGTTATACAAGCTGTACACTCACTACTTTACATTGTAGCAAAGTGTCATTTCTTCAGTGTTGTCACATGAAAAGATATAATAAAATATTTACAAAAATGTGAGGGGTGTGCTCAGTTTTGTGAGATACTGTATTTAGTTTTTCTCTACTATGGTAAATAACAAAACAAAACAGGAGAATGTGAAATATTGTTTAGGAGTGTTAATTAGCCTTTTAACAATGCAGCAGGTTGAGCTTTTGCTGTAAAATACCTGTCTTCATTTTTGATAGCTTAAAGTATTTTTAAAGGCAAAACATTTTTCTTTACCTTAATGCATTGCATGCATTAAGGTTAAAAATGTCCTAGTAGTTGTATTGCCCCCCCCCCCCACTATTCCTAAATACTTATCTGAGTCCTCATTCCATCCAGCTCTTTGCCCCTCTGTAGCGGCTCTTTCCTCTCTCCCTGCTCTCACAGGACACAGAGGTGGCAGCAGAAGCCATTGGCTTCTGCTACTGTCAGTCAAATCCAGTGAGCAGAAAGAAGAGGGTTGGGTTGAGCCATACTGTGTTTGTGTGTCTATGGACACACACAGCCTGGCCTGAGAAAATGCCCGCATGTGTGCCCCCATAGCACACAGCTTGCTAGGGGGGCACACGCAGGGAAGAAGGAATAGAGAGCGCTGGTGCTGGTGGGGGACTCCAGAAGAGGAAGTGAGCAAAAGCTCTATGCAATACCATTGCACAGAGCAGGTAAATATAACATGTTTATTGTTTAGGGGTAAGAAGAAAATTAAACTTAGAACCACTTTAAGCTGTAGTGCTATAGTGCCCTGGGAACCCTTAGTCATATATGACATTTTTTTTTTTTTTATAAAAGAAAGGGCCTCGAATAATGCTGGGTACAGTCCTGGATTGAGTTTATGTTGCACCCAAACTGTAGCATTTTGTGAGGTAAAATGCTTCAGAAGGAAGTGAAGACAGATGAAAGGGAAATAGATTCTTGTCTTATATGTACACTGCTGCTGATAAAGGTTTAGGAGCAGTTGGGCATTTTTTTCAGCTGCCCCTGAACTCTCCTCTATATTATCTTATCAGTACACAGTTTCCAGATGTTTGCAGAACAGTAGTTCAGTTAGTCCCGGTTTTATTTAACCACAACAGTACCTGGCACGAAAACCCCCTTCCTGCCCAGGCCATTTTTCAGCTTTCAGCGCTATCACACTTTGAATGACAATTACTCAGTCATGCAACACGTTGGCCCTGATTGACTTGATGACAAGACGTTTGTAGACCTTTGACACATGACTATTCTATTATATCTCCTCTCAAGTCCCCGTCGACTTTTTTTACGGGTTGACGAGGATTTGGAAATAGTCGTCGTCACATGTATATTCTGTTCTTAGATAAAGGGAAAGTAGACAGAAGTGAAGGAAGACTTCGTAAAATGGAGTGTTTTACGATGTCAAACCCACGTTGTATTTGAGTTAGGTCCTGACATGGGTCGTAATAAGCTCCGGGAAAGAAAATATTTTTTTTTTTTTTACAGTATATACTGATT
>BLSH010449122.1:80444-90478 GCA_018402905.1 Glandirana rugosa | reverse complement strand
CCTGGGGACACGCCGACACCGACAGAGCCGGGATGCGTGCGCCCGATCGCGCGCAATCCCGGCTTAAAGGGAGGACGTCATATGACGTCCACCCGCTGGGAGAGCAGGACCGCTCCGCCGTCATTTGACGGTGGGCGGTCCTGAGGTGGTTAAAGTGACACACAGTTTCGAGATGTTTGCAGAACAGTGATATGGGTTCTCCCGGCTTATTTATACTTTTTTGACACAGTTTGAAGATGATTTTAGAACAGTTATATGGCTTCTACCGTTAATTAATACTTTTCAGACCCAGTTTGAAGATGGTCCACATCCACCTCCATTTTTGCTTTTTTTATGTTTTTATTTTTTTAAAAATGCTTTTAGTTATTTCCCTGTCCCCATTTCTTTGTAGGACACTTGTCCCATCCTTACCCCCATTTCCTTCCTTTTGCAGACCTCTAGGACTTTCCAGGACTATTTTACAGCCATTTTTGTGTCTAAAAGTCCGGGTCCCCATTGATTTCAATGGGGTTCGGGGTCCGGGACAAAGTTCGGGTTCTGTCCGGACCCGAACCCGGACTTTGTCCCGAAGTTCGGCCGAACCAGCAGAACCCGGACTTCTAGAAGTTCGCTCAACTCTAGCTATAACCACTGTAACAATAAAGAATCTGTAAAATGTTAATAACCTTTCCAATCTTTTCTTTCTACTCATGTACTTTTTGACTTAGTGCCTAAAAAGTCCCACTATGAGGGTTCTCTCCATTTGTATAATGTAGGGATGTTGGCACACCATCAGCTACTCTCTTTATTTTCATGCTCCGTGAGATGTTCAAAGCTTGGGATATTTTTTTATAACCTAACCCTACATTAAACTTCTCCACAACTTGTGTGTTCCTTGGCCTTGGTTCTCTAACAAACCTCCGAGGGCTTCACAGAACAGCTGCATTTATAGTGAGATTAAATTACACACAGGTGGATTCTATTTAATAATTAGGTGACTTCTGAAGGCAATTGGTTCCACTAGTTTTTAGTTAGGGGTATCAGAGTAAAGGGGGCTGAATACAAATGCACGCCACACTTTTCACATATCTATTTGTAAAAAATTTTGAAGACTATTTATCATTTTCCTTCCACTTTACAATTATGTGCCACTTTGTGTTGGTCTATCACATAAAATCCCAATAAAATGCATTTACGTTTTGGTTGCAACATGACAAAATGTGGAAATTTTCAAGGGGTATGAATACTTTTTCAAAGCACTGTATACACTGAGACATAGCGAATTAAGAGAAGCATAATTAATTTAGTTCACTAGTGTAATTACAACTTGCAATGGAGCACAAGTTGAATAAAAAGAATTTGGCAACAAAATGCACTGCAAGCCCATAGTTTGCCATTCCCACTTACAGAAATAAAGGCATATTATAGACTGTTGTTCATAATTAGGATTGAAAACACATTTGTTAGATGTTCATAATAGGATATATTTCCTTTCACTTGAAAGAATGTTTAGGATAGATGAATATTTTATTAAATTCAAAGTCAAAGTCAAAATGAATTTCATCATGGCAAAGCAAGGCATCGTTAAAGGTAAAGTTCAAATTCCAGCTCTTAACTACTTGAGTTCCAATAACTTAAACCTACAATTCACCCTTCAGTCCTAGAGCTTTGTTAAGGTTTTGGATGTTTAATAGCAATAACTGCTTTGTTTTTAAGTCAACCTAGCCAATCCTGATACTCTTTGCAGACAGTGATTTCATTTGATACAATTCTTTAAAGGATAGACTTTTATTTTTTTTTTAGAAATGTGAAAAAGTTTTTAAAATGATGAAAAAGGCTAAAAGTATTTTAATCTTGACCACAAAAATGTAAAAATGTTATGTTGTTTGTTTTATTTTTGTAGGAATAATATATGGTGTAGAAGCATTTACTTTTATTTTACATTTTGTTCAATTTATTTGTACAAACACGTTTCTCGCATTCTGATATGACAAGGAAGGCCAAGTCTTTAGAAATGTTTATATATTCAGACATTTTTCTTACACTGTGACATGCAAAGAAATGCAGTTTTAGGTTTTTTTTTTTAACATTTGTTACAAAAGATCATTTTTTTTTTTTAATTGCTGAAATGAAAAAAATGGAGATAACATAACATTTATAAATCAGTGAAGGTGACATTCACTAAACATTCATTGGTGGTGAGTCCCTCACTCTGTGGCCTCGTTCACATGGAGTGTATTATAGCAAACGTCCGTGCAGAACTGTGTTTCCCCACACAGGGATGCCCATGTGTTCCGTTCATCATCGTGCAGGCAGTCCCATTCATATCAGTTGGGACACAGCAGCTGCACGGACACAGCCGCTGCTCCAAATTTGACATTCATGTGGTTGCATGGATGTTAAATTGGGAGCAGCGCATGTGTCTGTGCAGCTGCTGCAACCCATTTGATGTAAATGGGAGTGGCTGCATGGGGATACATGGAACACCTGTACAACTCTTCATGGATAAACACGGCTCTTCATGGGTGTACGCTATAGTACGCCCCATGTGAACAAGGCCTATATGAAGCAAATTCAGCAGGAAGATTTCTTTTTATTAAATGTCACATTTACAGCTTTGTAAATATGTACCACTTTCTAGGGCCTTCTTCCCTTTCTTATATATGTAAGTAGGAAACGTGATATAAGATACATAATACTGCTTCTTCTATATATAGACAAGCCATATAAGTATACTTTATTTGCTTGGTGGGATCAGGATAGGACCTAGAAACAAAGGAGCATATGCTGGCTGTCAATGACTGAAAATTGCCATGTGTGTTTTTATGGCACCGTACTGTATTTGCAGTGCCGTAGATGTGACATGATCACAGAAACTATACCAAAATGACTCTGTTTAGAATGATAGATCCAAAGGTTTTTACCAGAATGTATAACCTGACTATGGCTCCCTCTTTGCTTTGCGATTCATTGGCAACAAGAAGAAAAAAAATGCACAGTTTTCAGCAGATGTGTAACCTCTGCAAACACAAATATAGTGATTGCATGTGTAGCGGCTGCTATGCATTCTCACTACATTGCCGAGCTGCCCGGGACTCTCATTGAACAGAGACACAGTCTGTCAGCTCTTCAGGAGAGGTTTCACCCCCTCCCTTATTCTTCTCACTGGGAGATGAGTCATAGACATGCTCTGAGGCTGCAGTGACAAGGAACTCTGGGAGACGGTGTGCCCAGCTAAGGCTGCCTAATTGACATCAACACACAGAGAACTACACATCCCATGAAGCATGGCTGCATTAGCAGAAATCCTGGGCTTCCTGGGAGAAAGCAGAGTCACCACGAGGGACAGGGCCACTGATAAGGGGGGGGGCCACCTGTCCTCCTGTAGGGGGCCTGGGCACAGAGGGGGCACTGGAGAGCTAGAGGATTGGTGGAGCAGAGAACGTATGACAGCATCTCAGCCAGCAAGCGAAAGCCATTTTCTTCCCTTCTCCCTCCCGATGGCTTTCAGCTGCTTGGTGAGGGGATGGTGAGGGTTAGGGGGTGTTGGGTGGGTTGTGCTCTGCCCACTCAGCTTACAGTTCTGCCCCCCTGACCTCCTTTCCCCACCCCTGCTCCCGCTCACACTCACAGCCGGGACGAGGAGACGGCAGCCTGGAGACTGGAGCGGTGAGAGAAGAAGAGCCAGGAGGAGGTGTGCTGTATTGTGCTCTCCCCTCCTGTCAGATGAGCGTTAATATTCTATAAAGTACATGAGACCGGATCTTACTGTAGATCTCATCACACTGTGCACACATGCCACCCCCCTTACCAAAATTGCTGCTGCCGGGAGGTGAGCAGCCCTTGAAGGAGATAGGGAACGGCGTGTGTGCTAGCGGGGCGGGGGGATGTTTGTGCTAGGAGAGGGGGAATTGTTCCGGTTACAACCCGAAGGTCGGCGGCGAACATCTAGAACTGAAGCAGAGACCCCAGGGTGTATGTCCAGGCATCCCCGCCAGCGTGTGGAGTTTCTGTGAGGAGGTGGCCAGCCGGGCACTCGTCGTGACCGGTACCGCATTATCCTCCCCTTGGGCCTCGAAATACAGGACTTGGTGAGCGGGCTTTCACCCAATCCTTCCTAAGCCAGAATACTGAATTGTTATTACCCTGCCCCACTTAAGTCTAAGGAACTGGGATGCTGTTACATGCTGCCTGACAGTGAAAGCATCCGTTTGATTTAACTGAAGGTTACAACACCGTTCGAGTCCTTGCTGTCTACCAAGCCTTTCTGGATGTACTTTGTTCATTGTATTACAGGAGATCAACAAGTGCGCCACCCTAAAGCCATCCAAAGTCTTAAAGGCCCCCATCGGTATTCAGGAATTTAATTCACTTATAGGTGGATTCAGGTTGGGGGTTGATTTAGTGCACTGGGTCAGGTATTGTATTTAACCACTTCAGCCCCGGAAGAATTTCCCAGTTTAGGACCAGAGCACTTTTTGCGATTCAGCATTGCGTCGCTTTAACAGACAATTGCGCGGTCGTGCGACATTGTACCCAAACGAAATTTGCGTCCTTTTTTTCCCACAAATAGAGCTTTCTTTTGGTGGTATTTGATCACCGCTGCGTCATTTCTGACTATAAACAAAAGAAGAGCGACAATTTTGGAAAAAAAAAAAAAAACAAATTTCTTACTTTTTGCTAAAATACAAATCCAAAAAAAATATATAAAAAAACATTTTTTTTCACCGGTTTTGGCCGATTTATATTCTTCCTCATATTTGTGATAAAAAAAATTGCAATCGGCGTTTATTGATTGGTTTGCGCAAAAGTGGCCAGGTTTACGGATGATGAGAATTCATTTCTGGGGTTTTTATTTTTGTTTTATTTTTTACTAGTAATGGCGGACATGTCAGACATTTTTTACACTTTTTTGGGACCAATGACATTTATTCAGCGATCAGAAATTGAAATGTCCACTGATTACTGTATAAATGTCATTGGCAGTGAAGGGGTTAACCTGCAGGGTGTAGTGAAGGGGTTAACTTTGTTCCCTGGGTGTGTTCTAACTGGGGGGGGGGGGGGGGTTGGGCTACCATGGGCATGAGAGATCTAACTGATACAGTCTGTTCTTGGGGTTGAGGAGGCAGAGTTAGGAACCAGCAATATTCAAGCAGCTCCTGTGGGGGGTAATGCTACAAGTAGTAAAAACTGCAGGCAATGATATGTATTGCCATTGAGTCCTGGTGCCATTTTTAAATATGTGTGGGTTATGATGAAAATATTTTATGTGAATAACTTTATCCTTAGAAGAAATTACTGAGATCAGTTGGGACTTTGGTATTTCATGCTATGAGATTTAGTTCATATGAGTCACCTGGTTTTAGAGTGGAGCAATGCTATACAATATGTTGAGATTAGCTTGTAGTGACCTGGCTGAATAAGCAACTTTTCCAAATTAGTAATTGACAAAATTACATTATTCAGGCCAAATTGTGCTGCTGCCGCCTGTCTTATATGCAGATATCTAAAATATGCTGAATGGGGTATACCGTAGTCCTGCTGAAGATCTGTAAAGGATTTAAATGTATTATAATCATGTAAGTTTGATATATATTTAGCCCCATACCAGGACCATAAGGAGCTACTGCTCTATAATACATCCTGAATGTCACAGTTTATGACCCCATAGTTTTAAGTGTACCTGTAGATCAGTGTTTCTCAACTCCAGTCCTCAAGGTACCCTAACAGGTCATGTTTTCAGGATTTCCCTCAGATGAAATGGCTGTGGTAATTACTAAGGCAGTGAAACTGATCAAATCACCTGTGCAAAATAATGGAAATCCTGAAAACATGACCTGTTGGGGCTCCTTGAGGACTGGAGTTGAGAAACACTGCTGTAAATAACACCATTTCCCCTTCAACGGTGAAATCACAGAAGTCACATCTACCACACCTAGTGACACCTGCATTTCACTTATGTCTGTGATCAGGCTTTCTCAAAGAGCTATGTACCAAGCTGTCCTGAATAGATCTAACAATTTTATATGTAATACTGGAACTCCCCACAATATGATCCTTCACCACTTAATCATTAACCAAATAATACCAATATTTCTGGCAAATGTCATATATTTGGTGCAAAACACTAGTGTACTAAAACCACAACTATATAACGTCATCAGTTTTTTTCCCCATAAGGTAAATCCTTTCATCAAATGACTTTTAGCACTGTACAGTATATCCTCTGCTCAATCAGTTTATCTTCTGCATCTCTTCAAAAATTCTTTTCTTTAGATCAGTGGTCTCCAAACTGCGGCCCGTCAGCGAAATGCAGCCCTTTGCTTGCCTTTATCCAGCCCTTGGGGCACTGTTCCTCTCACAGATATGGGACACTATTCCTCCCTCTAACACCAATGATGAAGCACCATTTCTTCCACTGTCACCAACAGTTGGTCACTATTCCTCCCACTGACACCAGCGATGGGACACCATTCCTTCCACTGACACCAACAATGGGGCACTATTCCTCTCACTAAAATCAATGATGGCCAGTATTCCTCCTACAGAAACCGATGATGGAGCACGATTCCACTCCCTATTGATCACAGGTGCTATGTAATTTTTTTACTCCCACTGGCATTAGGGAATTTTCTACTCTCACTGGCCACAGCATGGCCCCCTTAAAGCCTGAAGGACAGTAATCTGGCCCTTTGTTTAAAAAGTTTGGAGACACCTGCTTTAGATCATCTGCTTCTTATCTCCTCCCCTTCCTTTGTTGCACCCACGTGCGTGACACTGGCGGGTAGACGGGTGGCGGCACCTATTTAAGGCGGGACCCGGCATGGCAATGGACACCTCCAACATGCAGCAGTTACATTTTTCACCTGAGCTATGGCTCTTTGACTCCACATCTTAACAGGTAACACACCCAGCCTTGCACAACTCTTTTCACTCTTCTTCATCTTCCACCTCCTTTTTTTTCCCCCCTCCCCCCTTCATTGGGGGGCCTCTGGGTTTCATCACTCCTCTACATCTCTGCCTCCTTCCCCCTCTCTTCCCAGTCCTTTTTTTTCTTTTCTCTTCACCCCTTCCTCTCCTTGTTCCCTCTCTCCTCACCTTCCCCACCTCATTCCCCAATCCATTCCCTCCACCACCTTCTGGATCTCTGTTCACACTCACTTCATTTGTTTAGTTAATATCACCACACATTCACTCAATGCTCCCACCATTGTTCACAGGTCTTTTACTGCTGGAGGTTGTCCTCTCCATGCGGGGCTTCTCCTGGGGCCCTCGCCGCCACGCCTCCCGCCTCAGCCCCTGGACGGGATGTTTTCCGGGCGCCATATGGACCCTGGGGGTGCGCCGCCCACGCGCGGACATGGTAGGTTTACTTTCATGGGACTTTTTTTTGCTTGGGGGGCTCCTACCCCCCCATTTGGTCCCTATGATAGTAATCATTATTAATAATTCTTTATATTTTTATTCTAGATGACATACCAGTTTGCTCCTGATGAGTGATTTTAGATCATGAAACGCGTCGAGCCACAAGCTTGTTTACCATGTCTTAGCATTTTTTAACTTGCCAATGGGGTAACTCCCTAATAAGGGGTATTCTTTAGCCATGGCCCCACACACTATATAATTGTGTTCGGGTAACCGTAATACACACGTCTAATGGATGGATTGGGGAGTCTACTTTTACTCTATTTTACATCAATTAACTTTTGTACCTATGATTTCGGTGTCCTTTCTACCCTATGCATATTGTTGGTTGTATTGACATTGTACAATCATGTTACCATTTATACCTTTTGGATACTGAATCATGTATAAACTTTTGTATTAGTATGTACTTCTAAATAAAAGTGTTTAACCAATATCCATCCTCTATTCTTCGCCACACGTGTCACATAAAGTCCCATTTTTTGCTCTGTTTTGTTCTTTTTTGCCAAATAACAGGGATGGAAGTCCATGACGTTATGCCATGGCTTCATTCAAAGTCCCACATGCCATCTCCCCTCCCTCTATTTACTGCTTCTTATCTCAAAATCCTCCAAATGTGTACTGTTTCTGTAGGCTCTCAAGTATTGCCCCACTGGTATACTTTTTACCAAGAATTCAGGTTGGAAACTTTGCTCATGTAGCAGACTGTTAATGGACATTGGTTCCCTAAAAAATGTTCATCACATGCACTGATGACCACCAGTGGTGGTCAGAGTGTTTTTTTCCCAAGAATTCCATAAATTCCACTACTTCTATTTATTTCCCTGTCCTGCGGATGAACACACTATCGATGTCCTAGTGCCAAGTGAGAATCTTGGACAGGTACACCAACAAGGTGTCAAACCAAAACAGTTGATGTCTCTGTTAACTCAAGTACAACTTAGCTTATTCTGGTGCACACTTCATGCCTATTGCTGTCAAAAGTAGTTGACTATAATATTTCCTAAAATAAATCTTAACCCAACTACAAATTTGTTTTTTTAAGTCTAGTATACCATAGTTTTCCATAACCTCAAAGACCCTGATGGGAAATAGAGGAATATGTTACCTACCTCTACTATATGTCAAATGTGGCTAATAATGTTCTCAGAGGGACTGTTATGTTATTCAATAAAAATAAAAGATGTATGGTGTCCCTCACATGTGGTGACAGAGCCAGTACAAACCGATGTAAAATCTTATCAATATACTCACTATTTTTTTCTTTCACTTTATTTTTATTGAGAAAAAGAATAAAGAAACTCTTATACTTATCATAGGGGGGAGGGTGCTAAAGGGAGAGGGAAGGGATCAGGGGGAACAGAAGGGAAATCCCCAGTTCATTCCCTCTCCCTGAGGCCTGTCAAACATACTATAGATTTGATACGAACTATCAAATATCCAAAAAGCAGTTTGTTAGTGAAGAAGGTGCAAAATGATCTAACCAGGGCTGCCAGGTACATAAAAATCGGTCATGGGAATCATTAAGAATTGCTTTCAACTTCTCATTTATAGGTGCGCCTTGTATCCTATCCTTAACCTCATCAAATCTAAGCACTGGTGTTTTCCACAATCTCATTATGGTTTGTTTAGTAGCCAGAAAAATATGTGTAAGTAGCGTATGCTCTTGATGTGTGATATTTGAGATTGGTTGGTGTAGGAGTGCTTTCCATGTTTTTTCTAAAATAATGTGGAGGATCATCATGTACACTCAAATCCACAGCCTCTTAACTTTTGGACAAGTGCACCAAATATGCTTCATGTTGCGTAGGTCTGAGCACCCTCTGAAGCAGGAGGGTGCATAAGAAGACATTGAGCAATCCTTGCTGGGGTGTAGTACCACTGAGTCAATACCGTATATGAATTGTCAGTTGCCAGAACATTATGGGAAGGTCTATGAAGTGCATCCCATATCTTGTTCCATTCCTCTGGGGGCTTAGAGGTCGAAAGGTCCAGCTCCCACCTCCAGCAATAGATAAGAGTCTGACTGGTAGCATTACCCAATATAGAGAAGTATATCAGCGGGTTAGTATAGCACCTGGACTCAAACATCATCTGAGGAACAGCCCAATCATGATTTAAAGTTAGGAACTGGAGCAGGTGGCGGATCTGTAAGTAATGAAACCTCTCAGAGTCTGGTATAGAATGTGCTTTTCTAAGTTTAAGAAAGGATTGGATGCCCATGTGGTTAGAAGAGAGAGAACAGTCATACATTTGTTTAGTTGCCACCAGGAAAATTCTGCAGGCTTTTCAGTCCTGTAAGAAAGAGAGGACAGTTAAAAAGAGGCAGCAATGGGAGGTGCGGAGAGATCCGCCTGGTAAAATATCTGATAGAGTCCCAAACCGCCAATGTATGCAACAGAACTGGAGAAAGAATGTCCTGACTTTTCGGACGTCTTAAAAGGACCACCGTTGATTTGTTTACATACTGACAAGAGAGAGAAGATTGGTGTACCCGTAGGTTAGGAAAGAATTTGAATCTTTTCGTGTAAGATATGGTCTGAGACTCTCCAAAGTAATGAATGTCTAGGCGGTGGACGAGGTCAAGGATTGAAATTTAGTACTAACCCGACAAGGAGTCTACTACAAAC
>BLSH010449122.1:37560-71007 GCA_018402905.1 Glandirana rugosa | reverse complement strand
TACATAGAGATCGACTATTTGTAAAAATTCATTTTCTATACAATTATAAACCACAATTTTGACCTTACTTTTTTTACAAATAGTCCCATAATATCCTAGTTATAGTTAAACGTAAAGGGTAGAGTACTCAGGTCCTTCCGCCCTCCAACACTCGAAAAAGTCAAGAATCAATTACCATCCGAAATCCGATCATTGATTGAATACCAAAACGGTTAAAGTGTTAGGACCCATACGGGTTATCCGAAAGAAAACATTAAGTTAATTTAGAAAGGTTATTTGTCTTAAAAGTTTTTTTGTAATACTCGATGGCTGTTATAGATGTAAGGTACACTGAAAAATTTGCTAGCTGAAGAAATTAGTTATTTAATACTGTCTTCATTTTCATTCCAACTTTTTTTTTTTTTTGAAAATTCTGTTTATTGGAAAGATTTAATTGAATTACAAAAGAAAGCCTATTGGGCATACCCAGGATTGTGAAATTGGCAAAACCATAAGTTAGTTACTAGCCTAAAGCCTACCATTAACTAAGAACTGAAAAAGCTCACAACCTCCCGCCTTCCTGGACTCATGAGATGGGAAATGCAAATTGATATTGATCCTATAATACCCTGATAAACATTTTTTTCATTCCAGTTTTAACACCAAATATTAACATATCTTTTACTTAAAAATGTTTATCAGCTAGAGATACATTTTTTTAAAATTTAGCAGACCAGATTTTCGCTTGGTGTCTTGAATGAATACCCCCTAACTATGCACTTAATTTTTGGCAGTAATTCTTTTCCACAAGCTAAGCAATTCTTTGTATTGATATGGAAAAGTCTGTTTTAGATTTGTCTGTAAGGAACTTTGGCTTTGATTGTTCTAAAAATCAATCTTAGCTTTACTTCAACTTTGGCTTTGCATAGTTTCCAGGATCGCACACGGTGAAGACATTTGGTTTACCAACATCAGAAGTATTTAATCATGCTTAATTAATTTCAAAATGTAACTCGGAATGGACTTAGCAACAGACCATTAACTTGTTTTCAAAATTTTCATAATTTATTTATTTACAAGTTTATATATATTTTTTTTTTTAATGATACAGTTTATCATTATTCAATGAAAAAGAAGAGTAGATTAAAAAAAAATAGTGGTATGACCAACTAATATGATATAATATATCAGTCTTCATTAAAATGAGCTTGTGCCCAGACTATGCACACTAATGCATTTATATCTTTAAACAAGCTATGCTATCTCTGTGCCTATATGCATTGTGGAGAAATTAATTCTACAGCACAGGCACTGAATCGGAAGCTTTTTTCTGTGGGAACAGATCTTGGCAGCCTACCAGCTTTTTAGAGCCGGTTCACACTTGAGCTGCGCGACTTGCAGGGCGAAGCAAGTCGCCCCGCTCGAGGCGACCTCAGCGCGGATTGCAAGGAGACTTCTATCCATAGAAGTCAATGCAAGTCGCGCTGAGGTCGCCCCGAAAATAGTGCAGGAACCTTTTTCTAAGTCGGAGCGTCCTGAGTCGCTCCTATTAAAACGGTTCCATTGCACTGCATGGAGACGACGCCTGACAGTGTGAACTGGCACTTAATGTAAACAGCCAGCAGCTGTTAAAGGCTGACTTTGTTGTGAATAAATTGCTTCACTGTAACAGCTAGAGAGGTAAGTGATGGCTTGTTTTAAAGCTCTTTTAACCACTTGCCTACTGGGAAATTTTACCACCTTCCTGTTCAGGCCAATTTTCAGTGCTGTCACACTTTGAGTGACGATTGCATGGTCATGCAACACTGTACCTAAACTAATTTTTTATCATTTTTTCACACAAATAGTGCTTTCCTTTGGTATTTAACCACTTGCAGACCGCATTGCGTACATTTACTGCTGCAAGGTGGCAGCATAACGCAAATCGCCATCTATAAACGAATCCCGATGTGCTCTCATGCCCGCAACGAGCTCCAGGAGTGTGGCCGCAGGTTGGGCAGACTCGATGTCTGCCAGCGACCTGCGATCACTTACAATAGAAGAAAGGCTGACAGGGGACATGACGGAGATCTACTGATCCCTGCCATCGGGATCAGTTAGATCTGTTATCCCCCTGCCAGCCCAGCCCCCATACAGTTAGAACACGCCTAGGGAACACAGTTAACCCCTTCATTGCCCCTGCAGATTAACCCCTTTCCTGCCAGTGACATTAACACAGTAATCAGTTTTGTTTTTTTTTTTTAAGATCTGATCACTGTATAAATATCAGTGGTCCCAAAAAAGTGTCAAAAATGTCAGACAGGTCCGCCGCATTACCGCAGTCCCGATAAAAATCGCAAATCGCCGCCATTACCAGTAAAAAAAAAAAAATAGTAAAAACGCCATAAACTAATTCTCATGGTTTGTAAACGCCGCAAATTTTGCGCAAACAAATCAATAAACGCTGATTGCGATTTTTTTTTTTTACCACAAATATGTAGAAGAATATATATCGGCCAATACTGATGAATACATTTTGTTTTTTTATATTTTTTTTGGATATGTATTATAGCAAAAGGTAAAAAATATTGTTTTTTTTTCAAAATTGTCGCTCCTTTTTTGTTTATAGCGGTGATCAGAAGTGACGCAGAGGGGATCAAGTACCATCAAAAGAAAGCTCTATTTGTGGGGAAAAAAAGGACGTCAATTTTGTTTGGGTACCACGTCACATGACAGCGCAATTGTCAGTTAAATCGACGCAGTGCCAAATCGCAAAAAGTGCTCTGGTCCTAATGTGGGAAATCCTTTGGGGGCTGAAGTGGTTAATCACCACTGGGTTTTTATTTTTTGGTAATTAAATTTAAAAAAAGACAGATTTTTTTTTTTTAAACTTTCATAGTTTATTATAACGTTTTGTAATCAGGTCATTCTATTTCTCCACTGATGTGCGCTGATGAGGCTGCACTGATGGGCATTTATAGGCGGCACTGATGGCCACTGATGAGGCGGCATTGATGGGCACTGATGAGGCGGCACTGGTGGGCACTGATGAGGCTCCACTGATAGGTGGCACTGATGGGCACTGATAGGTGACACTGAAAGGTGCTGATAGGCGGCACTGATGGGCACTGATAGGTGGCACTGATTTGTGGCGCTGATGGACACTGATAGGCGGCATTGGTAGGCTGCACTGATAGGTGACACTGACAAGGAGGCACTGATTGGCAGCACTGTTGGGCACTGATTGTCAGTACTGTTGGGCACTGTTGGAACTGCACTGAAAATCAGGACGCTAATAATCAGTGCCCTTTTACACAAGCCGGTTATCGGCTCTCTTCTCCTCTTCTCTCCTCATGCTGACAGCTGTGATTGGACACAGCTGATAACATGGTAAAGAGTCGCTGATTGTCTCTTTACCTCAATCTGTGATCAGCAGTGTCCAGAGTAGACATGTGCAGAACGAAAACATTTGTTTCGTTTTGTTTTGTTTCGATTTGTTTTTTACATACATCTGTTTAGTTAAATTTGTTTAATCCGTTTAATATGTTTTCAGAATTCAGTTTGTTTATTCATATTCAATTCGAATTTTCATAATTCGTATTGATTCAATAGTTTTCGCATCAATTTCGAATAGTTTTCAAATTTGAAAAGTTTTCGAATTTGAATCGTTTTCCAATTTACAAAAAGAATAAAATAGAATAGAAAATAAACAAATTGAATAGAATAAAAATAGAATGGAATAGAAAAGAAAAGAATATAACAGAAAACAAAAGAATAGAATATAAAAGAGTAAAGCAGAACAAAATAGAATAGAAAAGAAAATAATAGAATGGAATAGACTAGAATAGAAAAAAATAGAACAGAATAGAATAAAAAAAATGGAACAAAATAGAAAGAACCATCTTCTGAAGAAAAGAATAGAAAAGAATAGAATTCAAAAAAGAATAGAATAGAAATAATATAACCATTTCCCAAAATTCAAATAGAATTAATTCAAATGTGAAAATAATAGATTAGAATAGAATAGAAAATAATAGAATATTATATTAAAAAAAAACAGAATAGAAACAAATATAACCATCTACATATTCTAATCTATTCTTTTCTATTTTATTCTAATTCAAATTGATTCTATTTGAATTTTTGGAAATGGTTATATTCTTTATATTCTATTCTATTGGTTCTATTCTATTCAAATTCGAATTTCAGAAGATGGTTATATTCTTTCTATTCTATTGTTTTTTCTATACTATTCTGTTATTTTCTATTCTATTCTAATCTATTCTTTTCTATTCTATTTAAATTTGAATTGATTCTGTTTGAATTTTATGAAATGGTTATATTCTTTTTAATTTATTTTATGTTGTTCTATTGTTTTTTTATTCTATTGTTTTTTTCTATTATAGTCTATTCTATTTTTTTTTTCATTCTATTCTTTTCTTTTCTTATGTATTCAAATTGGAATTTATTCTATTTGAGATTTGAATTGCAGTAGATGGTTATATTCTATTTTATTCTATTTTCTATTCATTTCTATTCTATTCTGTTCTTTTATTTTCTATTTTTTTCTTTTGTACTTATTTTCTGTTATATTATTTTCTATTCTATTAATTTTTTTTTCTATTCTATTCCTTTATTTTCTATTCTATTTTATTCTCTTTGGAAATTGGAATTGAAACTTTTCGAATTTGAAAACTATTCAAATTTGAAAACTATTCGAAATTGATTTGAAAACTATTCAAATTCGAAAACTATTCAAAAGCGATTCAAATTCCAATTTTCAAAATTTTTGTCCAATTTTTTTTTCCGTTATTTCGGATTCCTTAAAATTCAGTACTATTGTAATTCGGAAATTCAATTACATCCGAATTTCCGAAAAATGAAAATTTGTCCGTATTTCAATTCAGAACGAAATGAACTTTACATGTCTAATCCAGAGTACACTGCTGATCACTGACGGCACCACCAGCAGGCACGATCACAGGAGGACTTCATATGATGTCCTCCCAGAACTGACTGGCCACACTGTTGCTGTCATTCGGCTATAGTGCAGTTGGCAAGTGGTTAATGAAGAACGTGTCCATTGTCTTTGCTTTGGTGCGCTTTAGTGGAACACCCTCTGAAGCAGCAGCAGCATCAAACACCCTGGGCTCAAAGGGGAATACTGCAGAGAACAGTGCTGAAGTTTTTTTTATGTCAGTACTGCTCTTTGTACTATTCAGGACCACTTTTAGGAGTACCCAGGGCATCACATAACCAGACAAAACACACATGGAAAAGTATGTATTCATTGGCTTTGCACCCTCTTTAATTATACCATTAATACAAGTATCTTGTAATTCTTCTCCTTTATATTAGAAATTTGAGACACAATGGGGTAGACTCATTTTCCCCAGAGCTTATTGAATGTGGTGAAGCTTCACTTTGTAAAGAATACCCAGTCCTGTGCAACCACATTCCAAAGGCTCTGGGGAAAATGAGTGCAATTGCACTTGCAAAGTGCACAGTCTATTTGCCTTTAGTAAATCAACCCCATAATGTATATCCCAATAGTTTTTTTTTCTTCAGGTAAACTGAGGCAATTTTCTAAATATTGTTTACTATGCTTTATCGGGCTTTTTTACTGTCTATTTGGCTAAATGAACTCAGTTGTAGGACATTTTGGGTCCTCATAGCAGTTTAGGTTTCAAACTGGCTGCAGTCAGCCCGTTGTTTTGTGTTTGCAGCACTTCCTAAGCAAATAATTCTTAGCCTCTTTATCACTTACCAAACAATTTAAGTCACTGTGTAACAGGGAAATGGACTGTTCAACGCCACAAGACAGTTATTGTTTACATTGGCGCACAGAAGTGTGAATGTAACCTAATCATCTCAGTAGAAAAATGCAAAAAATATTGTGCTCATGATACACAAAAACTAGTAGCTGCACCACTTAAATGTGAGATATAAACACATAAAATAAATCTGTAAACAAATGTGTTGCTCTATATTAAAAGTGATACCTAAAGTGACATGTGCAAACAGAATTCATAATAAAATGAACAAGTGCAAATGGCAAATAAAGTGCTGATAAAGTCCAGTTGATATATTATCCGATGATTATAGTGTCATAAACTTGGTAAACAAACAAAGTCCATATAATCGTGCGACTGTGAGATATGGCTAAAAATCTGTGACTGATCCACCACCAATCAAATAAGATTGCGCTTACTGCAACTCAATGACCACCTATTATGGGGGGGTCAGTGAAGGCTTATTCACAAATATTCCTTAGGGTAGGGGTAGGCAACCTGGGGCCCTCTAGCTGTTGCAGAACTACAAGTCCCATCATGCCTTTGGGAGTATATGTAAATGCCAGCCTTGCAATGCCTCATGGGAAATGTAGTTCCACAACAGCTGGAGGGCTACTGGTTGCCTATCCCTGCCTTAGGGTCTTGGGTCATCTTTGGGAGGAACAGAGAAACATCTCCACAGCTCTATCCGGACTAGTACCTCTCCAGCTCCAAGTCACAGATCATTTGTGTTGGCACCCATAAGAAATATAAAGCCACCATAGCGTGAATCCATAAAAAGATGTGATTTAATATAAAAGTAATGCACTTACATCACTGCAGGAATAAAAGGGCACATAACCAGCGCTCCAACAGAGCGTAACCTGAAATCTGGAACGTGGTAATGTGTAGTGATGCCGTAGCCCGACTGGTTTCATCCTACATCAGACTTCTTCCAGGGCGATAAGCATCTACTTCCGTCACTGCATTAAATACCACTAAACAGAGACCAAGCCTGGTTTTGACCAGTGGATTTTTGTATAGGTTCAAGCCTTGTTTTGAGCAAGGGTGCGCATTGGTAGATGTAAAGTTAGCTATTCAAGTCTCCTTCTGAGGAGAAGCACGCATTGGGTGATGTAAAGATGCGCCTGCCCCTTGCTCCAAGTATTCACTCGGGCAAGAAACCATTCCAAACAAATCCTCCACCTCCTCTCCATTAGAGGCGGACAAATTTGTGCTAACAGCCTGTTACAAACGCTACGTCCCCATCCTCTTAAAGGGAGTATACCGTAAATTTGAAAATCCTATATGTCATGTCAATGCATATCACCTGGGGACTAATGGGCTGGATCTCTGGTAAACATCTATATAAAAATGCAGCATGAACTTTATTAAAATCCAATAAAACTTGGTAAAAATAGAAATTGATAAAAATAAAATTATTTTCTTTCAAGAATCGGGTTCAAGAGTTGTCCAAAAAGCAGTTTACATCCCAATCTATGTTTAATAAGAAAGCTCTTGAGACAGTAAATCCACTTTGTTTCTAATATGGACAATTCTCTGACTTTGTAGCTCCCTCTCCAATGGGGTGTATAACAGTCAATCCCCAGGAACAATGTTCCTCTTGGATCTCTGTTATTTACAAGGTCATAGTGTCTTGAGACACTATGGTTCTTGTATCCCTTATGGATGTTTGTAATATGTTTGTTTAAATGAACGTTCAATGCTTGGGTGGTCCGGCCAACATATTGCAAACCACACAAGCAAGCAAGTAAGTATACTACGTGTGTAGTTCTACACATGACAAAGGATCTTATAGAATATTTTTTGGAGGTAGCAGTAGAGTTAAAGTCAAGTGATTTTCTCTTTTTACAACAGTTAAGGTTACACACCTGACACCTTCCACACCTAAAATACCCCGTAAGATTGTGGAAAAGTGGGGACCTAGTAATGATATTGATATTGTACACAATTTTATATTTAAGGGAGGGGACTCCTTTATGATTGATTTGAAGTTTGGAAGGTATCTCAGATCCCAAAGCCCTATCATTTTGTAAAATGTGCCAGTGTTTATATAGGGTGTGTTTAATTGTCTTATGTTGGACAGAAAAATTGGTAACCAGAGCAAAGCCAGAGGGGTTATCCTTCCCTATATTGGCCTCAATGGTTCTGTCCCTCAACAGACACCTCCTATCCATATACCTGACCCGATAGCAGACTATTTCTAAAGTATTCTGGTTGTAGCCTTTCTCCAGAAATCTTTCTGTTAGAACTTTGGCTTGTTCATCAAAGACTTCAACAGAAGAACAGTTTCTCCTGTCCCTTAGGGACTCCCTCAAACCAAGGTGAATGATGGCAGCTGTCCCTGGAAATGTATGAGTTGCGGTCCGTAGGTTTTGTGGAGGTAGCCAGCTTCCCATCTTCCACCTTGATGTTAAGGTCTAGAAAGTGAATTTCTTCCTGACTCATCTTGTAACTTAGTTTAATCTATCATTCTGATTAAGGGTTTCCATGTATTCAATCAGAGAGGCAGAGTCATCACACCACAGGAGGAGGATATCATCAATATACCTAGCCCAGGGGCGTGGCTGACTGAGGTCCTGTATGGACACGTAAGTCCGGAGCTCCGATCAACCGCCGGGGAGATCACGAACGGAGGAGCCGATCAACCAAAACGGACCCAGGCTCCAGCCCAGCAAACATCCGAGGACCCCGGGGCTATGGCCAGACGTAAGGGGGGAGCATCCTCAGCCGAGGAAACTCCAGGAATTCTACCCGGCCGTGCAGGCCCAAGATGACGGAGGCAGAGAGCCGCTGCCTCCACGAGGCCTCACAGCACAGGCAGAGAAGGACCCGCAGAGGCAACCAGGTAACAAGACAAAGGGGGCAAGGAACGGGACACCCTCAGGCAACAATAGCCCTATCACACAAAGCCCAGCAAAATCTAAGCCCCGTAGGGACTCCCCTACAAGACACATGGAAGACTTGGGCATGGATGTAGGAGAGCCCCAGGCTTCACAGACAGCGCATAGGCCCCGAAAGGAGGATCTGATAGCAGCGTTCCCTACAACAGGGCAACCAGTATCGGACACCACATTAAAAGAAATGATGATAACTCTAAGAGATTCTTTAATGAATGACTTGATCACCTCTGTTAACAAATGCAGCAGGGAAGTACATGAACTGGGAGACAGAGTAGACGCCATAGAGAACACTATGGGAGAATATGCAGACTCCTATAACACCCTTGTTGATGCACATGAATCTCATGCCGAGGAAATAGCATGGATAAAGGATAAACGATCAAATCTAGAGGATAGATCCAGACGTAACAACATAAAAATAAGAGGTATCCCTGAAACAATTTTGCCACAGCAACTACAGCAATATGTACTTTCACTCTTCTCCACAATTGCTCCCAGTCTAACACCGCATGATCTCACAATAGATAGGATTCATAAGGTACACAAACCCTCCTTCCTGCCAGCAGAGACTCCGAGAGATGTACTCCTAAGAGTACATTTCTTTCACATCAAAGACCAACTCATGTCTTTAGCCAGAAAACCAGAAGGCCTGCCCACGCCATACGTGGGACTCCAATTACTTCCAGATTTATCTAGACATACCCTGCAGAGACGCCGTAACCTGGTGACAGTAACCAAGGCTCTAAGGAACCATAGAATCACCCACAAATGGAAATACCCAGCCACGCTACTTATAACTCACAAAGAATCCAACATCTCCGTAGCCACCTTGGAAGAAGGACTAGAAGCACTACGAAAGTGGGGCATTCTCCCAGAGATAACTCAACCATACACAGGGGATAGACACCCGAACCCCATAGAGGCGGACTGGCAGGTGGTATCTAGGAAACGCGCGGGCAAAAACCGCAACAAGAGCTCCTCCGGAACATCACAGCAACATCTCTCCAAAATCTGACACTCTCCCCGGTCAAGATGGCATTAATTCCGCATCCAGATCCCCCACAGCATAGCTGAGCAGCTGAGCCTGCACACGGATCTCAACATAGATCCTATTTTTACCCCATTTTCTTCAAGGGTTACATTTACTGTTTTTCTCTTTCTTTGTTTGTTCTTTTCCTTTACAATTGTTAACTCTACAGAATTTGCTAAGACTCCACCCGGCACCAGGAAAACCGCAAGTATCCACCAGCCTTTCAAGTTCCTTGAAGATAAGACTTCAAGATTCAGCCCACAACAAAAACTCCTCAAAAGACAAGTGATACGAAGACACAACAGCCCTAGAGGGATTAACATCAAAAGTGAGTACAACAATTCCCCAAGCACACCACCCATAATGACTTCACTATGGCTATCACATGTCTATCACTAAATGTTAGGGGACTGAATCACCCCGCAAAGAGATTCTCAATGTGGTCGGAAGTGACCAAGTACAAGGCAGACATCCTGTGCGTACAAGAAACGCACTTCCAAACAGGAGCGATCCCCAAGTGTACTCACAAAAGCTTCCCCCATATCTTCATGGCATGCAACAAAGACAACAAGAGCAAGGGAGTTTTACTGGCAATTAAAGACACTGTAGCCTTCCATCTCAAGAACTCCACCCTGGACGCAGAAGGTAGATTTATTATCCTTACATGTGACATAAACTCCAAACCCTATACACTAGTGAACTCCTATGCTCCCAATGCGTATCAGGCTAGATACTTGAAAGCCCTTCTCAAACGCATAGATAGGATAAAATATGGCAATGTCCTGCTATGCGGAGACTTCAATATGGTGATGGATCCAAGTATGGACTCTACCTCCCGGACACAAAGAAGAACCCCTAGCCTGTGACAACTGCTCCACCAAGCAGACTTATATGACACATGGAGATGTCAGCACGCCTCAGAGAAGGACTACACTTTTTTTTCCTCAAGACATAACAGCTATTCGAGAATAGATATGTTTGTCACAGATAGATGGTTATAACAGAAGGTTATAGCATCTAGAATACACGATATTACTTGGTCTGATCATGCACCTATTTCTATCACTATAGCGGAAGAGTCTGCCTCACCCCACACCCCCATCTGGCGTTGTAATCCAAACATTTTACAAGACCCCAAGAACTCTAAATTCATACAAACAAATCTACTGGAATTCTTCCACATAAATGCTCCCTCGGTAAACGATCCATTTGCACTCTGGAATGCACACAAAGCATTCATGAGGGGCATCCTGATCCAATTAGGAGCCAGAGCTAAAAAACAGTATAATCTAAAATTTGACCACCTCACCTCAGAAATCCGCAAATTTGAATTACTAAACAAAACCGACTCCAATGACAAGATATCCACAACACTAGGCAAATTACGCGAAGAGCTGAGACTACTGCTGCTCAGACGTTATGATGGGATTATTAAACACCTAAAATCAAACTCCTATATAAAAACTAACAGAGCTGGGAAGCTCTTAGCAAACAAATTAAAAGCAGCTAGAACCAAATCCAGAATCGCGTATCTCACCCACCCCACCCTCAATCACAAGATCACCAATCCTCAAGAAATAGCGAACCAATTTGCTAACTATTATGAGGAACTATACAACCTAAATCGCGACCCCCACACCCCCCAGCCATCCAAAGAACACATTGAGAATTTTCTCAATAGCATCAACTTACCCACTCTGTCTCAAGAACAATCACTTCAACTCAATGCCCCATTCACGCATGAGGAAATAGAAAGCTCAATAAATTCCCTCCCCCTGGGCAAATCACCAGGACCGGACGGTTTTTCAAATGACTACTACAACATTTTTAGGAAATCTTTGGCTCCCTATCTACGGATAATGTTTACCGAGGCAGCAAATACCGCCTCTTTCCCGCAAGAAATGCTCAAAGCCTACATAATTACACTGCCCAAGCCGGGCAAGGATCCCACCACTCCGGCAAACTTTAGGCCGATCTCTTTACTTAACACAGATGTCAAGCTATACGCAAAAGTCATAGCCAGACGACTGAAACATAATCCCACACTTAGTAAGTGAAGACCAGATGGGATTTGTGAGGGGGAGGCAGACCACAGACGCGACTAGAAGAATTATTGATATTGTCAACTATACGGAGCTCTCGCGAATGCCTTCTCTGCTTCTCTCATTAGATGCAGAGAATGCGTTCGACAGGGTGCATTGGGGGTATATGCATATGGTACTTGAGAAATTCGGTTTTACAGAGCAATCCTTGTCGGCTATAAAAGCACTGTATTCGCATCCATCGGCTCAGGTATATACAGCCGGACTACTATCCACAGTATTTCAGATTACAAACGGGACGAGGCAGGGCTGTCCCTTATCCCCATCCATATTCAATCTCATTATAGAGCCCCTAGCCACAGCCCTAAGGGAGTCTGCATCTATTACAGGAGTTAGCCTCAACAAAACACGTCACGTAATCACACTCTTCGCTGATGATATTTTACTTTCCCTCACAAACCCAGCAACCTCACTCCCTGAGACGCACCGTATACTGTCGTCATTTAGCAAAATTTCATTTTACAAAGTAAATTTCTCCAAATCACTAATACTAAACTTGGGGACACCAAAAACAACCAGTCTACATCTACAAAAATCCCTCCCATTCAAATGGAGCCCCCACAGTATACTATACTTAGGCATCACTCTCACTAACCGAACCGAGAATCTTCTCTCCCGTAATGTCCAACCCCTCATAAATAAAATAGAAACCCAACTCAAACAATATGAGAATAAAGACCTTTCATGGACAGGAAGATTAGCTTCCGTGAAAATGATGATCCTACCTCAAATTCTTTATTTATTCAGAACCCTCCCAGTCCCGATACCTAGACACCTCTTGAACAACATACAAAGAATTCTCAACAAATTTATATGGCAGGGAAAAAAAGCCAGGTGCGCACAGGCAGCCCTCATACCACATAAATCAGTAGGTGGAGCGGGATGGATAGATGTAGAAGACTACTATAATGCAGTACACCTGGACCAAATCAAACACTGGTTCTGGACTACAGACCCCCCTACTTGGGTAGAGATAGAATCTTCCATGACCCCCAGTAAAAACTTAACTCATTTGCTCATTTGCGATTCATGGAAGGCAATCAACTCATCCACACTACTCCTACCCATGCAGGCGTCTATAAAGGCATGGCGAATACTAGCACAAGACTCCTTAAAGGACTCAGTAGAGACCCAATGACAATACCCAATTCAATTAATAGAAAACATAATCCCTTGGATATCAACAAAAAAGCTTCAAGAATTAGGCATCAGATCAGTGTCAGACTTCTTCCAAGGAGAAGAAGTCAAAAGCTTAACCTCAATCATAAATGAATTTGCTATCCCCAGGACCTCTGTATTTACATGCTCCCGGGTGATCCAATTCCTCAAGAGCAACCCCATTCCACAAAAAACCATCCCTCTACGGATCAGGGACTTGTACGTATCTCCAAACCCACCAAAGCAAGGAATCTCTCTGATATACAACACACTCAAAAATAAAACAACACTCCAAAAGACAACCCACATGCTGAAATGGGAAGCAGATCTCAAGGATACGTTTTCCCTTTTGCAATGGTCCAATGCCATCAAAACCATACACAGATCATCTAAATGTGTGACACACGGAGAGATGACTCTGAAGATTTTGCACAGATGGTATCTTACCCCATATAAATTAGCAAAGTTTTCAGAGGACTTGTCTCCCCTTTGCTGGCGCAACTGTGGTCAGATAGGAAATCTGCTACACACACTCTGGGACTGCCCTAACCTAACTAGCTATTGGGTTAAAATTTTCAAATTTATGGCAACCCTCTCTGGTATCCTCACTCCCCCTAACCCACAACTGGCGATTCTCCACATTGGTATCAAAATATACCCCCCAACATCAAGGACGGTGATCACCCATATCCTACTAGCAGCCCGCCAATTAGTGATGAGGAATTGGAAATCAAACCTAACTCCGAATCTCTCGGAGGTCCTGTCATTAACCCAACAACAGTACTCCTATGAACGCATACTAGCCTTTAAAAACCTCAATGCAGACAAATTCTACAAGCAGTGGGGAATTTGGCATAGCGAAGAGAACACAAATAAATTGACTCATATGAACTGATTAACTAGGTACACAGCCAATAAAAGATAATACTGTGGAATTAACCACACTGGATACAGCTCATGTAACTACCATATCATGCTCTAGCTGGGGAGTCTTAATTGTATTTATCTTAATCGCAGTTATCCTAATCGCATTTATCTCAATTGCATTTATCTTAACCTCAACTATTGTTAATGTTAAACCGGTTAACGATTGTAACCCTTGATAGTTGTTCTTACTGTCTACTTACAGTCTGGTTTATACCTATGCTATATTTTCAACCACTCTTTGTCACATCTGATCAACCACACTGTAATGTTTTCTCTGTCTTTTTCTATTGCCAAAACAATAAAAATCTAATGATAAAAAAAAAAATATATATATATATATACCTAGCCCACAGGGCTAATCTGGTATCCCGTTGGGCATAGATGACATCCTCCTCCCATTTGGCCATAAATAAATTGGCCACACTTAGGGCGTATTTAGCCCCCCATAGCAACACCTCTATTTTGAAGGAAAACAATCCCCTCCAAACCAGAAGTAGTTGTGTGTGGCGGTATATTTGAGCACATCCAAAATAAACTCTATTTGTCTGAAGCCCAAATCAGAGTCTTTGTCCAAATAATAAGAGACTGAAGTAATACCCAGCTCACGTGGAATGATGATGAAGAGCGAGGCCACATCTGCCGACAACAGCCACCACCCCTCATGAAATTCACTTTTGTTAATCAAATGAATCATTGACTTGGTGTCCTTAATAAAGGAGAGCATCTTTTCTCACCAGCGGTTGTAAAAAAGTATCCACATATTTGCCCACCCGGGACGTCACAGAGTCAATGCCCCTGACTATGGGCCATCCAGGGGGGCAAGTGGGGTTCTTATGTTTCTTGGGCAGATAGTATAATATTGGTGTTCTTGGTGCCAATGGCACCAAATGTATCTCTCCTTCTTGTTAATGATTCTCTGTGAGAAACCTCTACCCACCAATTTCTATAATTCACCCTTATAGGCCTGAACGGTGTCCCTTCTCAAAGGAATGTAAGTCTCATGATCATCTAAGATATTGTGCATCTGTTTGACATAATCTACTTTGTCCAGCACTACCTTATTTGCAGGTCTAATTACCAGGTCCCTCCGGTCACATAACTGTTGCAATCCCATTTCCAAATGTCTCTGCATTTTAACTTCCTTTACTTGGACACTGTCCATGTCTCCGAGGACAATGTCCCTAAACACCCACACTGAGTTGGCCATTCCCCCGGGAGGGTTGAAAAGGGAAGCATTGGAAAGATTAGAGGGCTGTACATCACAAGAAACAACCCTGCTATCCTTAACCGGATTTGACAAAAATATAAAACTTATCAGGATGTTTGGGCAGGGCAAATTTTTTCCACAATGTTACTGGGGTGTTTTCCTCTGTCACTGATTGGTGGATGGTTCTTTTATAAAGCACTTTGGTTGTATTACAATTTGTCACATGCCTGATGAAGGGGTCCTGTGCGACTCTGAAACGCCGCTCTTTGCTGTAACGATGTGATCATCTTAATAAAGATTGGACTCATTTGGAAGATCCTGGTGTGCTGGTGACACTATTTGCTCAGGTTTCTAACCTTAACGGTTGTAAAAAGAGACAATTGAACGTTTGTTTAAATGAACATATTGCAAACATCCCTAAGGGATACAAGAACCATAGGGGTTGATTTACTAAAGCTGGAGAGTGCAAAAAATGATGCAGCTGTGCATGGTAGCCAACCAGCTTCTAACCTCAGCTTGTTCAATCAAGCTTTCACAATAAAACCTTGAAGCTGATTGGTTTCTGTGTGGAGCTGCACCAAATTTTGCACTTTCAAGCTTTAGTACATCAACCGCAATGTGTCTCATGACACTATGACCTTGTAAATAACAGAGATCCAACAGGATCATTGTTCCTGGGGATTGACTCTTATACACCCCATTAGAGAATCAGACAATTGTCCAAATTAGAAACAAAGTGGATTTACTGTCTCAAGAGCTATGCACCTTTCGGATTAAACATAGATTGGGATGTAAACTGCTTTTTGGACAACTCTTGAACCCGATTCTTGAAAGGAAATAATTTTATTTTTATCAATTTCTATTTTTATTTTTACCAAGTTTTATTGGATTTTAATAAAGTTTATACTGTATATTTATATAGATGTTTACCAGAGATCCAGCCCATTAGTCCCCAGGTGATATGCATTGACATGACATATGAGATTTTCAAATTTCCGGCATACCCCCTTTGAGAATGGGGACGTAGCATTTGTAATAGGCTGTTAGCACAAATTTGTCTGCCTCTAATGGAGAAGAGGTGGAGGATCGGTTTGGGTTTGTTTCTCGGCCGAGTGAATGCTTGGAGCAAGGGGTGGGCGCATCTTTACATCACCCAATGTGCGCTTCTGCTCAGAAGGTACAGATACATCTATCAATGCGCACCCTTGCTCAAAATGAGGCTTGAACATATATAGAAATTGCCTGGTCAAAACGAGGCTTGGCCTCTGTTTAATGGTATTTAATGTGGTGACAGAAGTAGATGCCCCGGAAGAAGTCTGATATAGGACGAAACCGGTCGGGCTACGGCATCACCGCACATTACCGCATTCCAGATTCCATGTTACGTTCTGTTGGAGCATTGGTTATGTGCCCCTTTATTCCTGCTGTGATGCAAGTGCATTACTTTTATATTAAATCACATCTTTTTACGGATTCACGCTATGGTGGCTTTTCATTTCTTATGGGTGCCAACACAAATGATCTGTGACTTGGAGCTGGAGAGGTACTAGTCCAAATAGAGCTGTGTAGATTTTTCTCTGTTCCACCCAAAGATGACCCAAGACCCTAAGGAATATTTGTGACCCCCCCCATAATAGGTGGTCATTGAGTTTCGGTAAGCGCACATCTTATTTGATTGGTGGTGAATCAGTCACAGATTTTTAGCCATATCTCACGGTCGCACGATTATATGGACTTTGTATGTTTACCAAGTTTATGACACTATAATCATCGGATAATATATCAACTGGACTTTATCAGCACTTTATTTGCCATTTGCACTTTATTATGAATTCTGTTTGCACATGTCACTTTAGGTATCACTTTTAATATAGCGCAACACATTTTTTTACAGATGTAATAACATACCAGCATATTTATCCCTGTTCTTCGTACACTGTCACCCTTGCCCATGGCCCGCATCTGACACTCCCAACTTCTGGTTGGTCCCACTGAGATCATGGCCACTTTCTGGGCATTTCAACCCTTATTTTGCTAGAACCACCCACTCAAGCTCGTAGTCTCCATACTTTATGCTCTTTGTTGATGTACTGCACATGCTCAGTAACTTAAACAAGATTGATTCTGTGATCCTGGGACACAGCCCGGGAGACAGCATCATTGGTATAGAGGACTGAGATCTTGGCAGATCTGGGATAGTTGGCAGCTGTGCAATAATCATTTATTAATAGGTGTTAATTAAGGTACACTCATTTTAAAGTGGTTTTAAACCCAAAAGCAAAAATACATTCAATTATAGATTACCAATTCTTAGATGTGGTGGCTGCTTTAGCTTTCCTTTTTAGGTCTTTTTTCCTTTATTTTCACCTGGTGATCCAGCCATTACGTTTGTTATTTTCAACTTCCTTGAACAGACCAAGCTGTCCAGCAAAGTGACAGAGGGTTGAGACAAACCACTGTCAGGGATGCTTACAATGGTCAGTTTTTGTTTTTGTTTTTGTTTATGTAAAGGAAAATAGGAAAGGAAAATAAATGTTTGCCGTTCAGCTTTAACCACTTTCCGTTTGCACTATAGCTGAAAGACGGCTACAGTGCGGGCTTCCAGTGCCAGGAAGGCATCCATAGACATCCTCCCTTGATCGCGCTGCTCGTGCACCCACTCCAGCATGCAGGCGGCGTCCTCTGTGATTGTTGAGTCCCTGATGAAAGATCAGGGTAAAGGGCCAATCACAGTGGCCCTTTACCACGTGATCAGCTGTCTGTCAATGAGAGCTGATCACGAAGGTAAACAGAAGCTGGTTATGGCCTTTTTGTTTGTTTGTCTTCAGGGGGAAATTATGTCAAATGAGAAGTGATGATAATGAAGCTGCCAGATCTGAGGCATAGTTAGGTGTTGTGGTATCTGGTATTTTTATTTTATTTTTTTATTTCACTGTTTTTTGGTGGCTCAGTAGTACCCCTACTTATCAGTTTCCTAGCTTATTAGTAACCCCATTCAGCAGATCTCCCGCTCAGTGGTACCCCCCACTCAGTGTCACATTATCCCCCCACATCGGTCAGTAGTAACCCCCCCGCTACTCAGTAGTGCATTCCCGACCACCTTTGCTCAGTAGTACCCCCCCACACCTAGTAATACTTCCCCACTCAGTAGTACATTCCCCATACCCCCTGATCAGTAGTACCCCCCCCACTAAGTAGTATGTTACCACCACACTGCTCCCCACTCAGTAGTACATTCCCACCCCTCCTCCCCTGCTTTCCACTCAGTAGTACATACCCCCACCCAACCCTTTGCTCCCCGCTCAGTAGTACATACCAACTCCCAACCCCCCTCCACTCAGTAGTACCCTTCCTGCTCAGTAGTAATTATCCTCCCGCTCAGTAGTTCCCCCACCCACTCATTAGTAGTAGTCCTAAATACCTGCCAACCCCCTTCCTGCTCAGTGCTCATACTCACCATCTCACCCCACCTCCCGCTCAGTAATTTATCCCCCAGTAGTAGTATCCCTCTTCCCATTAGGTAGTAACACCTCCAACCATCTCCTTGCCCACACTGTCCACACCCCCGCCACTCCATTGATCCTCTGTTCTGCTGTACCTGATTTCCCGATGCTCAGTCCTCTTTTTGTCCCCGCTCACCTTCCTGCTGTGTCATTCTCACGCTGTAAACCGGGAGTCGGCAAGCTTTCAATCACAGGCTACCTGTCGACTGCAGGTAGGTGACAGGTAGACTGGGAACAGGTCTGCGCCGCCAACCCCAGCTTCCTACTGCTAGCTGCCAGTCCTCTCTCTGCCCTCAGCCTCCTCCACTGCGCCTTCGGTCCTTCTCTCTCTCTCCTCCAGCCTCCTCTGCCACTGTCAGTGAAAAGTAGAGAGCAAGAGGCAGCACAGTTCAGGACAGAGGGTGGGGGCTGGCCAAGTTAACTTTTCTAGTTAACCCGCAGGTGATTGGTTGCTAGGTCCTGACCCACCAATCACCAGCTTGTTAATATGAAGAGTCACTCGGCCAGCTCCTGTTCCCACCCTCTGTCCAGAACTGTGCTGCCTCTCGGTCTCGTGTGCACAGGTTGAATGCTATGTAAAGGGGGGAGGATGCTACTTTGTGTGTGTGGGGGGGTGATGTGAAAGGGGCAGTAGACACTATTATGGGTAGGGCCACTCCCATAGCAGTGTCCTCTGCCACCCTTCACATCACCCAAACCACCCAATCCCTGAATTCTGAAAAGCAATGCACTCCTGATTTCTGAATTCTAAGTGCAGTGCACTCCTGATCCTGAATTCTGAGCGCAGCGTATTCCTGATCCCTGAATTCTGAGCGCAACGCACTCCTGATCCCTGCATTCTGACCGCAGCGCACTCCTGATCCCTGCATTCTAAGCGCAGTGCACTCCTGATCCCTACATTCTGAGTGCAGTGCACTCATGATCCTTGCATTCTGAGCGCACTCCTGATCCCTGCATTCTGGCCGTAATGCAATCCAGATACCTGCATTCTGCGTGCATCGCACTCCTGATCCCTGCATTCTGAGGGCAGCGTATTCCTGATCCCTAAATTCTGAGTGCAATGCACTCGTGAACCCTGAATTCTGAGCACAACGCACTCCTGATCCCTGCATTCTGAGCGCAGCTCACTCCTGATCCCTGCATTCTGAGCGCAGCTCACTCCTGATCCCTGCATTCTGAGCGCAGTGCACTCCTGATCCCTGCATTCTGAGCGCAGTGCACTCCTGATCCCTGCATTCTGAGCGCAGTGCACTCCTGATCCTTGCATTCTGAGCACACTCCTGATCCCTGCATTCTGACCATAATGCACTCCTGATCCCTGCATTCTGTGCACAACACACTTCTGATCCCTGCATTCTGAGCGAAGCGCACTCCTGATCCCTGCATTCTGAGTGTAACACACTCCTGATCCCTGCACTCTGAGTGCAATGCACTCATCCTGAATTCTGAGCGCAAAGCACTCATGATCCCTGCATTCTGAGAGCAGCACACTCCTGATCCTTGCATTCTGAGCGCAGCACGCTCCTGAACCCTGCATTCTGAGTGCATTGCACTCCTGACCCCTGCATTATGAGTGCAACGCACTCTTGAACCCTGCATTCTGAGCGTAACGCACTCCCAGATCCTGCACTCTCTTATTTTTATGTCCACTGTGTTTGCGATCTACATTTGGGGTTAACATAAAATCAGAATTCTCAGTCAAAAAGATTCCAAATGGATACATACCCTGGGTACCCTTACACCCAGAGGTATGAATGTGGAGTTTGATCTCAATTGCTTTTTAAGTAACTTTTAGTTGTTTTTAGTTATCTCATGTATTATTTGTGATTTTCATTGGTCAAACTGTCAGACCCCTCCTTACTCTGATTCTAGTGTGGGCATCTCAATTCACTCCCCCATGGGCTTTCTGTGTTTGGTGTTTTTATCCATCTTTATGTTTATTTATATATATATATATTTTTACTTTCATTCTTATTTTTATTTTTCACTTTTATTTTTATTTTATTTCTATTTTTATTTTTCATTTTTATTTTTATTTTCATTGTTTTCATTTTTATTTACTTTTATTTTCATTTTCCTATTTTTATTGTATTTTTATTTTTTTTATTATTTTTATTTTATTTTATTTTTTTATTTTTATTTTTCTTCTCTTTTTCTTTTCCATTTTTCATTTTTAATTTTATTTTTATTATATTTTTTTGATTTTCTGTGTTTTTGGTTTCTGTTTATTGCTATTTTTTAGTGTACGGCCTGCCGTTTCGTGTTGATCTCCAGCCCTGAAGTTTAACATACTTTATCGGTGTTTCTTCCGTGACCCACTTGATTGCCCAATTACTATTGTCTACCTGAGTGGACTGAGTATATACGGCTGGATCGCACTCTCTAACCTATAATTTATCATCACGCATGACCCTGGTGGACATCTTACACTCTTAGTCCATCTACAGGTGTGAATGACCATACACTAGTGCAATCCGAGCGAAGTACTTTCAGTGACACTCCCACGATGATGATTATTGCCACTATTGCCTCTAGTCTAGGTGTACGCAGAGGATGTACTGGTGATCTCCTGGAAAATGGTGGTATGTTGAGTGGGGCATTGACCTACAACAAAATGGCCACCGGGACACTTCCGGGTTATCCATATAAATTGACATGGCCTTTAACCAATCCGGTTACCCTGATGAAGTCACGTGATGTGACTTAACGCGTAGGACGTTGTCGGATTGAAACCCTATACCTGATACACAGTGAGGAGCGGTCTTTGACCGTGATTGTGTGATTCATATTTTACACTGTGCTATTTCATTCATTCTCATTTAAGCAGCTATTCGTCACTTTTTTATAATAAATGCGAAGTTTTAACATATTACACTATGGAGGCATTCTTTTCCTAATCCCTATATATGACGGCTCTCAAGCTATGATGACCAGCGGAGGGCACTGGAGGCACTAGGAACCTAAATCATACCCAGGAGTCCGATCCTTAGCACATACCAGAGCTAGTATATGAGTGGATGAGAGAAGGAGGTTTACCCAGAAGGCGAGGAGAACCATTCACCACAGCAGGAACCTAAGAGGAGGATTTACCCATTGCTTATCTAAGTTGGGTCTAAGGTGAGAGTTCTGAGAGCACGGGGGTACGGCACACCCACAATTATCAGTTTGGAGGGTGCAGAGTTAAAAACCCCCAAACAGATCTTCTTCACTGACTAGTGGACATTCCTGAGCACTGAAGCACCTCTTCTGTTTGGCACAGAAGCACCTTGCAGCACCACTGTTTTTGCTAATAAGACTGTTTTATATTTCTAGCGGATGCATTTATTTTTAACATTGATGATTATGCATTAGTCTGCGTATAAGTTTTAATCACAGAAGTCACAATTTTTTATATCGCACATATTGCACGCACAAGATATGTATTTTTAGATAATTATTATTTGTGAGTTGTATTGCTGGTATCTATAGTCGGAGTGCGCAGTATCCATATTTACTCTCAACAATGTATCATCACACACAGTAGATCACAAAGGCAGTGCGTTTTTAACATGGTGCAGAAAACACACATGGAACATGCCTTTCTGGCACCATGTTCTGGTGTGAAATGGCTCTAACAACAGGACACTGTGCCTGGTGATTTTTTGACTTCATCAGTGTTGTTCATGCATATCTCCCTCTCTCTAACGTTGCCTATCTCTGCTGTAAACCATGTGTGATATCTGCTGATCCCTCACTCCAGTCCCACTCACCTTCCTGATGCTCCACACTGAACACCACAGCCTGGATGTGACCACAAAGCACGGTTAACACTGAATAAACACCGCTCAACAGCTGCAGGTGCTGTTGGGGAGCTCTGTCATTTAAACTTGCAACTGAGGGGTGGTAAAACCCTGAGCTGTGTTTTTACTGTTCCTTAACCTCTCCCCCTGTTGCTGCTGAGGCAGCAGCTAGGGGTGTACCATTCTGTGGCCACAATGCTTTGCGGCTGCTGCAGGAATTATACCCCCTGTTGTGCATTCAAGTGAATGGGACCATGCTTCAATTGCGCTGCAACTGCACACAGCAGTAATTAAGGAGTTAAAACAGGCTGTGAGGAAGTGATACAGCACCTCCTCACTGCTTGTCTACTGCTGTCACACTGGACGTACCTTGCCTGATGAATCTAGTAATAGTAGAGGAGGGCCTCCCTTATGTATCCAACTCACGGCCCCTGGTAGTGCAAACAGGAGACTCTTGAGTACAGAATGGTATGAGTGCCTGGCAGGATCACTGGAGGTGAGGTGGTACTGGAGACTTCCGATGACTGAGGAACTCCGCTGGTAGAAGACTGACAGGTGGACAGGCCGGCTGGAGCAGTAGCAGCTGATACTGGAAGTCACACACTGCGGATGATGATGATAGGAAGGCACAGGCAGATGCAGGCTTGGTTGGGTCAGACACTGACTGAATCAGGCAGGTGCTGGTGAGACAAGGTCAAGGTACAGTGCGGGTTTGGCAGGAGGCTGGCAGCAAGGTAAAAAGGGAGCAGGCAGAATCTGAGTCAGAACAGGCCGGGGTCAGATGCGGGCAGATAGCAAGGATGGTCAAAAGGCAAGTCGGATCAGTCTCAGAAACAGGTTCACAGATACAGGCACAGGTACAAGGGACACAGGAAGCTGCAGATCAAACAGCACTTGTCCAGTTTAAATGGACTGTTTGGCACCAGGGATCGCGCGCACCGGCGCTAGCTGTGGCCAGATTCTTCTATGTATTTCCTGACAACTGCTGTCAGAAAAGAGATCCAAAATCGTATCACGCTTCAGACAGCAAAGCACTTCTAAATGATGCCATAGATTTCTATGGTGGCTTCAAGATGCTGCAAAGCATGATTAAGTAGACAAAGAGGTCCTCAAATGGGACTTTAATGGACAGAAAGTATAAAAGTACAAAATTTATTGAGGAATCATTAACATGTTGAATATAACTAAATCAATCGATTGACAATTACATAACAACTATTTGGCTGGATATGTACCGTAGCAATGAATAACCTATATATCAACTGTCCATAGAGTGTAGGACAGGAGAATAGCCAACACGTTTCAACATCATTGTTGGGAGTCTTCTTCAGGGTATATAGGTTAAGTTTCAAAATTGTTTCTAGAATTACAGAAATATGCAATTACAAACATGATACAGTACAATAATCTTGGACAATAATGGTACAATATAGATTTACAGAGTATAATCATATCATACTGACCCTATGTGCCAATGAATCAGCCAAGGAACAAAAACAGATAAAAACAGAGTGGAAGTGATCGCTGTACATGTAACAGATGGGGATGCCACTGCAGGCTGAAACCCGAACCCAGCCCCTGTCACCCAAAAGGGGCCCAGGCAGGTGGACACGTGAGCTTAAATGTGAACTGGAAGAATCTGCATGGATAAATAATACATATAGGTATATAGATGTATAAGGGTATGTGGGTAATGGCACTAGTCGAGGCCCCCGTGCACCGGATGGGCAGCAGAAAGAGGGGCAGGGCCAGCCGAACATGCACCTGGAATCGAAGTGACCACAGCACGCAATAACAGGCTGCCTAAATGGGAGAGGAACCGGAAAAGGATGGGGAAGGGAAGCAAGACACAAAACAAAAGGGAAGAAACAAAAACAGAAAGGAGGAGGAAAAGCCAGGAAAGAAAAGTGGAATAAGAAAAGTGGAATAATAAAAGATAAGAAAAATAAAAAAGAGGGGGGGGGGAGAGAAACAAGCAGACGTAGAAGAAAAATAGACACAGAAAAGCCAAAAGCAATGCCAGAGAGTACATACTGTAAAACAGAATATTTATATCTGCCCAGAACAGAGCATTCCGGTGAAAGTGACATGAGGTATAATTTCTGAAGCAAAGCAAACTCTACAGTGTGTACAGGACTAAGGTAACCATTATATTTAGTGAGAGGTGCTTTCATTGGCATTGAGAAGTCTTTCAAAAAACATGTCAAATGGCACATTTTGAAGCAAGTGTGACCCCTTTCACACTTGGGCCGCGTTAGCGGTAAAGCGTCGCTTGTTTTAGGACTACATTATTGCTCACTCCAAGCCTCCTCTCCACTATTTGCTCCGAGATGGCCCGTAGCATCCACAATAAATATATAGAAAAAAATGATAATACTTATATTGTTTAAAATTATTTATTACAAACAGAGAAACACATGGTACTCACAATACATTGGTGCTTCCAGGGCACCAGTCTACAACAAGCTGAAAAATCCATGGTAGGAAGTACCTCTGTTGCTCCCCAGAAGCCCAAGGGTGTTTGCGAGGCTTGTGTGGAGCGAGAGAGGTACTTTCTACTACAGATCTTTCAGCTTGTTGTAGACTAGTGCGCTGGGAGCACCAGTGTAACGTGAGTACCCTGTGTTTCTCTGTTTGTAATATAATTTTTTAAACAATATGACCACTATCAGTTTTTCCTATATATTTATTGTGAATGCTATGGGCCATCTGGGAGCAAATAGTGGAGAGGAGGCTTGGAGTGAGCCATGTTGTAGCCCTGGAGATTCTAAAAAGCTGTTTCTGACCCTACTTCGCTGTAGTGGTCGCATTGCATCAGGTGAGAATACTCCTGGGTGGGGAAAGCACCTGCGGTGATATATTTGTCTTCACCAATGTGAGCATGAAAGGAATGGATGGAATAAAAACACTACTGTGAAAAACACCACTGTGGGAAACCATATTTATGTTGACTATGTTGTTTCCTCTATTCTTGCATGGACACATTTTTTACTTTATATATTTTTTTATGTTTTTTATATATTCTGTTTTTTTTTGTGACACATATTTGATACTGTTTGTCTATTTGTGTGTATTATCATATTATTTGTCTTTATTCACAGCATTGTATGCACATTATATCTAAGATAGTGTTATTTTGGATATTTTAGCGCTGCACAGTGTGTTAATTGTCAAATATAAATTTCAGATAGCAAACAAATTAAATAACATCAAAGTTCATCTTAGGCTCAAGACAAACTCCAACACCCAATCCCTAGACACCTTCTTCTTCATAGTATACTACTGCTATTGCTGATTTCTGACTCATTGACTGCAGAAGCAGTGGATTAAAGTGATATTAAAGGCTCCTTTAAAAAAAAAAAAAAAAAAAAAAAATAACAAACATGTTATACTCACCTTCTCTGTGCAGTGGTTTTGCACAAAGTGGCCCTGATCCTCATCTTCTGGGGTCCCTCGGAGGCAATTTTGACTCCTCCTCCGCATCGGGTGACCCACCAGGGAAGCGCTTTCCCTGGTTGTATTCACACATACAGCGGGACTCAGCCGTGTCACTGGACTTGATTGACAGCAGCAGGAGCCAATGGCTGCGCTGCTATCAATCTATCCATTGAGGACCGGAGACGGCAGCTAGAGGAACAAGGATGCTGCACCAAAAATGTTTTTCACCTTAATGCATGGAATGCATTAAGGTGAAAAACACACAAACTTTACAACCACTTTAAGGCTGAGCTATTTAGACTTTAAAATTACTGTCAACTTGTACTACCCTGTTATACACATTTTGCACAGGGTTCAAGTCAGCTATGTACATTTCCCCAATTATATCATGTCAGGTGCACAGTGCACTAAAGGGATAAGGCTGGAGTGGACTGAATTGGCATGCTAACAGCAGGTGGTTCTTCATAGGTGGGCTTCAGTGTGTTATTGGGCTGCAGGTGGTCATAAAGAGCAATGTAGCATGGCAGATAATAAATGGAGCTTGTTTCCCATTGAGGATGATGATTATGTACAGGCAACTAGGCATTCGCCCTGGAAGCTCTGTTGCTGTAGGCCAGCCTTTTTACCCCAGAAGAACACTTGAAATAATTTACAGTTCTCCAGGAACCCTTGTAAGATGAGTTAATTTGGAGTCATTAGGAAAATACCCATTACATTGGTCGTCAGTAGGAAGAATGCTCCCCTTACAATAGGGGTTAGAATGCCACCCTTCATAGTCCGCTAAAAAGATCACTGGTGTTATGTTAATGGATTTTCCAAGTGGCAATGGACCTAGAAATATGAAGGCACCATCAAATGGGAGGTTAATCACCCACAGCTCAAGGAACTTGTAGCAACTTCTGGAGGAACCCTAAGGTTCCACGGCACCCTGGTTGAGAATGACTGCTTCAGGCCATGGCCTATGTGACCTAGGCAGCATTTCAGCCCTGAGCATTGAACCTGATCTGTTTATTGAGCCTAAGATGATGTAAACTTTGAACATTATAATTAAATTAAAGTTGCTTCTTTAAACTACAATGTAGAATGATTATCTTTGATTTTGCAAAGCAGCGTTCACAAATACATTTTAATGATACCTCTTCTAGTAGTATATATAAAGAACCTTTTGTAAGAACATGATGGCAAAAACTTCTAAATGCTGAAAACATTATAGTGCAAGAATGCTAAAAAGCTCCTGTCTACAATTACAGTTGAAACTTTTCTGTTAATACTACAAATGTTTTAAGGGTCATTATAAAACTAGTTGAATGAAGCCAGTTACATAATGTAAAAAAAAGTGATCTTTAGTTACAGCAGCCAAGGCAGCACTGTACCCTTTTTGTATTTTAGCCAGATTAGAGCAATTGGTGATAGATGCCATTACCTTAACTGAACTTTCTTTCTTTAATGACAAATTATATAAAGCAGAGTATTTAAGATAAGAGGTCAGAATAAAAGCCAAGTGTGATCTATACCAATGGACTGGCACTGGCAACCTCTATCAAAACAATATTAACAATGTGTTGTTTAAATTGAAGAGTAATGTTTAAAATTCAGTGCCAACGTGTATTCCAAACATTAGTAATCGGTGCACAATGTAAGAGTTGGTTTCTAGACTATGAATGTGGGAACTGCAGCAAATACACTATTTGTTTTAAGATGGCCCTACACTATACAATAAGTGCAATCTCTGTACAATCTCCAAAACAATGTATTATAAAGTGCAAATCTAAGCAATCTATTTAATTTGTATCAAATTTGGCATGCCCTTGCACTACATAGTTGATTGTAGATCTAAAGGAGATTGACTGGTCAGTTTTAGATATATTAGCATGTATGAGAAATGTACAGATTATGTTACTCTTTTCACTTGGGACATCATCTTTTTTTACGTCATGCAGTTTTGAACCATTAGTCTCATTCTAAAAGTAACGGCAATTAGGTTTGAAAGGTTTAGCAATTCATAGCATGCAATCATCTATAAAACAAAGCCCCTGATGATGTCATATCTGAAGGAGCATGTAGGGTGGAGCAACGCTCAAATGCTATCATGCATGCGCAGCCGGGTGTCGGCCATCTTTGTCACTAGAGGAAGACCTCTGCTGTTTGTAGTTTACCTGATTGTAAGTGCAATCTTTTTGAGTTTCAATGTTACACTATGTGGAGCATTTTACTTTGCATATTTCACAATCCGCTGTGAGCCTGTCAGACTTATCTGGGCATTTTGATGAATTTGTGTACATTGGCAAAAGTGATCTGTGCTGAGGTTTCTTCTTCTGCAAATGGGGTCCATCTCTACTGTTTAGCCAAGCGCATATTGACCACCCTGGGTAAGGGGGTTGCCGGCATTCTGGTAAGCCTCCGATGAGGGTATCTCTGGTGTCACTTTGGCTGTCTCTGGATTCCTCTCCAATCTCATCACTAAGTTTTTTGGGACTATTATTTCTTTTTCACTTTTGAGGTTCACAATTATAATTGTTCACAGTGTTTTCTTCTGGACTATTTATGGACACTATTCATTGTGTATTTATCACTATTTCTTATGTTCACAAGTTATTTAATTTATTTGGAGTACTATTTAAGGCACAGTCAAGCATATATGCGCTGCACTTTTTTTTGGATGTTTATATGTGAGCCTGGTATCAAAGGTATAGTGTTTAACAGCATTATTAAATTAACCATAAGCGCAGATTTTCTTTTGGTTTACATAAAATAAAGCTGAATGCAGTAATCTGAAATCTCATTGGGTGCTATGGCTTGCAGCTTTTTTATCTTTTAATTGCGTTTTGTGTTCTCTTACTAAATAAGACAGCGGGTGTCATAGTGTCGCAGTAACTGAAGTACTTTACATTTGAGGTACTAAGGCATATTTATTTTTCTTCTTGAAATTTACACCTGCCCTCTGATGAGTGCTATAAGGTAGAGGGTGCTCAATTGTGTGTAAAAGTTGCTCAAATTGGTGTACTTTGTATAGAAACAAAGAACCCTGCATTACTAAATACGTTGATTTGGTACTCGTTGACTGGATTTTAACTTAAAATGAAAACCGTTACAAAATTTACATGATATGAAATCAATAATCTAATTTATAATAAAAAAAATATTAATATATAATTATTGATAAAATAGAATCATTAAATTAAATATGTATAGCTGATTAGTGTATGTGTGTTGGGGGTATTTTCCATGCAAATCAGATTTTTAAATTGAAACGTTACCAGTAACACAGACTTAAGCCTAGAACACACGGGCTGAATGCCGGGCGACATCATCCAGGTTAATAAAAACCGGCCGACATTCGGCACGTGTGTACTGCAGCCGGCTTCTGCCGAAGGGGCATGACCAAAAAGGTCTGCTGATCGGCTCCCAGTCAGCATTTTCAGCCAATGGCGGAGTGCGCTGACTGAAGTGCTCTGGAGGGGGGGCCCTATCAGAACACAATAGCACAGCAGGATAGATAACTATACTAATATTGCATAGTTAGTACAGCGGTTCCTACTGAGCTGTCATTTTTTTTGTTCAGCCGACTGGCTTGAACGAAAAAAAAAAAATCTAGTAGTGTGTACTAGGCTTTAGATTCAATATTAATAATGTTCATTTAGATCAGATAGTAGCAAATTTTTGACAGATAAAATAATAGCACATTTCTGACAAATAGGATTATGAGGCAGGTTTGATGTTGTATGGCTAGGACGTAATGTGTAATGATCTAGAAAGACTGGGGAACCATTTCGTTCTAAAGAAAGTTCCATAACTTTCAATAGCCACAAATGAGAAGAATGTGATAAGACACATTGAATTAACTTCTATAAGTATAGTATAATTCCTGTATAATCTAAAATTAACACCAAGTTCACTTACTTGGGAAGGGGTTGCTAGGAAGTTTTTTTTTTTTTGTATTTCACATTTTAGTGACCTAGCTCTTAAGCTTTGCCCCCTAGATAGTACTGAAACACAAAATATATACTAAGACATCTATATTATGCCTTTGAGCCCACCTTGACCAATCCACTCAAGAGTAGCAGTCAAAAATATGTCTAAAACAGACACAGCTTAGTTAAGGAAAGCTAACATGAAAACCATTTGATCATTCTCAGACCCAACATTTAAGCAACACATTGGTATAAGTTTTATTTTATTTGTATAGTGTATTTAAGCCATGTAGTTTCAAGCTACCATACTGAACAAAACAGAACATAAAAATATCTGTTTATCCCTGCCTCCAAAACATTGCTTCCTCAACTTAACCTTTGCGTTTCCTACAAAACGTAACACTAGTGCTATTTTAGACTCCTGTCTAGCACTCGGGCCTTACAGTTTTGAATTTCACTTTAAGGTAAATGTCTTACACAGCTGGTTAAATAAGGTCATTTTCCTTGGAGACTCTGGCAACATAGACGGGAAGTTGTGGATTAAACTGTATTCAGCTTCTGCCAAGATACACCAAAGATACTGACTTTATCTGGAAAACAGATTTCACAGTGGTTGAGCTGTTATTTTCAGCAGCATTCATATAATGCTAACTTTTTGCATGCTGTTCAATTCCCAACTTAGACAACACATTGAATATTTTACTAGACCATTCAAAGTTGGAGCATTCCGTACTTTAGTTATCCTGGAAATGCAGTCATTATAGCTTTTTTTAGTAATGGTATAATCTCATTTATCTAGACTTGTTAAAAAAAAGAATTGTTAGACCCCATTCACACTGGGACCACGGCCACGTTAGCGGTAAAGTGCCGCTCGTTTTAGCGGCGATTTACCGCTCGCTGTTTAAGCGGCACTTTTAACCCATAAGAAGGGGTTAAAAATTCCTGTGCTGCGGCGCTTCCGAAGCACTTTTCAGTCGCTTTGGAAGCAGTGCCCATTCATTCCAATGGGTAGGGGTGGTTTGGGTGCGCTGTGTACAGCACTCCCAACCTGCTCCAAAGTTGCTGCTTGCAGGACTTTTTTTCCCATCCCACAAGCGCACCACCCCAGTGTGAAAGCACTCAGGTTTTCACACTCGGACAGCATGGGAGGAAATTTTCAGGCGCTATTTCTAGCGCTAAAACGCCTGAAATCTGCCTCAGTGTAAAAGGGGTCTTACAGATTGAATAAAGCTGAACTCTGTGATAAAAAATGATTGTCTAAATGCAAGAGGCATGCGTATGCTTACTTGACCTTTGGTTTGCTTTGTGTATTTTTTTCAGATCTGTGCTGTAATTCAGAATAAACTTTTGCCTCATTGCAGGAGCTTCCTGTAATAGACTGGTCACTGCTTCTCTTCTTGAGCAGGGTGACTGGTCTTGTATATGCTCCTGCCTGTAGTTTTTTTCAGGCAGTCTGTAGTGGGAGGACATACTGGGCCCAAGTGGATTTATATCATTATTGGCAATTGAGGAAGATATGTAAACTAGAGTTTCTAAAGTCAGAATTCAGCTTGAATAATGGTGATGATTGTTAGCCAAAACATTTAAGCATTTTGGAAATATGATTACAGTAGATTCATTTAACAAAATTTGGAGATTTCAACTGAAGATTTTAAAGAAGGCAATATCTTAACTGAATGTTGGCAGTGTAGGTGAATGGAACAAAAAGTAATTATGATGTCGGTCTTAAATGAGGAAGGTTTGGGGAACAAGTGGTATGAAGAGAGTGTTGTGCAATGAGCAAACAGTTATAAGGGCATTTTTCTTTGTTAAAATAATAAACACGTTATACTTACTTGCTCTGTGCGAGTGGCCCCAAACCTCCTCTTTTACGCTCCTTCTCTTCTGTGTCTGCCACCATAGAAAACCACTTGCTATAAGGGTAGATGCGCCGGCTCGCTCCCAAGCCAGGCTGTGTACATCCATCGACATACACAGTGTTACTTACACCCCACCCCTCTGCTCTCAGGATTTGACTGAAGCCAATGGCTCCTGCTGCCTCAGCAAAGCCTGTGAGAGCATGGAGAGGGGAGAGAGCCATTACAGACAGGCACAGCTCTGAAACAAGTGAAGACTCCCATATGTATTTAGGGGGTGAGGGAGCGATACTGCTACTGGGACATTTTTTACTTTAATACAGGGAATACATTAAGGTAAAAATGTCTTGGCTTTAGAACCACAGGCAGGTGTTATGGTTTAGTATGTACAAACAAAGGGGGGAAGGTGGCGCCCTGTATAGTTGATTGAAAAAAATGAGGTCGCTGCCCCTTTAAATCATGTGAATCTTCACAAAAATGGATAAAGTACTAATGTAAAGGTGATGGCGCAACAAGAATACAGTACATGAAACATATAATATGCATCTGCAAATGAATCACCAACAAAGCGATAAAGTGCATACCAAGTCCATATTTGCATAATAGTTTTAAAAAAATGAAAGCACGGAAAAAGTTCAAATAGTGTCCATATGTGTGGTCTTATTCCAACAACAAATCTTTCTGTTCAAAGTGCTGCTAGTGCTCTATTTTCACCACCCGTGCTCAAGTAAGAATTGGCCACTCACCAGACATCCGTGACCCCTTTTTACAGGAAGGTCATGGAGTGCTTTTGGAAACACCCAATTGGTTCCACTAGTAGTAGTAGTATTAGTAGTAGTAGTATTCCTTGGTGATCTCAGAGCCGGGCTAAAGGGTGCAAAAATGACTCGACAGAAAACATGGGTAAAGGTCTCATAGTGTAGTATTTTTAATTAAAAATGGTAAAATAAAACAAGGATATATTGTACTCACATTTAAAAGTGCCTATCTCCTGGCACTAGGTGTTTACAGCATGTGTGTATCGGCTGTTCCTCTGGCCACAACGTGCGGTGCAAGCCTCAGTTTGGATGGACAAGCCTTTTGGATGTTGGTGGACCCGGAAAGGCAATTCTGTGTGACTCCTACGTACTTTTTGCTTGTTAGAGCATCTTCATCAGGAAGTGACGTCATGCCATATTCAGAAGTTATTTATAGGGAATAAGCCGCAGGCTTATTGGTCAGGCTACTAGAAAATGGAGGATAGGACAATATAGCAAAGGAACTAGGGCCCATTGAAAGAGCCGATCCTCACATGTTGGCCAGTGCCCTGCATAGTATTAGATTGTAATATAAAATACACATTAATAAACAATATTACAAACTGCATGTTATTAAAATAATAATAAGCTAAGCCTGGACATGCAGATCGCTTGCACTTCACTCCCTAGAGAGATGGATGGGATGTCTGTACATCTCCTAGCTATGCTTGGTATTCAGGTGATTAGCTGGGATATGCAGCTGCCACCTAATGGCAGACAGGTGTGTCTGTCTCTACTGAAAATGTTCAAGGGAATCCCACGTCTATGTGTAGGGGATTAGAGAGCTAAGGAGAGATTGCTCCCTCTAGTGTGTGTGTAGGATATAGCAATGATAGAAACACCAATAATAGAAATAATAGACAAAAAATCAAAAAACAGACAAAGGACACAACTCATGTCACAACAACCCTAGACGGGTGTTGTGATGGACAAATATAAAACACCCCCAATGCCAAAAATGGGGGATAACCACAAAACACTGAGGTAGCGGAGACATATTACCCCCCCCCCCTAGGAAATGTGGGGTAGCTGTACTGGTATGGCTGACAATGGGGTGACCCCCACAAAAACCCACCATGCTGTGGG
>BLSH010449122.1:18787-37550 GCA_018402905.1 Glandirana rugosa | reverse complement strand
TTGGGACAAGATAGAGAGATGTGCCCCCAATAGTGTCATTTTTACCGGCGATACCTTTCTTATGAAAATATCACGCCCCACCTTGATTCTCGTTACTCGGTACTACCTTATGTCAGTAATACTGTCGTAGGTTAGTTCCGAGACTGTCACGAGACACGGGACTAACCCGCTTCGAAAGTAACGAAGTCGGTTAGTCCCGAAAGTTACGCGACACGCCGTTGTGTCACGTAACACCAACAAGCCGCCCGGTTTGTTTGCCAGCTTGCTGGATTATTAATCCGGGTTTGAGTACGGTTACAAACCAGGCTTGAGTACGAGCCCGGTTTGACCAGCCGGTAGGGATAAACTCTTTTGTCTGTCGTCAAGGTAACAAGTAGGTAGCGGAGACATATTACCCCCCCCCCCCCAGGAAATGTGGGTTATGTGTGTTATGGTTTATATAATGCATGAACAATGGAACTGCTGTCTGTTTTCTCAAATAGGGATGGCCGACCAGTTTGGCCCGAGCATGAGTTCGGACCAAACATTGGCATGAGTTTGGGCCTAATTATTAGGTCGTTCGACCGTTTGTTTGGCCCGCCGAACAACCACAATGCACTGTGTTGCCGCACAGCGCATTGAAAGCCCTGATTGGCTGAAGCAATGAAAGCTTCGCCCAATCAGGGCACAGAGCACTGTCAGAGCCTTGATTGGATGCTGTCATAATGACTGTATTCCATCATGGCTCATTGCTCTTAGTTCCACCCCGCACTATAAAAGTATTCTTTCCATAGCGGCCATTTTTACTGTGATAACCCCCGTGTAGAGAGATAGAACAGGGTTCTGTTCAGTGCTACTAGATAGACAGTTAGTGTGATATAGTGTGCTATTGTGATTCTAATGTCAATATAGAATATACGTTTAGTGTGAATCTAGGGACAGTACAATCAGTGTGAGTGTAGTGAGTGACCACAAATCATCTTTATATTAGTGTGAATCTAGGGACAGATCAGTAAGTGTAGTGTAGTGACCACAATTCATCTTTATATTAGTGTGAATCTAGGGACAGATCAGTGAGTGTAGTGTAGTGACCACCATTTATCTTTATATTCGTGTGAATCTAGGGACAGTTCAGTGAGTGTAGTGTAGTGACCACCATTCATCTTTATATTAGTGTAAATCTAGGGAAAGTTGAGTGAGTGTGAGGGTAGTGACTGTTTAACACCTTATATTTCATTGCGTTACTGCAAGTTTAATGCCATATAGTTCTGTGCGTTATTGGAAGTTTAACGCCATATATTTTATTGCATTTCTCATGCCTTCAGCAAGTGTTTCTTATATTCTCTTGTTAATTGTTGAATGTGTTAAAGTGCTTGTCAACCTGTGACAACCACTTTAACCTATAGGTAAGCCTATAATTAGGCTTACCTGTAAGTGCCCTGCATATCTCCCAAACCTGCACAGTTTAGGAGATATACAGTTTCCTAGATGTGCCATTTCAGCACATGCGCAGTGAAGAAATGGCCTCCATGCCATTTCTTCACTGTGATCATGCCGTGACTGGTGGCTTCCGCATCGTGTGACTCCGGCCAGTCACAGAGCCGGAGATCGCAGCCCCGGAAGGAAGAGGGGCTAAAGATGGACGCAGCCTGCACAGGGGACATCGCTGGACATCGCAGGCTTCGTTTGCAGGTAAGTGACACATAATGGGCTACTATGCGATGCATAGTAGCCCATTATGCTTCTACTTTGCAGGGGAATACAGAGGAAGTAAACCCCATCAGGTTGTAATGTCACCATCTAGTGGCTCTTTTGCATACTTAGTATCTGTAAATAATTTACTGCAGTTAGACAGTTTGTTGCTTGAAAGCCACTATAGTTTTCCCATCATTCCAATGGACTTTACCATGAGGTCTTAGAGACACCCCCCAGTAGCCATCGTATTCTCATCCATGCATCATCTCCAGGGGACTCCACATCTTCAGCTGCAAATCTGTTGTCAGCCTTACGGAAACATCGCCACAATGTTTAAAAACCCTTTCCCGAGTTAGACTAGTGTGCCAGGACTGTATATTCTGTATATTTTTGAAGTTGAAAGAAGGACCTTACGCCTGCCTCAATGAGCTGTTAAGGGAGGACAGTTAGCTGTTTGTCTAATTATACCTCAGCCACGTATAATGAGGATAGAACAGCGTTACTGCAAGTTTAATGCCATATATTTTATTACATTACTGCAAGTTTAATGCCATATAGGTCTGTGCATTACTGCAAATTTAACAGCATATATTTCATTGCGTTACTACAAGTTTAACGCCATATAGTTCTGTGCATTACTGCAAGTTTAACGCCATATATTTCATTGCGACACTGCAAGTTTAACGCCATATATTTCATTGCATTACTGCAAGTTTAATGCCATATATTTCTGTGCATTACTGCAAGTTTAACGCTGTATATGTCATTGCGTTACTGCAAGTTTAACGCTATAGACTTCATTGCGTTACTGCAAGTTTAAAGCCATATAGTTCTGTGCATTACTGCCAGTTTAACGGCATATATTTCATCGCATTACTGCAAGTTTAACGCCATATATTTCATTGCGTTACTGCAAGTTTAACACCATATATTTCATTGGCTTACTGAAAGTTTAATACCATATATTTCATTGCGTTACTGCAAGTTTAACGCTGTATATGTCATTGCATTATTGCAAGTCTAACGCCATAGAGTTCATTGCATTACTGCAAGTTTAAAGCCATATAGTTCTGTCTGTTGCTGCAAGTTTAAAACCATATATTTCATTGCATTACTGCAAGTTTAATGGCATACAGTTCTGTGCGTTACTGCAAGTTTAACGCCATATATTTCTGTGCGGTCCTGCAAGTTTAACGCCATATAGTTCTATGTGTTACTGCACGTTCGACATAGTATATTGCAGTATATTGTAGTGTATCCGTGGAGTGTGTCTGTGTAGTGAATACTGAAATTAAGGTTCACCAAACACCACTTTCCATTGATTAAAGTACATGCACGTATACATTTACACATCTTTATTACATTTGGTTAATAAGCACCCCTCCCACCCCCCCCCCCCAGGTGGGCATGGTCAGTCCTCAGGCAGAGCATCATTTCCTCTGTTTAGTGATATTGCCCATGCTATCCAATCACAGCATGCAGAGGAGGTGGGTGGACTGGATTACTAAACCGTCCTCATCCTCCGTCACCTAAGCAGAGACTAGTACGCAGTCCCCTGCAGCTGCCAGAGTGGCTACACCTGCCTCCTTGTCCACAGCTATTCCTGCCATAGCCCCAGCATCAGGCATGGAGGAGTCAGTGGAGTTATTTGAACACAGTGTCAGCCACTTACTCCTTGATGATGCACAGCCATTACTCAATTCAGATATTGGTTCTGAGGTTGAGGAAGGCAGGAACATGAGCCTACAGAAAGGGGAGAACACTGGTACTCAAATTGGCATTCATGTTCCCCCAGCCACAGCGTATTGCCAAGTTGTATCCAGTGGTAATGAGGATGGAGGAGATGATGAGATCACTGATGTGACTTGGGTGCCAGATAGAGCAGAGGAGAAAAGTGAGGATGAGGCACAACCCCAACGAGGCAGCCATCATGGAAGACCAGAGAGCAGCCACCCTATTCCATCACATTGTGGAGGAAGCAGCAGGAGGAAGGAGGTTCTGATTCCTCTATATAGATCTTTAGTGAGACCTCACTTAGAATACTGTGTCCAGTTCTGGAGACCACACTTACAAAAAGATATTGATAAGATAGAACGCGTTCAGAGACGGGAAACAAAAATGGTGAAGAGTCTGGGGGATAAAACCTATCAAGAGCGAATTCAGGAACTTAATATGTACAGTCTGGAGGAAAGAAGGGAGAGGGGAGACATGATTGAAACCCTTAAATACATCACGGGGGTGAATAAGGTTCAGGAGGGCAGTCTTTTCAATATGAAACCAAAATCAAGAACACTGGGACATTACCTCAAACTAACTGGGGGGAAGTTCAAAACTAATCTTAGAAAGTATTATTTTACTGAAAGGGTGGTTGATGATTGGAATAAACTACCAACAGAGGTTGTGAGACAGTCAACAGTAAATGGCTTCAAACATGCTTGGGATAAACATAAATCTATAGTCAGACAACAAGGTTAATGTAAAAAAAAAAAAATAAATAAAAAAAAAAATTCAAAATAAATAAAAAGGGGCAAACTCGATGGACTACTCAGTCTTTTTCTGCCGTCACCTTTCTATTATCTATGTTTCTGTTATCTCCCGGCCCACTTCCCACAGCTCAGCTGTCTGGGCCTTTTTTAGTACATGTGCTGCTGATTGCACTGTTGCTATTTGCAAACTTTGTCTCAAGCACATCAAACATGGCAAAAAAACAGCCATTTGGGTGCTACATGCCTGACAAGGCATTTAACCTCCCACCACTCAGCCCATTGGCAAGAGCACCTAAAAGCCACACAAAAGGGGCACAAATCTGTCCTTCCTCCTCCTTAGTCACCTCAGTCTGCCCCTGCTATACCTCATGACCGCTCAGCAAGCCTCCACTGACAGGGATGATGGTAAAGCGCAGGGTGTCCCAGGTCCTTGCAGCACATCTACCAGAAGCACACCACCAGCTGTAGACTATAGCCGGCAAATTTCTTTGCCCCATCTGCTGAAGTGGAAAAAAATACAGTCCCTGCCACCCACATACCCAGCATCTAAATGCAAGCTTGTCAAAGCTGCTGGCTCTCCAACTTCTGCCTTTCTGTCTGGTGGATTCTGCCCCCTTCCATGAATTTGCAGAACTTGCTATACCACAATGCCAGGTTCCCAGTCGCTATTTCTTTTCACGTAAGGCCATTTCATCTCTCTACCATCATGTGGAAGGCAATGTTGTGGCATCGTTGGGCAAGTCAGTTAGCTGCAAATTCCAAATTACTGCAGACATGTGGTCCAGCAAGCATGGGCAGGGACGATATATTTCATTCACAGCACACTGGGTAACTCTGCTTGCAACTCGGAAGGATAGCTGGTGATGATGCGAGATTTGTCAGCTCTAACCCCTCCTCCTCCATGCCCTCCTCTGCTGAATTGTCCTATGAACCTCAAGTACCCCCTAAGTGTTCAAAGGGCTATTCAATGAGTCAGGCTAAAAGGTGCCATGCAGTGCTTCAGCTGGTGTGTCTAGGGGACCGGAACCACACCGAAGCAGAGATTTTTGCAGCTCTGCAGGGACAGGCCCAGAGGTACCAGCTGGAGCCAGGACTGATGGTGTGCAATATTGGTACAAACCTCCTGTCCTCACTTAGACAGGGAAAGTTGACACATGTGCCATGCCTGGCACATGTCCTCAATTTGGTGGTGCAGCATTTCCTAAATAGGTACTCAGGTTTGGAAGATCTGCTAAAGCAGTCCAGAAGAGTCTGTAGCCATTTTAGGCGGTCATAGACAGCAGGAATTCCACCTGCCTGTAAACCGCCTGATTTGTGACAAGCCCACCAGGTGGCAATGCTGCAGAAGCTGTACATGCAGCAGAGGGCTGTCAACGAGTACCTGTGTGAGTATGGCACCATTATAAGGGTAAAGTCTCAGAACTCATCCCCTCCCCACAGTGAGTGCAGAAATGAAATCTTGTTAACCTTAAAGAGGAGTTTATTGAATACTTTTCCTGACTCAGGTAGGTTACAGTGTCTGTATGTCTGTGTCTGTTTGTAGTCCTCGCTGCCCAGGGCTGTCAGCTTCCACATCCCATCCGCAGTGTCTGCATCACATGGTTGACAATTTTCTAGGGGCGAAAACAGAGATGAAGAGCTTTCCAGTCGACACGATCCACTGGCTTAGTGGGTCATGAGAATAAACCACTGGCCAGAACTTGCTAAGTATGGTATTGAGCTGGGCATTCAGTGCATAGAATGCATCTGTCCACAAACTCCGTGGACCATCTGACTTTTATCAAAATTAATCAGTCCTGGATTACCAGCAGCTATGAAGCCCCTGATGCCAATGTCACCGATTAAGTGTTTTTGGGATGTGGAATCTTTGCAGGACTTCTAGGCTGCCTAGCATTGTGGGTGTTGATCTCATCTGGAAGAATGTTTTTGGTGTAGGTTTCATGAGCACAATTAACACCCAAAGACCATTTTTTCTGCACCCATTAGACATGTGCATATCATTGCAATTTTTCACAGTAAGGCCAATTCTTTCTTTCATCAAGAGTATCTCTATAGGGTTACAGTGTGAAGGCACCACCGACACCCAAAAAACTATTTTTCAGCACCTGTTTAATAGCTGCATCAAATTTAATTTTTTTTACAGCAAGGCCAATTCTTGCTTTCAAGTGAACCTCTATAGGGTTACGGTGTGAAGGCACCACCGATACCCAAAGACCAATTTTTACACACCTGTTTGACAGGTGTATATCATTGCAATTTTTGACAGCAAGGCCAATTCTTGCTTTCATCAAGACTCTTATAGGGTTGCGGTGTGAAGGCGCCACCGACACCCAAAGCCCAATTTTTCTGCACCCGTTACTTCTATCCAAAGTCTATGGAAGAGAAGCCAGAATTTATCCAAAAAATCTCTAATCTTGTTCTAAGTGCACTACATTGTGGCCTCATCATACAGACTGGCTCCCAAAATAAAGGAAGCTTGCAGGGAAAATGTCATTTTTTCTGCTAATACAAACCATAAAACAAAAACAAGAGGTGATGGTGCTGACTAGGCTGGAAATGCCAATGGGAATTTATACCTGCAAATTTTTTTCCCACCTAGCTTCAGGCATATACCAAATAATATACAATCAATCGAAATAAATAAAATATATAAAACAGTGTACCAATCACTAACATATATATAATCAACATATGCTTTGAGTGCAACATATGGTGAACCGATAAAAGTCCTTTAATATGTCCCAACACCACGTGAGTCCTGTCCTCTTGTGACTGTGAAAATTGCACCAGTGCTCTTCCACACAAATATAGGTGGCAACTCACCAGACCATCTTGACCCCTTTTTACGGGTGGTCAATGTGCGCGTTTGTTACAATTCCATAGACTCTCCAATCGTCTCCACCTGGATGTCTAACGGATTCTATAAAAAATTATTCCAAAGGAGACCATAGAGGGATGTCTCATAGCGTAGTATTATTTATTAAGATGTGTAATTTATAAAAAGTAGAATAAAAACTCACATTTTCTGGTGCCAGAGACCCTGGCACTAGATGTATGGCAATATGCAAACGGATTTGGTATGAAGCTGGTTGCCCGGCTCCCGTCCCCAATCGCGTGTGTGCCAAGCCTCATTGTGGTGTCTGCAGGGAATGCACTAAGTAACCCGGAAATGTTTCAGGAAGTGACGTCACGCTGACCCCGGTCTCTATTTGTATGGATGTAACTCGCAGTGATTGGCTATTTGCAAATCTTTGCAAGAGGGAGGGGATGGGCGGTACTATTCAAATGTATTTAATTCGTTTTCTTAACCAGTTCCACCCCGCCTGCCGTGTATTCACGGCGGCAGTGTGGACGCTGTGCGCAAATCGCCGTAAAAAGGCGGCGATCTGCGAATGGCCGCTAGGGAGTGCGCGCACCCGCCGCACTCCTGAGGAGTGTGCCCGCGGCTTGGGCGGACCCGATGTCGGCCGGCGAGCCGCGATGAGTGGCCACAGGCAAAGAACGGGGCACCGCCGATGTAAACACGGCAGTTCCCCATTCTGACAGTGCGGGCATGGGTAATCTACTGATCCCTGTCACTGGGATCAGTTAGATCTCTCATGCCCATGGTAGCCCAACCCCCCCCACAGTTAGAACACACCCAGGGAACATAGTTAACCCCTTCACTACACCCTGCAGGTTAACCCCTTCACTGCCAATGACATTTACACAGTAATCAGTGGACATTTAAATTTCTGATCGCTGTATAAATGTCAATGGTCCCAAAAAAGTCTCAAAAATGTCCGACATGTCCTCTGCAATATCGCAGTACCACTAAAAATCGCAGATCGCCGCCATTACTAGTAAAAATAAATAAATAAATAAAAACCCCAGAAATGAATTCTCACCATCCGTAAACGCGGCCACTTTTGCGCAAACCAATCAATAAATGCAGATTGCAATTTTTTTTATCACAAATATGAAGAAGAATATAAATCGGCCAAAACCGGTGAAAAAAATGTTTTTTTATATTTTCTTTTTGGATTTGTATTTTAGCAAAAAGTAAGAAATTTAGTTTTTTTGCAAAATGGTCGCTGTTCTTTTGTTTATAGCGGTGATCAGAAATGACGCAGAGGTGATCAAATTCCACCAAAAGAAAGCTCTATTTGTGGGAAAAAAGGACGCAATTTTCGTTTGGGTACAACATCGCATAACCGTGCAATTGTCAGTTAAAGCGACGCAGTGCCGAATCGTAAAAAGTGCTCTGGTCCTAAACTGGGAAATTCTTCCGGAGGTGAAGTGAATATATACCATGACACCCTGCTCCAAAGTCCCTCTTACTATTAGAATAATAAAAACAATATTTATTACATATTAACCAAAATAATCAACATTTCTTATATTGATATATCAAAATTATCTCGTTTTCTGCATAACGCAGCCTGACGTAGCTGGGCATAGCTTTGCATAAAACTCATATACTTTATTAAAAATGAATTTAAAAACAAGTAGTGATTTAAAATAAACACAGCGGCCCCCAGTGCCAACAGCTAAAAATGCAGGTGTTTCCTAACTGATATTTTGGCAGGTCCTCTGTGTATTCCCATTCATAAATGCTCAATTTTAAGTACATATGTCTTTAGATAAACAGGTAGTGCTTCCGTATCTTCTCCTAAACAAACCGTTTTAAGGAACCCCTAAAGATCTAAAAATCTGTGAGAAAACAATTGAGGTCTATGTCCTTGTTGAGTCCTAGGGGTTGTAGACTTTGTAATTTTTGAATCCATTGTGTTTCCATTCGGGAGACAGCTTTTGTCATATCAGTCCCCCTCCAATGTGGTACAACTGTATCAATACCCCAGAATCTTAATTTTGTAGGGTCTCGATCATGGACCTGTCTAAAATGATTAGAGACGCTATGTAGCCTGTATCCTTTTTTTAGATTTTCAATGTATTCTCCCACTCTTTTTGCCAATGTCCGAGTGGTTCTACCCACATATTGATAGTTACATGGACACATAAGCAGGTACGTTACGTACTTAGATTCACAGGTGATGAACCCATTTATTTTGAATTCTCTGCCTGTGATCTGGGATGAGAAACTAGAGGTCTCTCTTCTCTTATCACCATAGATTCTACATGCCTTGCACCTCCTGCACCTAAAAAAAAATGTTTTGATCCAGAAAAGTAGGCATTCTTGCAGGAGGCCTAGGTACGTTCTTTGCTACCAGGTCTCTAAGTCTGGGAGCCCTCCTATATATAAACCTGGGCCTAGATGGCAAAAAGGACTTCAGGGTAGGATTTTTCTGCAGTATTCCCCAATGCTTTTTAAAAATGTTTTCCACTTCTTTATAAGTTGAACCCAGAGATAAAGGCCACATTCAATTCTCCTTGTTCTGATGTGTTCTGATTGGATTGTAATAATGTGTTTCTATCTAATAGTCTTACTTTTTCTCTAGTAAGTAAAAGTTGTTGTTTTTTGTACCCCTTTTCCATAAATCTCTTAATAAGTAGGTCTGTTTGTTGAATATAATCAGATTCTTGGTCACAATTCCTTTTGATGCAAAGGAATTGACCCTTGGATATAGCCCTAGTCCACTGTGGATGGTGGTAACTCCGGGTTGATATATACCCATTCCTATCTGTATCTTTAAAGTGAGTGCAAGTCTCCAAATGCGCACCCACCCTATAGATTTCCAAATCTAAGAAGTTAACCGAGTTTCTACTTGAGCTTCCACCGGAAGCTCTTTACCACGTGATCAGCCATGACCAATCACGGCTGATCACAGTGTAAACAGGAAGAGCTGTGTATTGGCGGCTCTCCTGACGGGGGGGTCTGTGCTGATTGTTTATCAGTGCAGCCCCCCCTAGGATCGCCACCCAGGACCACCAGGAAGTCCACCAGGACCACCTGGGAATGCCCACCCAGGGCCTACCAGGGAGACCACCAGGGAAGCCCATCCTGACCACTAGGTAAGGGGCACAATGCTCAACATGGATGGCACTCAGTGCCCATCTTGGATGCCATCCAGGACCACCAAGGAATGCCTCCAAAAAAACTGTCATTGCCACCTATCAGTGCCCACCAGTGCCACCTATCAGTGCCCATAAGTGCTACCTATCAGTGCCCAGTGCCACCTATTAGTGCCGCCTATGAGTGCCTATCAGTGCCACCTATCAGTGCTGCATATATGTGCCTCATCATCTTTGCCACCTCATCAGTGCCGCCTCATCAGTGCCAATCAGTACTGCCTCATCAGTGCCTGTCAGTGTAGCCTCATCAGTGCCCATCAGTGATGGAGAAAATGTACTTATTTACATAGTTTTGTGACAGAAACAAAGAAAAACTTTTTTTTTTCGAAATTTTCGGTCTATTTATAGCGCTAAAAATAAAAACCCCAGAGGTGATTAAATACCACCAAAAGAAAACTCTATCTATGGGGAAAAAAATGATAAACATTTTGTTTGGGTACAGTGTCGCATGAATGCAATTGTCATTCAAAATGCAACATCACTGAAAGATGAAAATTGGTCTAGACGGGAAGGGGGGTAAGTGCTTGGTATTGAAGTGGTTAAAAATTACGTTTTTTAAAAACTTTTTTTCATTGATACATGTCCCCCAAGGCAGTACCCGGACCCCCATAGCCATTGTATGCCCAATTACTTGCATATAATCCTTCAAAATGGGCACTTTTGATTTTACACTTTCGGGTCCCATAGACTTTGATGGAATTCGCTATTCGGTTCCAAACTTTCCCGATGTTCTAAAGTTCTCCTGTGAACTGAACATGGGGTTGTTCGGCCCATCCCTATTCTCAAACTTCAACCATGATTTAAAATAAAGGTTCCACTTTAAAATTTAAAATAGACCAGTTTCCTTCACATAAACAGCACATTAAAGTGATTCTGTCATGAGAATAGTAGGGAAGCTGCTGCAGCCGACCTCTCTTTTGAGAATGCTAGTTGCCTGGCAGTCTTTGGCTTTGGTTTCAAAGCTTTCTGGGTCTGCCAAATAAAACTGAGTGCATTGGCATAGTGTAAGATCCTAAATAAACCTTTTTTAAAAAACACTATCTTGTTCTTACAATGGTACTTGATATAAGCACATATCCATAGAATTCCAAAAATTCCAAGGTTTTTCAAGCCAATAAGACACGTGTCCATCTCTTGAAACAGTACAGTTGAAATTCATACATTTAGCAGCATTGTTACTTCTGCTGCTAAATGTGACAGCTTCCCACTAAGAGCTTGTGATTGCTAGCAAGCCAGTGGCTGCCACCATCCTAGCAACTAGTTAAACATAATGGGGAGAAGGTGCTTAGCTAGGGAACCCCCACAGGCAAGGTACCCTCCACATGTTAAAGGCATGTGGCCTGGTATGTTCACCCTTTTCCTGGTCAGTCAGGCTGCATACTTGGATAAAGGTCTGGTATGGACTTTGAGGATGACCCCTCACTGTTTCTTTTACTTTATCGCATTGGGTTTCACCTCAAAATCCAGAACAGACCCTCATCAATGATAAGGGTCTGGTAACAATTGGGGGGGGGGATCACACTGTTTTTTTGTTGTTTGGGTTTGTTTAAGGTGTCCCATGAAGTCATAGACTAACATGGCCATGTCCATATTTGGTCAGTGATGTCACCTGGAATACCTCATCCTTTTGTTTACATTCTGTTACCGGCTGAGGAAATGTCATTCATGAGGAATGTCATTCATTGATTGGTTGATGTGGTTGTTTTTTGTTTTGATCAGTTGATGGGCATCATTCATTTTGACTGACATGGATCTACATCATGGGATGCTTTAATTGAGGATACAGGACTTTTCCATGTAGGGGGGAAGTTGTGGTATATAGAGGCTACCTCATTTCAAAAGTCACTTCCAGATCCTGATAAATTCCCCTCCGCAGATCCCATAACTATTGGACCAGGGTTGTGGGGAAGAGGCCCTTGTCCTCGTCATCATCATCATGAGGACAAGGTGATTTACCATGGGAATCATTTAGTAGAAATTGGTACTTTCTTTTCTTTGTATATGTCACTTTGCTGTAAGTACATCCTACAGATATTTAATTTCACAGGCAGTTTTAGGGCATTCCAAAAGTTATTGTTGAAATTGATTTCATGAAATTGTGCTTAATGCTTCATATTTCACACTAAGCATTATTAAAAGAGCTGCTTCCTGCTGAATGGAACATTTTTAAATTTTTTTTTTCATTGGTATAAGTGCCCCAAGACAGTGCCCAGCTATCCGTGCCATTTGTTTGACAATTCATTGCCCATTAGCCAGAACTGATTTTAAAGTTTTGGCCAATATTGATTTAATTTGGGTTCAGATTAACCTTCAAACTTAGAAGCAGTTTGGTAATTGTCTTGAATCCAAGTATATACAGGCCATGCTTAGTGTCCTCATTGTAATGGCTCTCTCATTTAACCCTGCTATAGTTTTTGATTTGTGTTGGAAGAATATGTTACTATCAATATCTACTTGTAGATTCATGGCAGTCTCTCCAATTAGCCAATGACAGCAACTTTCCCAGTTTATTACTTGTGTTCTCTCTGCAATGGTCCTGCAGTTAGCAGTGATTGCTGTGTTTCTTTTGACACATAACCATATTCTGTGTTTAGATTCCTTGCAGAATTCCTTGCAGATGCATTAGGACCAGAGCTGTGGCAGTTTATTGTACCTGTCTCTGACTCACTGCTGTGATTTTCTAATTGGCATTGCTGTATCTAATCTTAGGTCTTTGGAGCTTTACAGTGGCTGCTGCGTTCTGCTGGTCAGATACACTTGGCCACTGTATCTATGTGTAGTCTGGGAATGCTTTTGCAGAAACTTCTCTGGTTGGGACCCCTCCTTTTTATTTATGTATGCTATGGTGTGTGCTGGTCTTTTCAGTCTGCACCACTAGTATGAACTTCCCACCTTCATTATCCTTTGACCCAGTCCTGGTGTTGCACTTGTTTTTGGTATGCATGTGCATGCCCACTGGACATTGCCTTTCATGTTTCAACTTTCTGACGCTCTTCTCTTGCAGGCGGGACTTGGAGATGTAGGGGCAAGTACTGTCTGTGCAGGTGTGTGCATTGGTCACTGGTTTCCCACATTTCTGTGCCTCAAAACAGCATTGCCTGACTTCTCCCACCAACCACTTTCCTACAGCCCATCTTTTCTGGCATAGAACACCTTTTTTGTGCCACCTGCAGTGACCAGTAGTCACAGAGCCATCAGTACTTGTTAACCCCTAATGTGCAACCATTTTCTTACAGATATATATTCCTTTGTTCAATGGAAAATGTCTGGCTACAAATGGAAGAGCAGTCACCCTATGGGTAACCCTCCTAGTCAAGACCTACATTGCACTTTGTGTAAGACAGAACATATGCCAAGTCAGAACCTCCTGTATTGGTGGCTATCTCTGAACCTCCCCTTGCTTGGATGATTCTCCTATCTTATTAAAGGTGAAATTTCTTCAGTTAGGCAGGGTTTTATATTTCACTGGTCTAAATTAAGTCATTAAGTAGAGATCAAGTGACTGCTACACTACATGACCTCATACATGGATTGCGTTGACCTGAAGATCAAAAGACATTTGTGTCAAATTTAATTTTAAACTTTCTTTAGATCCACAGAGCCATCTGGCTTAAGTGTTGATCAGTGGACCATCTGTGTAGGAATGCCCTGTTGTGTTTTTTCATTCAACCCACTGATGTGCATGTATAGGCTACATATATCAAGAGCGACTTCAGGAACTTCATATGTACAGTCTGGAGGAAAGAAGGGAGAGGGGAGACATGACTGAAACCTTTAAATACATCAAGGGGGTGAATAAGGTTCAGGAGGGCAGTCTTTTCAATATGAAACCAAAATCAAGAACACGGGGACATGAGGGAAGTTCAAAACTAATCTTAGAAAGTATTATTTTACTGAAAGGGTGGTTGATGATTGGAATAAACTACCAACAGAGGTTGTGAGACAGTCAACAGTAAATGGCTTCAAACATGCTTGGGATAAACATAAATCTATAGTCAGACAACAAGGTTAATGTGAAAACAAAAAAACCCCAAAAAAACAAATAAAACCCCCAAAAAAAATAAAAAAGGGCAGACTCGATGGACTACTCAGTCTTTTTCTGCTGTCAATTTTCTTTGTTTCTATGTTTCTATGACTTCAGATGGATCATGAATATCAAGAAGTCATCTCTGATTGCATCACTTGGACTGCTCGGGCCTTCTCCTTCAGGCCAAGGTTCCTGACACAGAAGAAACTTATGAAACTTCAGAGTAAAATTTGAGAACTTACAGAGCTGCAAGCAAGTGTTGGGGCTGATGGTCTCCACCTTTAAAATGGTTCTGATAGGTTAATTCCATGCCAGAACCTTACATTAGAACATCATCATGGCGTTGGACAAGTCTAGTTTTTTTCTGGAGACTATGTTTCAGTTATATCCCTGAACTAAGATACCTTTGTCATGATGGCTTCTGTCCCCCAGCATTAATGGAAGGAATGTTTTTTTCTTCCTTTACATTAGAAGTTCTCTGAGTTGGGTTGGAGTTCTGGACCATTTGACTGTTCAGGGCCGTTGGTCTCTGGAGGAATTCAAACTTCCAATCAACACCCTGGAGTTGTCTGTTGCTACTTCACTGGACCCACTCTTCTGACCGGTCATCCAATCTGGGTTCAATTGGACAATGCCACATTGCCACATTATTAGGGGGGCACCAGGGGTGTTGTGGCAGTGACAGAAGTAGAATCCATTATTTCCCCATGTTTCAGTGATCTCCAGGGTGCAAATTCCCAGGACGGATAACTCACAGACAGACAAACTCTGTCAAGTCCAAGGGAATGGTCTCTTCATCCAGAGGATCTGCTAGTGTCTAGAGTGTGGTGTTCCAGTGCCATTTGTTTGTTAGCTGATGCTCCAAAGCCTTAACCAGATTGGCCAGATTTATTATCCCAAGGACTGATCTTCCACCCTGCTCCTCGGTCGCTGGCTCTTATGACTTGGCTGTGGAATCCCAGTTTCCGTGAGACATTGTTGATATTCTTTTATCCGGGCCATGCTTAAAGCTCATAAATATGCATCCCACAATATATAATATTGTACGTGGAAGTCTTTTTTTGCTGATGTGTCTTTGGAGGTTTCCTACATATCTTTCAGTGGGCCATGTTCTATCTTTCTCTAATTGGGGGTAGAACTGCACCATCCATGGCTCAGATATCTGCTTTGTCTACACTATTCCAGTGTCCTCTTGAATTTGATAATCATACTTTCATTTTAGAGGTTGGATGCATTTCTCCCCTTGTTCAGCCTGCATTCATACGGTGGAGTTTAAACACAGTTTTGTTGGTTTTACAAATAATGTACCCAGTTTGAGCCTTTTTTTGGGGACATTTACTTGACCTTGCTTTCTCATAAGCCTTTCATGTAGCCATCACTTCAGCTAGAGGATCTTCAAGTTATCAGCATTGTCCTGTAAGGAGCTCAGTTTGATTTTTACAAAAAGACAAGGTTGTTTTTAGACCCTGGACCTCCTTTATGCCCAAACTGGTCTCTGCTTTTCACCTTAATAAGGATGTTATGTTATCTCTGTTAGTTTACCTCTTGGCCACTGCTTCTTTCCGGCAGATGAATTCCATGTCTGTTATTCCAGTCCTAAAAGAGGGGTTGCCAGCTTCAAGATCCACTATTTGTAAATGGATTAGACAGGTTTTTGTGCAGGCCTATGTGCTGCAAGGTAACGTCTTCTCTTGTCCTGTTAAAGACCACTCCACTATAGCAGTGAATTACTTATTTGGCTTTTCATCATCAGGTTTCTTTGTCTCAGATTTGTAAGGTTGCAACCTTGGTCTTATGTTCACATGTTAAGGCTTTACAAGGTTGATGTATCTGCTGCTGCTAGTTTTGGCTGAACTGTTCTGCAAGCAGTTATTTAATGCCCTTGTTTTTTTTCCCTTGTTCCAGATATTTCTTATGTGATGGTTCATCTGTGTTGGTTTAGTTTGTCTGCCCCTCTGTTAAGACTACTTTTAGACATCCCTTGATTGCTTATTACCATAAAGCACTGTCAGTCCATGAACAATAGAGAAAAGAGGATTTTTGTACTTCCCTTAAATCCTTTTATTATAGTCCATTGAGGGATACAGCATATGATGGGAGGGAGGACTGTCCTTCACTTTCAATATAACAGTATTTCATATTAATCATTGATTGCTAATCACCACAAAGCTGTATGAACTCCAAATTAATAATTTTATAGTAAAAAGATCCACATATTCATATGCATTTTAGTATATGTAGCTAGAAATAATGCAGACAAGTTTTAGTATATTTCTTTTCCTGTTGTGGAATTAATGATCACTGTCTTGAAGCAAAGTTTGAGGTTTATATTAAACAGTCAATGCAATGCCCTCTGGAGAGGTAAGTGATTATGGACTTCTTTGGCAGGCACCTTTTTAATTGAATTTTTTTCTTTTTAAAGTGACAGAGGCATTTTAAGATGCTGCTCTCTATTTCATTTCTTTCGGGCAAAGCATTTTTCAGAAAAAGTTTTCAACATATTAAAATATATTTTTAATCATATTGTAGTGGGTATTTTTGCTGGTTTATGCAAAGCTTCCTTTTATGTTATTTATCTGCTGGCATTGTTTCCATTTGCTTTTCTTATCTGAAACTATCAACTGCACCCCATAAATAAATGTCTATAATTTAATCCAATTCTTTCAAATCATATAATCAACTTTAACAATATCGCAGATACAGAATGTATATATACCAATTATAGGTATGCACTGAAATTCTCTTTAGTTGCTAGTTTAAGTTTACATGGTCAGCTCCACTCCTGTAAAATGTTTAAATAAACTCTGTCACCATTTAAAAAAAAAGATAAAAACGATCACAGGATGGAGCAGTGACAAATGGAACTAATGTGGTGAATATCTAAGGAATGGGTGAAGTTTTGTTTTTATATTCATGCAGTTTAAAAAAATGTTACCATTCAGCATTGTCTGCTTGTTGCCTTTTTTTCTGGACTAATTAACCACTTGACCACTGGGCACTTAAACCCCCTTAACAACCAGACCAATTTTCAGCTTTCAGCGCTCTCACATTTTGAATGACAATTACTCAGTCATGCAACACTGCAAGTCATGCAACACTGCACCCATATGAAATTTGCGTCCTTTTTTTCACACAAATAGAGCTTTCTTTTGGTGGTATTTAATCATCGCTGGGTTTTTTATTTTTTGTGCTATAAATTAAAAAAAGACCGAAAATTTTGTAAAAAAATGAATTTTCTTTGTTTCTGTTATAAAATTTTGCAAATTAGTAATTTTTCTTCATACATTTTGGCCAAAATGTATACTGCTACCTATCTTTGGTAAAAAAAAAAAACAAATTAGTGGATATTATTTGGTCTTTGTGAAAGTTATAGAGTCTACAAGCTATGGTGCCAATCACTGAATATTGATCACACTTGATTTACTGACGGCCTATCTCATTTCTTGAGACCCTAACAAGCCAGGAAAGTACAAATACCCCCCAAATTACCCCTTCTTGGAAAGTAGACATTCCAAGGTATTTAGTAAGAGGCGTAGTGAATTTTTTGAAGTTGTAATTTTTTCCCACAATTCTTTGCAAAATGAATTTTTTATTTATTTATTTTCCCCCCCAAAATTGTCATATGTTAACAGGTTATTTCTCACACCCAGCATATGCCTACCACAAATTACACCCCAAAATACATTCTACTACTCCTCCCGAGTATGGCGATACCACATGTGTGACACTTTTACACAGCCTGGCCACATACAGAGACCCAACATGTAGGGAGCACCATCAGGCGATCTAGGAGCATAAATTACACATATAATTTCTTGACTACCTCTTGCACTTTTGAAGGTCCTGGAGCACCAGGCCAATGGAAACGCCCAAAAAATGACCCCATTTTGGAAAGCAAACACCCCAACGTATATTCTAGGAGGCATAATGAGTCTTTTGAACATGTCATTTTTTCCACAAGTTTTTGGAAAATGTGGAAAGAAAATGAAAACACATTTTTTTTTTTTACACAAAGTTGTCCATTTATACAATATTTCTAAAACACAGCATGTACCTAGCAAAAATGACACCCTAAAATATATTCTGCTACTCCTCCCAAGTATGGCGATACCACATGTGTGACACTTTTACACAGCGGGACCACATACAGAGGCCCAACATCCAGGGAGCACCGTCAGGTATTCTAGCGGCATACATTTAGAATCTAATTTGACCATCTTTTACACTATTGTGAGGCACTGTGGTGGCATATATAGGCACTGTAGTGGCACAGATGGGCAGGGTATTGGCACGGATGAGCAGTAGAATGGCACGGATGGGCACTGTAGTGGCACAGGTGGGCACTGTAGTGGCATGGATGGGCACTGTAGTGGCACGGTTGGGCACTGTAGTGGCACGGTTGGGCAGTGTAGTGGCACGGATGGGCAGTGTAGTGGCATGGATGTGTCACGGATGAGAACTGATGTGGTATGGATGAGCATGAATGAGGCACAAATGAGCCATGGATGGGGATGGATGAGGCACGGATGGGGTACCGAGTAAACACGGAGTAAGTACGAGTAGG
>BLSH010449122.1:8465-18612 GCA_018402905.1 Glandirana rugosa | reverse complement strand
GACCCCTGGGCTAACTAGTACCTAGCACCACTTACCGGCGACACTCGCCGGAAAATGGTGCACTAGCGCGGTAGTTTACTGCCGCACTAGTGTACATTTGTTCGGCCGCCTTCGCGGCCGAAAAGAGAGGAGAGGCCATGCATGGCTGGATGGGTGAGCATGGATGGATGGATGGGTGAGCATGGATGGATGGGTGAGCATGGATGGATGGGTGGGTGAGTGAGGATGGGTGGGGAGTGGATGGCTGGGTGGGTGGCTGATGATGGCTGGGTGGGTGGTGGATGGCTGGGTGGGTGGTAAATGGATGGTGGGGGGTGTATTGTGTCACCTAGCAGCGCTGTGGGCATTACATATCGCCCACAGCGCTGCAGCACGTCCTCTCTCCCCCCTCTCTCCTCTCACACTGCACCGATCAGTGCGGAGAGGAGAGAAAAGCCGGCGCTTCCGCCGGCTTGTTTACATGTGATCACGCCGTCATTTGATGGCGCGATCACGTGGTAAAAGGCCGCTCACAGCGGCCATTCACCACGATCCATGATCAATCGGGTCCCCAGGACCCGACGGTCACGGATGTTCCCATGTGCGCACACCAGGGGGCGCGCGGGAAGCGCAATTCTGGGAGGACGTCTCGTCCTCCCAGAATTAAGCAACCGCTCTGTAGACGTCATTTGTCTATAGGGCGGTTGTTAAGTGGTTAATTATTATTATTGTTATTATTATGTAGTCAACTCTTATTAGCTCTAGACTGGAGACTGTAGTTTGCGCCCATTTATTATATGATTTAATAGGTACATTAAAATGAAATATTAACTTTCAAACAGTGTTTAGTCTGCAGTTCCTTTAAGAAAGAAAGTGCCCCTTAGGAAGTTTTCATTCTGACTTGTTATTTACAATTAAAATACCCATTATGTCATTATCTGTAGCTGCAAGGTAATAGTTCTTTGGAATATTAAACCTTATGCAATGGCAGGTGAAACAATACACTATTTATCACAGAATTGTTTTAGTGGACAATCTTGTTAGCAGCTAGTATATTTTAATTTGTCAGACTGCTAGAAGCATTTCCTTTCATTGATAAGTTACTAAAAATGTGCCTGTTGGTTGAACAAGAAGAAATTCTGCATCCCAAAAACAATTCTAGAGTATTCCATGTACAACACAATGTACAGATTTTATCAGTCTGGGGAATGTGTCATCAGGGCCATCGTTACTGCAGGACAAAAGGGGCATCTGTCCTGGACCCTGTCATTGCTGTGAGGCCCTAAAGCAACCGCAGGTGATTTGTGTGCAGGGAGACTGACAAGTGACAGCGGGAAGCTCAGCGACAGATATCTAGCGCTGCACACTGCCCAGCAGAGTAGGAGGTGGCTTGAAAGTTTTGACAGGCAGAGAGCAAAAACTGTGGTGTATGCGAGGAGGAGAGCTGTCAGCACACCGAACAGCGGCTTGTCAGCATGATCAATGGGAAGATGAGCCTTATTAGTGTGCAGGCCTGCGGATGTAAGAGCAGAGGACTTGTTGTTCAGCATGCTGTTGGAAACAGTGAGCCCGCGTAGTGAAGCTTGCAGTAACATGGCTTTGTTTCTGTCCTGCTCCTGCCTAACATAAGCCCTAAAGTGGGGACTAACTTAAGACCAAGTGCACTTTGCTACTTTACTCTGTATCCAAGCTGCTTGAGCCAACCTGTGCATACTCTGCATAAGCCCCAGTCGCACAAGCTGTGGTTATTTCAGGCCTGCAATTAGCCTATATGTATATGCAAATACAGTGCAATGGTATATCCTTTGCAGACTTGGTAGTGGCTGTATGTGTATCCACTTTTATGGACCGAAGTTTCATTTGTGAGAAGGACTACTAGTGCCACCATCCCAAGTGATATTTATGCACTGATCTTATGCATGACTCTTGCTTCATGATTCAATTTGCTTGCTGTAGGAGTATATGCCTGGATTCTGCTACCTATATAGGAGGGCTTTCATTGTATGTTGAATTGTGTATGTGTGTTATGTGTGTTGAATTACGGTTATCCCATCCTAGGCATATACAATTTTTGGCCAGTGTTGTCCAGACTGCATTTTAAATAGGTTAAGACAATGTTGTCTTTATTAACTGGAAAGGTGTAAGGTGTGTTTTGTACTGTAATATATTTGGAAAATTATATTTATAATAAAGTATAATTTTCTAAATATTTTATGATTTTCTTTTTGAGATACATTGACTGTACGAATGCCACATGGGTCCATAATAGGGTGGTTTCTGGGTGTCAGGATGTCTATGTCCATTTCAGTGTTTGCAGATGACACCAAGCTATGCAGTGGAATAACGTCCTTACAGGATGTCTCCAACTTACAAGCAGACCTCAATGCACGGTCTAATTGACTATGTGGCAAATGAGGTTTAATATTGATAAATGTAAAGTTATGCATTTGGGGGCTAAGAATATGCATGCACCGAACATACTAGGGGGAGTACAACTGGGGGAATCCATAGTGGAGAAGGATCTGGGGGTTTTGGTAGATCATAAGCTTAATAATGGCATGCAACACCAAGCTGCAGTTTCCAAAGCAAGCAAAATACTTTCTTGCATTAAGAGAAGTATGGACTTCTGAATGGAAGAGATAGAGACATCATTTTGCCCCTGTACAAATCATTAGTAAGACCTCATCTGGAATATGTAGTTCAGTTTTGGGCACCAGTTCTCAAAAAGGATATCGGGGAACTGGAGAATGTGCAGAGAAGGGCAACCAATCTAATAAGAGGCATGGAGGAGCTCAGCTATGAGGAAAGATTACAGGAACTGAATTTATTCTCTCTTGAGCAGAGGAGATTAAGGGGAGATATGATCAACATGTACAAATACATAAGTGGTCCATATAGTGAACTTGGTGTTGAGTTATTTTATTATTATTATTATTATTATACAGGATTTATATAGCACCGACAGTTTGCACAGTGCTTTACAATATTAGGGCAGACAGTACAATTACAATACAATGCAATACAAGAGGAGTCAGAGGGCCCTGCTCGTTAGAACTTACAATCTAAGAGGGAGGATTGAATGATATGTAGGGCAGTAACTGCGGGGGATGAACTGATTGAGAAAATAAGGAGTGTAGTTGTTAGGTGGTGGCAGGATAGGCTTCCCTGAAGAGAAACGTTTTCAGGGATCGCTTGAAGGTGGATAGATTTGGGGACATTCTGACCGATTGGGGTAGGGAGTTCCAGAGGATGGGAGAGGCTTGGAAGAAGTCTTGACGGCGAGTATGAGAGGAGGTGATGAGGGAGCTGAAGAGCAGGAGATCTTGGGAGGAGCGAAGAGGACGGTTAGGTTGGTATTTTGAGACTAGGTTGGTGATGTAGCTGGGAGCAGAGTTGTGGATGGCTTTGTAGCTGATTGTTAGCATTTTGAATTTAATTTGTTGGGCGAGTGGAAGCCAATGGAGGGATTGGCAGAGAGGGGTGGCAGATGTTGAACGGTTTGTAAGGTGGGTGAGTTTGGCAGCAGCAGACTTTAAGGTCATCACAAAGGACAAGGGGGCACTCTTTACATCTAGAGGAAAAAATATTTAATCTCCAAATACGGAAAGGCTTCTTCACAGTTAGAGCTGTGAAAATGTGGAATAGACTCCCTCCAGAGGTGGTTTTGGCCAGCACGGTAGATTACTTTAAAAAAGGCCTGGAGGTAAAGTTGATCCAGGGTGAATCCGATTGCTGTAGCAAACTGGATCTTGCTTTGCTGGGGTTTTTTGGCTTCCTCTGGATCATCTGTGGGTGAAGGATTGTATGGTTATATATCATTTTTCTATTTTGTTTTATTTATTGTTTTTGGTTGAACTAGATTGACTTGTGTCTTTTTTCAACCTGGCTAACTATGTAACTATGTGACCTGTGTTTATTTTAAGTAGGAGGTGGACAGGATTGTTGATTAATCTAATACGCTGCAGGGCTGCAACAGTGACAGTTGCTCCACCCCCACCCCCTGCCTCTCTGGCAGTTGCTCCACCCCCTCCTGCCTCTCAGCCAATCAGTGAGTTGTAATGATAAGCAGTAACCTATGGTAACCAATCAATGAACAGAATTGATGTCCAATAGCCTCTAGAAACCAATCAGCAAGCAGAAATGATGTTGGTATTGATAAAGCACTCATAGAGTGTTAAACACGTCTACCTACTTGACCTTCCTCTGCTTGCACCAGTTTTGTGCTTTTATACTATTGAATAAAGGAACTTTATTATATTTTTTCAACGGGAGTGCAGTCAATCCTATTTTCTTTCCACCAAGCAGAAATTATGTGCTGTAACCTCTAGCAACTAATCAATCAGTGAGCCATAATGTGTGCTGTAACATCTAGCAACCAGTCAGTTAGCAGTTATGCTATGCTGTTGCCTCTGGCAACCAATCACAATCACTGCCTGATCTGCTGCAGTAAATTGGTTTTGAGTTAGCTTCTAACTTCAGCTTGTTCAATTAAGGTTTGACAATAACCTATAAGCTGATTGGTTACTATAAAGATAAAAAAAGGAGACTTAAAAACCTGACTGAGCTCAACCTCAAATGTACACAGTGTTCTGTATCCATTTACAAATATAAGTAAAAGGACCTAGTGATCTGACACATATATTAATTTAGAAAATAGCTTTATTTAACACAAATATCTAAACAATACAAAACTAATATCTATCTAATAAAATCATCATGGGGATTAGCGATTCTGTCAGTGTTTGCTTCACAGAGGGTTCAGCATAGCCAGTTAGAATTTTAGCTTGGCTTACATATTGCAACATTACCCCATTCTTATTCATTATGGTAAAAAATGGATGTTCACAGCTAGTTTTAGCTTTGACACATGCTTTGTGATCAAGAGATTCACTGAGGCTTTTTCTATTCTTGCTGATGCAGAACTGTCTTGCTGCTGAATAATCCCTATAAATCTCTCAGTAAAGGGGTTGTAAACCCTCATTTAAAAAAAAAATAAAAATAAGAAACAAGCCTATACTTACCTGCTCTGTGCAATCATTTTGCACAGAGCAGCCCTGATCCTCTTCTACTGGGGTGCCCCGCCGGTGCCCCAGACCCCTCCTCTTCATTGGGTGCCCCACGGAAAGCCACTTTCCCTGGTTCCCTGGAGGCACTCGTGTGGGCTCGCTCCCAAGTCCATTGACATAGCGACTCAGCCCCACCCCCTGTTCCTGTGTCACTGGATTTGATTGACAGCAACTGGAGCATTAAGGTGAAAAATCTTAGGTCTTTACAACCACTTTAAGAAGTAAAGATATATTAAAGTCAATTTTTTTTTTGCTTTTTTCTCCTCTGAACTTCTTACTCATACTGCCCCCTGGCATGTGGGTGCCCCCTATGCCTGCTGGGAACTACAATTTTACATCAAGCCTTTCCCGAGAGGTACACAGAAGTAAAGCCATGTTGACTTCTGAACTGTTGTGAAGGAGGAGAGGTGTGGCTTTAGCTCTGTGTCCCTCTTTCACTGCCTGTGTGTGCAAGCATGGACAGGTGTCAGCAGGCACAGGGAGCAGCCCCATACCTGGAGACAGGCAATGCAACCAGGGGGCAGTATGAGGAGAAAAATTATTAAAAACAGCAAGAGCAGGGGTGTGGTTCGGCATGTGACAGAGATGGCTGCCTGAGACTGGAGCTTCGCTGATGTTAGGGCATTTCTCTACTTCAGCTGCTTCCCTGCTCACTACAGTGGGGAAAATAGGACAACCGACCCACCCTACAATTACCCCCACTCACAACTGGGTAACAGTCTGCCTGAAATATTCCATGTTCCGCCACAGGACACACAGGCTGGATGTCCATCTTTGTCCTCTCCCTCTAAAGCCTGTAGGAGGATGCTGGACTCTGCTAGCAAAGGCACAAGAGGCATAAATGCAGAAATTATGGTGGAAAAGTTGCAAAATATGATAGATCTGTAATCTCTCGCTTAAGGCATAAAATTTGCCCTTTCACCTGCAGTTTCAGACCTGAAAGAAGAGATCTGCAGAGTCCCTGATTGCCTATCAGAGGTGGAGAAAATCACCAGCTGCCATGATACTGATCTGCAGGATCTGCATTACGTGGAGTGGAGCATGTTCATCACCTTATTAATATGAATCGTAAATTGCAAGACCTAGACAATGGAGGCCAGTAGCACAATTTGAGGATTAAAGAGATCTCAGAATCTACTGAGCATGATCAAATACCTTCAGCACTCCAGACCCTCTTTAGCAACTTTATGGGAACTTCCACAAGACTCTTCTGACAACCTAGAGCAAGCACACAGGACACTATGGCCATGTGGCAGAAACTCAAACCCCCGAGAAATATTATATGGCTGCTTTATGGACTTTCACCTGAAGAGAAAATTGTACAGCCAGCAAGAGAGCAGGAAGCCTTTACATTCAATGGTTCAGATGGTAAAGTGTTTGTAAGCCTAAAAAATAAAAATATAGATCCTGTTCCCTTATACAGCAGCAGGTTAAATAGCATAGTGCTTGTGCTGTCTAACCTTCCCCTCTCTAAACTGTAAAAAACCTGGCTGATCCTGCCTGTTTCTGCCCTCCCCGCTGTAAACTGACCACGGTTTATCATGGCTGTTGAGCCCTGACACTGTTGTCAGTTTACGTGCCTCCATCATCCGCAGTTCTCCTCTGACCTCTCCCCCTCCCCTCCCTGCCTGTCAGCTCTATGTGTCTGTGTGAGCTGTCTCCGCTTCCCCCTCCTGCCGCTATTCGTATTACATTCAACTTTAACAAATGTCAATGCTTACCCTCTCTAGTGTTAATGCACAGTGCAAGTGTTTATTGAAATCAATGCCTCTAAATACATTTTTCAGATACTGTATCTTCAGGCCGGCCACATGACTCTCTGCTACTCCGATCCAGGGCTACAGCGGGAGGGGCTGGGCAGCCAGCACAGCGGTCACTTGACCTCCCGACTCGCGTTAGAGGGAGAACTCGGCCACTCCCACTGTAGCCTGGGGGGTCGGAGTAGCAGAGCGGCCGGGAATCACGTGACCATCCTGAAGATCTCTAAAAATAAGTATTTAGAGGCATCTATTGCAATAAACACTTGCATTGTGCATTATCGCCTGATAAAGGAGAGGGGCGGACAGTGAATTGATTTAATAAGGTTACAAACACTTTAAGGTATTCCAAAACCTCTCTCCCATTAAATTGCATCCATTGCTTTTGGTGTTAAGAGAACGCAACATCATTAAGCACTTTGTAAACTGTCAGCGATATATACTGTAAATCCTGTATAATAATAATATTACTTATTGATTTCCCTTCGGTCTAACCGCCACACATCAGGGCAGATCCACCAGATCAGTCATACTACAGCTGCCGGAAGACCTGCCACAGTTCTTTGACCATCTACTCATTCCGCTGGTGCCAGTTCTAGAATGATAGCAGGAATTTCTTTCACCAATACCAGGGGTGGATGTCTCACAGCCCCTCTCTTGAACAGTGTATCCCAAGAGGTTGAGAGGTATAGAAATATTCAGTTCCTAGAAGAAGAAGCCCCCTGAGAATACCTCCATCCATCTTTATCCTGACTTCTCTGCTGAAGTACAACAAAAGTGTAAAACCTTCAAGGATGTCCACAGGCATCTTTGGGAGAAAGGGAACGCTTTTAGCATGCTGGACCCCAGCCGCTTACGGGTGCCCTACAAAGGGTTGGTTACATTTTTTGACATGCCAGAGAAGGCTGTTACCTGGCTACTCACCTACTTGGGGATCTCCAGAGGTTCCTTGGATGTTCTGCCATCATAATGTGTTACCCTGCTGAAGTTTAATTTTCCCTACACAAATGTGTGCCTGTTGTGCCTTCTGCTCAGATAGCTAGATATACTGTGTCCTGTTCCTACTTTTTCTACAATGTTATACTGGTGGGATTTGTTATCCTTTCCCTACAGCAGCTTCCAATACACTGACATTATGGCTGCCTTTTGTAGTGATTAGTCTAGCTTAGTCCAGTTATCAGTCCATATAAGCATCCTCACAATCATTCAGAGGCCATGCAGTGCCTACATTTTTCTAAATGGACTAAGTCTTGTATTGCAAATCTCAAACCTGCATGAGATTCAATCAGAACTTGTTAACTTGCACCATTGTGAACAGAATCCTAAGACACCCTGGCCAATTGGGTCTCAGGAACTGCTTCCTCATTAGCCGGGAGGAGAACCAGGAAGACAATAGGGAATATTAATTTGCTATTGTCACACGAGTGGGTGGGCTGCTCCCCGAGTTCACTTTTTTTTTAAGCCAATTAGAGCCTCAGGCTCCCCACATGTAGATTAGGGAACTTGTTTATTCCCAGCCAGCAGTGATCAGCAAGTGATCCTTTTTCTAGTTTCAGTTCAAAACCTCCTACTTCCTGTTCCCACCTCCAGGTCCTCACACATACATATTCTACATCTTTCTCCTTTTAAATAAAAGGTAAGCATATGTAAATGAAGTATAATAAAGAACCAACAATGAGTGCAGCATAGCCAGGAATAATAACAAACTACAATATAAAACAAAATATTGGGTAGGAGTCAGTGTGTGATAAAGTCTTGGAACTTTGGGTTTACACACTCTTCCAGATCGAGTAACAACTTGTGGAGCTTGTGAGTCTGAAACCTCTTGCCTATCGCCGTCATAACTTTGTTGTGGTTGTGTGTTACATCCGTTGTTGGAAGTGTCAATTGGCACAGCAGCAGATGGCTGTTCTTGGGGTCGTGAAGTGATCATAGACACATGGGCAGTGGCAGTACAGTATGATTTAGGTACCTATAGGAGGTAACGGCGGTTCCTTACATAGGTCCTACCATTGGAATGGAATACATAACTGTTTGATTATGCTGTGAACGCGTCAGCCTTCACTGCTATTTTACATGGATTTGATGCAATAGAAGAACAGAAGAAGAAATGATATCCTATTGCAGATGTGCCGGCTCTTTCTTGGACTATACGTTTGAATGTGCATTGGGTGTGTGAAGGGCACCCTGAGCTAGCGCACCTACAACAGGGAATGTATTACCAGCCCTATACAAAGACAGCTACACAGTTCAGAGTGGTGCTTGATCGTTGTTGGAGATAGCTTGGTTGGCAGCCCTTTCCATGACCATGGCCAGTTTGTCAAACCCACGGGTTGTCTCCATTCTTACCACCTGCCCAGGCTCCAGTGGAGAGTCCTGGTTTGTCATGATAGTAAACGTTGTGCCGGAGAAGGCATGCCATCCCTAGGTGTGTTGCGGAGGTTGAGTAGGGCTGCATAAACTTCAGAACCATCACATGCACATTTCTCTAGGAGATACTTGGCTGGCCTTACACTACGCTCTGCAAGACCATTGGATCTAGGGTAATTGGGACTGCTAGTAACATGCTAAAAATCACATTGGTGAGCAAAGTTCTTGAATTCTCTACATGAAAATGATGTTGCATTGTCAGTCATCAATTGATAGGGAATTCCATGTGTGGAGAATATCTGATGTAACGTCCTGATCACTGTGCTACTGGAAGTGTTTGGGAGGACATCAAATTCCCACCAGCCAGAGTATGAATCTACCAAGACCAGGTAATCCTTGTTTGACCACTCAAATATGTCAGCTGCTGTGATAGACCATGGGGGTCATTTACTATAGCGCTGCCGCAAAATAGCGGCAAAATTGCAGCAAAATAGCGGTAAATAGCGCTAAAACGGTATTGACAATAGCGCTGGGCGGTAAATAACGGCCAAAATCTGATTTTAAACTGTGTGAAAAAGTGATTTCTACACTGAAATATCTTAAAAAGTCTGAGAAGAGATAAATAACCCGCCGCCTTACTCCAAGGCACAGAGCACAGCTGAGCACAACTGAGCATGCTCAGACACAAAACAACTCTCAAAATAACTCTCATGGAGTAATTCCTTGAGTAGTTAGTAAATACCAAAATCAGTGTTATTTTACACTGTGTGAAGTGTAAAATAACACTGTGAAGAGTAGAGTTATTTTGCCAAGTGTAAGTTTCTGCCATTCATTCTAATGGTACAATTGTTACTTTATCAAATAAATCCATTCCATGTTGAAAATAAATGTATCTTTCTCTCAAAGAAATTCTCCTGGCAACAATGTTGCACATTTGAGAATCTATTTTGTTTTTAGTAATGCTAGAATGTGAAA
>BLSH010449120.1:127328-140663 GCA_018402905.1 Glandirana rugosa | reverse complement strand
TGGTTTTAGAACGATAATCTCTCCCTCAGAGCACCAACAGGAACCTGTCCCTAATGCAGTAGTAGATGGTTTTAGAATGATAATCTCTCCCTCAGAGTACCAACAGGAACCACTCCCTAATGCAGTAGTAGATGGTTTTATAACGATAAACTCTCCCTCAGAGCACCAAGAGGAACCTGTCCCTAATGCAGTAGTAGATGGTTTTAGAATGATAATCTCTCCCTCAGAGCACCAACAGGAGCCTTTCCCTAATGCAGTAGTAGATGGTTTTAGAATGCTAATCCCTCCCTCAGAGCACCAACAGGAACCTCTCCCTAATGCAGTAGTAGATGGTTTTAGAATTATAATTTCTCCCTCAGAGCACCAACTGGAGGAATCTGTCTCTAATGCAGTAGTAGATGGTGTTAGAATGATAATCTCTCCCTCAGAGCACCAACAGTTACGTCTCCCTAATGCACTATAAGATGGTTCTGAACGCTAATGTCTCCCTCACAAGACCGCAATGAAGGTCTCCCTAATGCAGTCTGAGATGGTTGTGAATGCTAATCTCTCCCTCACAGCACCAACTGGAACCTCTCCCTAATGCAGTAGTAGATGGTTTTAGAATGATAAACTCTCCCTCAGAGCACCAACAGGAACCTCTCCCTAATGCAGTAGTAAATGGTTTTAGAAAGATAAACTCTCCCTCAGAGCACCAACAGGAACCTCTACCTAAAGCAGTAGTAGATGGTTTTAGAAAGATAAACTCTCCTCAGAGCACCAACAGAAAACTCTCCCTAATGCAGTGGTAGATGGTTTTATAACGATAAACTCTCCCTCAGAGCACCAACAGGAACCTCTCCTAAATGCAGTAGTAGATGGTTTTAGAACGATAATCTCTCCCTCAGAGCACCAACAGGAACCTCTCCCTAATGCAGTAGGAGATGGTTTTTGAACGATAAACTCTCCCTCAGAGCACCAACAGGAACCTGCCCCTAATGCAGTAGTAGATGGTTTTAGAATGATAATCTCTCCCTCAGAGCACCAACAGGAACCACTCCCTAATGCAGTAGTAGATGGTTTTATAACGATAAACTCTCCCTCAGAGCACCAAGAGGAACCTGTCCCTAATGCAGTAGTTGATGGTTTTAGAATGATAATCTCTCCCTCAGAGCACCAACAGGAGCCTTTCCCTAATGCAGTAGTAGAGGGTTTTAGAATGATAAACTCTCCCTCAGAGCACCAACAGGAACCACTCCCTAATGCAGTAGTAGATGGTTTTAGAACGATAATCTCTCCCTCAGAGCACCAAGAGGAACCTGTCCCTAATGCAGTAGTAGTTGGTTTTAGAATGATAATCTCTCCCTTAGAGCACCAACAGGAACCTCTCCCTAATGCAGTAGTAGATGGTTTTAGAACGATAATCTCTCCCTCAGAGCACCAACAGGAACCATCCCCTAATGCAGTAGTAGATGGTTTTAGAATGATAATCTCTCCCTCAGAGCACCAACAGGAACCACTCCCTAATGCAGTAGTAGATGGTTTTATAACGATAAACTCTCCCTCAGAGCACCAAGAGGAACCTGTCCCTAATGCAGTAGTTGATGGTTTTAGAATGATAATCTCTCCCTCAGAGCACCAACAGGAGCCTTTCCCTAATGCAGTAGTAGAGGGTTTTAGAATGATAAACTCTCCCTCAGAGCACCAACAGGAACCACTCCCTAATGCAGTAGTAGATGGTTTTAGAACGATAATCTCTCCCTCAGAGCACCAAGAGGAACCTGTCCCTAATGCAGTAGTAGTTGGTTTTAGAAGGATAATCTCTCCCTCAGAGCACCAACAGGAACCTGTCCCTAATGCAGTAGTAGATGGTTTTAAAATGATAATCTCTCCCTCAGAGCACCAACAGGAACCACTCCCTAATGCAGTAGTAGATGGTTTTATAACGATAAACTCTCCCTCAGAGCACCAAGAGGAACCTGTCCCTAATGCAGTAGTAGATGGTTTTAGAATGATAATCTCTCCCTCAGAGCACCAACAGGAACCTCTCCCTAATGCTTTAGTAGATGGTTTTAGAATTATAATTTCTCCCTCAGAGCACCAACTGGAGGAATCTGTCTCTAATGCAGTAGTAGATGGTTTTAGAATGATAATCTCTCCCTCAGAGCACCAACAGTTACGTCTCCCTAATGCACTATAAGATGGTTCTGAACGCTAATGTCTCCCTCACAAGACCGCAATGAAGGTCTCCCTAATGCAGTCTGAGATGGTTGTGAATGCGAATCTCTCCCTCACAGCACCAACTGGAACCTCTCCCTAATGCAGTAGTAGATGGTTTTAGAACGATAAACTCTCCCTCAGAGCACCAACAGGAACCTTTCCCTAAAGCAGTAGTAGATGGTTTTAGAACGATAAACTCTCCTCAGAGCACCAACAGAAAACTCTCCCTAATGCAGTAATAGATGGTTTTAGAACGATAAACTCTCCCTCAGAGCACCAACAGGAACCTCTCCCTAATGCAGTAGTAGATGGTTTTAGAACGATAAACTCTCCATCAGAGCACCAACAGGAACCTCTCCCTAATGCAGTAGTAGATGGTTTTAGAATGATAAACTCTCCCTCAGAGCACTAACAAGAACCTCTCCCTAATGCAGTAGGAGATGGTTTTAGAACGATAAACTCTCCCTCAGAGCACCAACAGGAACCTCTCCCTAATGCAGTGGTAGATGGTTTTATAACAATAAACTCTCCCTCAGAGCACCAACAGGAACCTCTCCCTAATGCAGTAGTAGATGGTTTTAGAAAGACAATCTCTCCCTCAGAGCACCAACAGGAACCTCTCCCTAATGCAGTGGTAGATGGTTTTATAACGATAATCTCTCCCTCAGAGCACCAACAGGAACCACTCCCTAATGCAGTAGTAGATGGTTTTAGAACGATAATCTCTCCCTCAGAGCACCAACAGGAACCTGTCCCTAATGCAGTAGTAGATGATTTTAGAATGATAATCTCACCCTCAGAGCACCAACAGGAACCTTTCCCTAATGCAGTAGTAGATGGTTTTAGAACAATAAACTATCCCTCAGAGCACCAACAGGAACCTCTCCCTAATGCAGTAGTAGATGGTTTTAGAACGATAAACTCTCCCTCAGAGCACCAAGAGGAACCTGTCCCTAATGCAGTAGTAGATGGTTTTAGAATGATAATCTCTCCCTCAGAGCACCAACAGGAACCTCTCCTTAATGCAGTAGTAGATGGTTTTAGAATTATAATTTCTCCCTCAGAGCACACCCTGGAGGAATCTGTCTCTAATGCAATAGTAGATGGTTTTAGAATGATAATCTCTCCCTCAGAGCACCAACAGGAACGTTTCCCTAATGCACTATAAGATGGTTCTGAACGCTAATGTCTCCCTCACAAGACCGCAATGAAGGTCTCCCTAATGCAGTCTGAGATGGTTGTGAACTCTAATCTTTCCCTAACAGCACCGGCATGAAGCTCTCCCTACTCTAGTCTGAGACAATCTGACACACGGCGCTACGTGACTCCAGCCTCATATAGAGGCTGGGTCACAGGATGCACTGGCCAATCACAGCCATGCCATTAGTAGGCATGGCTGTGATGGCTTCTAAGGGCAAACTAGTGAAAGCTTGTTGATTGGCTGCCCAGCAGCTATAGAAAAGGCGCCAAAAATGCCCGAACCCGATCCCAGACTTTTTTTTTAATGTCCGGGATCGAGTTCGGGGCACGGACACCCCAAAGTCCGGGTTCGTTCAAATCTAGTCTCTGCCTATCATGCCCCGTGTAACTTGAAAATACAGAGAGATTAGTTAAAGTGTTACTAAACCCAGGACCCTACAGTCACTATATCTGGTCTATCACAGTACACAGATTATGGAAATGCAATTGTTTTAGTAAATATAAACTGCTAAATACATTTTCTCATCAGCAGTATATAGCAGTCTTGTGACTTCTATCAGTATCTGGTTAACCAATTGCCCACTGTCTGCCGTGGATTGACCGCGGCAACATGGCTCTCCTGCGCAAATCGCCGTCAGCTGACGGCGGGCGCATGATCGTGTATTGTGGGTGCGCACTCGTCGGAGGCACGCTCGCGTGCTCACTGGCTAGCGGAGGAACCAATCAGCGGGTGGGGCGGACTCAATGTCTGCCGGCCAACAGCAATCTCTTCCTCGGAGTGACAGAACAGGGATCCGTGAATGTAAACAAGCAGATCCGAGCAGCGGCTGGTCAATAAAGGGCGCTTGGGCACCGCCTTCCCGCCGCTGACAAAAAAAAGTCAGCCCAACCCCCTACAGGAGGCGCCAGTATATTGACTTTTTTTTTTCTTTTCTCGGCTCCTTGCTGTCTGCTGACAGCAAGTGGTGAGCCGATTGGTCAGTCATTAAAGACTATGTGTGTGTGCTGAACACATAGTCTGATTGGCTGCCCTGAGCCAGTGACTGACTGGCATTGGATGCTGTGGGCGGGGGCTGGGGCGGGACTGTGAGGGATGTGCTGGCTACATGATTAGTCACACAGGCGCAGCACTCCACTGGGTTTCAGTCCTGACTCCCACGCCGCAGACCATCCACTCCAGCATGCGAAGCTCTGCACACTGCCAGCCCACTCTCCACAAGCCACGCTCTTTACACTGCTGCCTGCCTATTAGATGAGGTAAGTGCGGGACTTGTCCCGACTTTGGGAGGGGGGGTCTGTCAGTGCCGAGAGCCACTATCTGGGGCTCTGTATACTGCTTTATTGTGACTCTGTATACCCTATCTGGTGACTGTATACCCTATCTGGTGACTGTATACTGCGATATGGTGGCTCTGTATGCCCTGTCTGATGACTGTATACCCTATCTGGTGGCTCTGTATACTGCTATCTGGTGCTATGTATACCCCTAACTGGTGCTATGTATACTGCTATCTGGGGCTCTGTATACCCTATCTAGTGACTGTATACTGCGATATGGTGGCACTGTATACCCTATCTGGTGCTATGTATACTGCTATCTTGGGCTCTGTATACCCTACCTGGTGCTATGTATACCCTACCTGGTGCTATGTATACCCTATCTGGTGCTATGTATACCCTATCTGGTGCTATGCATACAGCTATCTGGGGCTCTGTATACCCTATCTGGTGACTGTACACCCTATCTGATGACTGTATAGCCTATCTGGTACTATGCATACTGCTATCTGGGGCTCTGTATACCCTATCTGGTGACTATATACCGTAACTGGTGCTATGTATACACCTATCTGGGACTCTGTATAGCCTATCTGGCGACTGTATACCCTGTCTGGTGCTATGTATACTGCTATCTGGGGCTCTGTATACCCTATCTGGTGACGGTATACCCTATCTGGTGCTATGTATACCCTATCTGGGGCTCTGTATACCCTATCTGGTGACGGTATACCCTATCTGGTGCTATGTATACCCTACCCCTGGTGCTATGTATACCCTATCTGTTGCTATGCATACTGCTATCTGGGGCTCTGTATACCCTATCTGGTGACTGTATACCCTGTCTGGTGCTATGTATACTGCTATCTGGGGCTCTGTATACCCTATCTGGTGACGGTATACCCTATCTGGTGCTATGTATACCCTATCTGGTGCTATGTATACACCTATCTGGGACTCTGTATACCCTATCTGGTGCTATGTATACCCTATCTGGTGCTATGTATACACTTATCTGGGACTCTGTATACCCTATCTGGTGCTATGCATACTGCTATCTGGGGCTCTGTATACCCTATCTGGTGACTGTATACCCTGTCTGGTGCTATGTATACTGCTATCTGGGGCTCTGTATACCCTATCTGGTGAAGGTATACCCTATCAGGTGCTATGTATACCCTATCTGGTGCTATGTATACACCTATCTGGGACTCTGTATAACCTATCTGGTGTTATACATACCCTATCTGGTGCTATGTATACACCTATCTGGGACTCTGTATACCCTATCTGGTGCTATGTATATCCTATCTGGTGCTATGTATACACCTATCTGGGACTCTGTATACCCTATCTGGTGCTATGTATACCCTACCTGGTGCTATGTATACCCTATCTGGTGCTATGAATACTGCTATCTGGGGCTCTGTATACCCTATCTGGTGACGGTATACCCTATCTGGTGATTGTATACCCTATCTGGTGCTATGTATACTGCTATCTGGGGCTCTTTATACTTCTATGTGGGGCTCTGTTTACTGCTATCTGGGGCTCTGTATACTGCTATATGGTGACACTGTATACTCCTATCTGGTGACTCTGTATACTGCTATATGGTGACTCTGTATACTGCTATCTGGTGACTCTATAAACCCCTATCTGGGGTTCTGTATACTGCTATATGGTGACTCTGTATACTCCTATCTGATGACTCTGTATATTGCTATATGGTGACTCTGTATACTGCTATCTGGTGACTTTATATACCCCTATCTAGGGCTCTGTATACCCCTATCTGGGGCTCTGTATACCCTATCTGGTGACTCTGTATACCCTATCTGGTGATGCTGTATACCCTATCTGGTGATGCTGTATACCCTATCTGGTGATGCTGGGCTGTATACTCCTGACACAAGGGGGGGAACTATAAAGGGTGGGGCTTATGAGAAGTGGGAGGGGTCAAAAAAGGAAGGGTGGGGTCTGGCGCCCCCATCCTAAAATTTCACCAGCCACCACTGGCGGATCCCCATTCTGACAGGGGAGAGGAGAGTGTATGTGAGAGCAACTATCTCTCTCCTCCCCCAGTCAACCCAGTCCCCACACAGTTAGAACACACTGACAGGGAACACATTTAACCCTTTGATCGCCCCCTAGTGTTAACCCCTTCCCTGCCAGTGACATTTATACAGTAATCAGTGATTATTTTTAGCTCTGGTCACTGTATAAATGTCATTGGTCCCAATAAAGTGACAAAAGTGTCCGATCTGTCCGCCGCAATGTCGCAGTCCCGATAAAAATTTCAGATCACCGCCATTACTAGTAAAAAAAAATAATAATAGAAACACCGTAAATTAATTCTCATAGCTTGTAGACACAGTAACTTTTGCGCAAACCATTTAATATACGCTTATTGCGTTTTTTTTTTTACCAACAAAATGTAGAAGAATATATACCATCCTAAACTGATGAATAAATTTGTTTTTTCATATTTTTTTGGGATATGTATAATAGCAAAAAGTAAAAAACATTGGGTTTTTTCAAAATTGTCGCTCTTTTTTTATTTATAGCACAAAAAATAAAAACCGCAGAGGTGATCAAATACCCCCAAAAGAAAGCTCTATTTGTGGGAAAAAAGGACATCAATTTCGTTTGGGTACAACGTCACACGTCCGCGCAATTGTCAGTTAAAGCGACGCAGTGCCGAATCGCAAAAAGTGCTTTGGTCAGGAAGGGAGTAAATCCTTCTGGGGCTGAAGTGGTTAAAGCTTGTTGGAGGAGCTTTCATTCACCTCTGACTGTCTATAAGGCTGCAGGACCCCTGACCCTCTTTCTGGACAGTGCTGATTGGCTCTCTGCTGATCACATGCACCCTCCAAAAAAAGATCTCTAGCAATACACACTAAATTGAGCATGTGCAGAGTGCCCCCAAGGCTCTGTTTATCAGCAGATGGATTGGGGTCTGTGGAAGAAGGGGAGGATCAGAGAAGACAGGATCATACAGCCTTTTGACACAATGCAGAGGATTAACCCCTTAGGTTCCACAGTGAGTATAACAAGCATGCTTTACTGCATATACACAGTGATTTTACTGGTGTGGGTTTAGTATCACTTTATGTTGTATAGGGACAATGTAAAAAGGGAAAATTAGGAGAAACATTCTGTCTATATTGTGACGGGAGTCACTTTGGGCGGGGGGCTTGTGGAGCTCAGCTTACCTTAGAGAGGTGGGGAAACTCCTTGTTCAGCTCCCCCGGCCCCTCCTATGTGTAAGTCAACATGTGTCTATTAGGGGCACCAGGTGACCGAGAATCCCAGTTGGGTGTGCACTAACCCGACTCACCGTACAACCGCACCAGACTCAGCATTTACTTTTACTTGTTATCCAGGGTTCTATACGTGTGGTTTGTGCTGAAAGAATGCAGGGACTTTTTCAGTTGGGACATTAACATATCTTAACAATACCCCTCAAGAAATATATGAAGATAAATAAATTCCACCTTTCTGACTGCTGGGATATTGTATGAGCTTTGTCTCATAGACTGTTGTATACTTTTTACTAGATTGTTTGAGGTGTGGCTGTATCCCATTGTTCTATTGTTTGTGTGTGCCTTGGGAGCAAAGTGTTATGAGATGTATATGCTTACCTGGATGTTAATGAAACCCCTGTCAGCTATTAGATGCTAAAGGGGAGGGGGGATTTCTCCAGCGGCCCCTCTTAAACGCTGACTACGGTTGGAAAGTTGAATACACCTGTGTGCCATATTACTGGAGGAGGTAACGTTTATCTCGCCCTGTGCCATTATGCTAAGAAGGAGGATTGTCCTTAGAGTGTATATCTCTCTGTGCCTGTGTTTGAATAAACAGTCTTATGCTTCTTCACCCTAAACTGTAGTTTTGACAAGTGACTGGGTGGGCTAAGGGATCTTGGATCGTGCTGGTACTGGGCAAGGGAAGCTTACACAGTGGGCATACTCTTCTTGAGTACGGGGGGAAAATTAAATTGTATTTAAAGGATCTTCTATGGCACCGGATGGATATGTAGCCTTCTTTTTGGGGGTTATAGGAAATGCCCCCCCCCCCCCAAAACAGGATACTGCACTAAAGATGTAGTTAAATAGGAGAACCAGAACATTCGCTAAGTGGAAGAGTGGGATTGAGAATAAATTTGCCAGTGCCTCCACCCAGGACAAGGCCTCTGTGAGCAGAGTTGGTTGCCTTCCTGGGAAATTAATCAGTAATCCAATTAAAGTCATTGGGAGCATAGAAACTACTGCAACCAGCATATAACATTAGCCATAAGTATATAAATGTACACCAGTATGGAAATAATACAAGCTTTATATAAGAAGACATGAATAACCATACATACATCCAATGTACAAACAAGTGTTATCAGCAAAGGACACAATAGGAGTCCTGGAGGAATTATGCACATATTCCTGGGTATATACAGTTATTAATAGAGATCCCTCCAGATGAATGTTGCAGCAAAATTCGGTTTCAGGGACCCCTGGGGAGGATCATGATGTGGTGTCCATCCTTGTGTCGGAAACCTGAAGATGAGATCAGAAATGACGGGGAGATTCTCCAACTGTTGTCTAACCAGCATGGAATGCAACTTTTCACCAGCTGAAACCATGATGTGGCATTGGAACTCAGAATCAGCCTTTCTACTTAGCATCTTAGTTCCTAGCCGTGTTGCCAACCTACCAGAATGAAATTTACTGGCACAACACCCAAAATTTACTGACACAGCCAAGTTTTTACTGCCATTTTACAAAAGTTACAAAATTACAGTTTTCAATGCAAATGTTAGTATTTAGGCTACAAGCAAGTACACTGTGCAAATAGCAATGTGATTTAAGGTAGATAGCAAGGTAAAAAAACATATTTCTCTTATTTTCAATATAATAAGAGCAGATTATTTAGTCCATCAGTTTTGTCACCTATGTCAAATTGTAGAGATTTCCCCTTAATTTCTGTTACATAACCACCACAGAACATGAGGTGAAATCCCTGATAGCCACTAGGATCACCAGAATTTATGTCCCCACTTCTAAAGACTTCCTGTCTCCATCACCTCCTGATTTTATCCCTTCAATCTCCATCCCTCCACCACCCCACATCTCCATCACACCACCCCCCCCCCCCCCGTCTCCATCCCTCCATCACCTCTTATCTCCATCATACAATCCCCCCCATCACTTCCTGTCACCATCCCTCTGACTCGCCGCTCGGGGATTTCCATATTTACACATGCGCGGCTCTGACCGGAGCCAATGGCCGCCGTTTTTACTGGCACTTTTTGGCTGCTACAGACTTTTGTGGACACCTGAAAAACTGCCCTGTTTTTACGGGCTGCCCGTAAATTTACGGATGGTTGGCAACACTGGTTCCTAGTAGCTTCTACTCTGTCATGCAACTGGACCTCTAACTACTAAAAGTGGCCATCGGATGTCTAACTGGCCTCTAGTCTATGCTGGATATTGAGCTCTGAGCTAAAACTAGCTATAGAATCCCAGGTCATAAGGGACGGTAGTAAAATAACAGGAGCTGCATATAAACTCTATTGCAATAAACAGGCTAATCTACTAATAAACAAGATGGTGACCACTACACACAAACTGTATCACATACTTAGCTATCTGGTATAGTGCATGTGAGCTAACATCAATGGGACACATATACTTCTGTCATGTCTTTGGTTTCACTGTCTGTATATATAGAAGCTATGGACAACAATAGTGAACTATAAATCAAAGGAGTTCTTGCCTAATAATCCCTGCTTCTGGTCTGGATTCAGCAACATATTTTCCACGGACGGGACATGTGGACCCTTTGTTCCTTTCCCCTCCTGGGGTTTCCAACCCAGCAACCCAGAGACAGGAAATGCTATGCATAATTTATTTCTGTGATTGGCAGCATATCTATTTACAACAGGGACAGCCCATCCATTAAGGGTGCAGCAGCGCCACTCCCCCTATCCATGTGGTTGGCCCCTTTTAGGATGCCAGATGCATGGTTTTCAATGTCAGGGTATTTTTTTAAAGCACCTTATTAGAGCCAGAGGCTCTAATAGGCTTCAAAATAGGGTGGGCTCGGGGCGCCGAGAATGCTCCCGGAGCCCGCTCAGGTGTGCTACAACAGCAAATGAATATTCGCTATTATAACACTGATCATTTCCCCCCCCCGGCCAATCAGGAGGCAGGTTTTGAAACCCATCACCCAATTGACTGAAATGACAGGTGATCCTATTGGATGCCTAAGAGGAGGGGAGGAGCCGCACGCTGGAAGCCTCCGATGGTGGAAATGACACTGAGCCACTTCACGCTGCCCACCACCCGCTATCCGCCTAGATAGGGTAAGTGCCAGACCGAGCGGCAAACAGCAAGGGGAGGTGCCGCCAGCCGCTTTTGTGGGGTGATTGTTTGCTGCTCCCCCCCCCCAAAAAAAAAACAGCTGCCACTGATTTACAAATATACTAAACGTATGGATGGTGCAGCGCAGATGGAGATGGTATCACAATACAATGGATAAAAAGCAGTCCATAGCCTGAGAAACAAATGTCGTTGAATAGAGAGAAATAGTATAACAGAGAAGCATCAACTGAGTGGAAACAACTGAAACAGTTCTCCAACAGAATGCTTGCCCACCTCACAGAGTGGACCCCTGAATTAACAGGACGGTCAGACACGTTGATTCCCACTACCCGGGGAACGAGGATGGTGTATGCAAGCAGATCCCGGCCGCTCCAACGGTCACAGATGTATCCAATTACATATAAAAGAATGACAGAATCTAAGTGCTCTCCATAAGATATAAAAGATTCACACCTTATTAGACTACAACTCAGATCCTCCTCCTCTTGTATCATACAGGACTGGTAAAATACAGATGAAAGCCGAATGTCTTGTTCATACAAAGGGCTACTTGCAGTTTGGATAGCAGCGGGTGACGTCACACAGCGTGGCTCCTTCCCCCGTATGCGCTACATCCTACGGAACTTCGTCAGCGGGGCCACGGCATCACCCAAGCATTGATGTAGTCCACTTAGGCTGCAATCTTTATCAATTTTCCTATCGCACTCCTTCCTGGCAAAAAAGGCTCTTACGTAATTGGGTGCTGCAACGAAATCCAGCTGGGTCCTGGAGATTATTTGTCATGCAAGTGTACATATTCGTCAGCACACCGTGGATCCTTGTCCAAAATTTTCTTTATTTGAAAAGATCACATCACAGAGAACTGCAACATTTCGGAGCCGCGCAGGGCTCCTTCGTCAGGCATGTGATCATCACATGCCTGACGAAGGGGCCCTGCGCGGCTCCGAAACGTTGCAGTTCTCTGTGATGTGATCTTTTCAAATAAAGAAAATTTTGGACAAGGATCCACGGTGTGCTGATGAATATGTACACTCACTTAGGCTGCAAAGCCACAATACCTAGAACACTGACACCTAGGGGAGAGTAGTGAGACTGCTGTGCAGCCGCATTCAACAGACAATACAGCAAAATCATTAGTACTACAATAAATGTACCATAGGGCCAAAGGCCTCAAATTAATCTGGCTACAAACACCACAGAAGTATTGACTCTTAGTAAACCGTATAAATGGGTTTTATATATATATATATGGAATTGTATTTAAAAGACAATCACTTAAAAAAGGACGGGGAACCGCTGATGTAAACACGGCGGTTCCCCGCTCTGTGAGGTGGCATGTCAGAGATCTACTGATCCCTGTTACTGTGATCAGTTAGCTCTTTCATGCCCCTGGCAGCCCAGCCCCCTCACAGTTAGAACACGCTTAGGGACCACAGTTACCCCCTAGATCACCCCCTGCAGGTTAACCCCTTCCCTGCCAGTGACATTTATACAGTAATCCGTGGATATATAAATTTCTGATCGCTTAATAAATGTCATTGGTCCCAAAAAAGTGTAAAAAATGTCCGACATGTCTGCCGCAATATCGCAGTCCTGATAAAAATCGCAGATCGCCGCCATTACTAAAAAAGAAACAAAAATGTAAAAACGCCAGAAATGAATTCTCATGGTTTGTAAATGCAGCAACTTTTGCGCAAACCAATCAATAAACGCTGATTTCAAATTTTTTTATCAAAAATATGAGGAAGAATATAAATCGGCCCAAACCGATGAATAAATTTGTTTTTTATATATATATTTATCAAATAATTTAGCAAAAAGTAAGAAATATTTTTTTTTTTTTTGCAAAATTGTCACTCTTCTTTTGTTTATAGCGGTGATCAGAAATGACGCAGAGGGGATCAAATACCACCAAAAGAAAGCTCTATTTGTGGTAAAAAAAAAAGACTAGTGGCGATATTTGTTTTCTTCTCACTGTTAAAACGTTTTTTTTTTTTTTATAAAGAATGAAAAACGATTTAATAAACTATTTATATATATATTTTTTGTTTAAATAAGTAGCCAAACCCGGCTAAATATAAGAAGGAGTATAAAAACTATTTTTTTAAACTTTAGTCGCAAATAACTAACCAAACGCGTTTTCAACGACGTAAATGTTTGGTACTCTTAAGTAAAGACCGCAAAAATGTAAAAACAAAGAAAAAATCATTACCGCCGCTAGACGCTAAAAATAGTCCTGACGCTATAACGCCGTCTGTACAGCCTGTAAAAAATGTGA
>BLSH010449120.1:112097-127318 GCA_018402905.1 Glandirana rugosa | reverse complement strand
CGCAAATATGAGGAAGAATATAAATCGGCCAAAAACGGTGAAAAAAAAGGTTTTTTTATATTTTTTTTTTGGATTTGTATTTTAGCAAAAAGTAAGAAATTTGGGTTTTTTGCAAAATTGTCACTCTTCTTTTGTTTATAGCGGTGATCAGAAATGACGCAGAGGGGATCAAATACCACCAAAAGAAAGCTCTATTTGTGGTAAAAAAAGGACGCAAATTTTGTTTGGGTGCAACATCACATGACCGCGCAATTGTCAGTTAAAGCGACGCAGTGCCGAATCGAAAAAGTGCTCTGGTCCTAAAGGGGGAAATCCTTCAAGGGCTGAAGTGGTTAAAGAAAACTAAATTAAAGCCTAGAGAAGCTCCCCATTGAATGAAGAGAGCAGATGCTCTCCTGGGTGCCCTCACATTTCCCAGCACTGATTGCACATTGTCCATACACAGATAGACCTTCCTATGACACCGACGCCAAGCTCCATGTAGAAGCAGAGCTATGGTTGTACAGCGGTTTGCTTTATAAATGGGCATTGCGCTCCACTGCCTTCAGAGGTCCTCAAATGAATGGGGATTTGAAAAGAAGCGAGGAGGAGAGTCCAGTCATGTGACTTTGGTAGGCTCTCTTCCAATCACAGAACTCTATGCTATGATAATCAGGAAGAACCCTGAACTTCATCAGGATCAGTTTTATGAATTAATGTCTCCAGGACTTAGGTGAGAGAATGTTCTGTTCTTATACAAGTTTTGTCTGATATCAGCAAACACTGCACAGAACAATCAGCCCCTCATTTATTATTTGTATTACAGGAAACTGGTACCGAAGCTGCCATTTCCTTCTGAAAATATCAAATTGCTTGGCTGTCTCTGAATTTATTTTCTAAAATAGCTGACTAAGAATTAAGTGTTCTGATCTTGGTTAAATAGAAAATTAGGACCACCAGAGGAAACCACAGATTGCTGCCAGCATCCCTAACAAGTTCACAATAAGCAAATTGCCCCCCCCAGTACTACCGGACGTTAACAGCAACACATAAATTAGATCAAAAATGAATAAACTTGCATTTCTTTTTTAATAATACATGCATAAAATGGATGTATACTTCACCACTCTGAAACATAACAAAACATAATGAAGTGATTGTCATTGCAGCATTGGCTTCATCAGCAATCTCTTCTCTCGACGCGTTTCAGGAAAACTTGAATCCCTTCTTCAGGGGGACTTTGCATAGAGAAGACCACATAACCTATAGCATTCTTTAACAGAACATATAATGATCAAGATAGATAATATCATACCAACATAGCAATCAGCACATCGGCCATCTAAAGTATAAAAACATTGTAGCTGCAAAGGTCCCCAACACTCCCAAGAAGGGAGATCCCAGGGCCCCAGATATTCCACACAAGGATCCAAGAAGGGACCACAAATTGCAGCCATGATGGTTAAAGGTGAAAGAAAAGGGCCAAGATCAGTGGGAAGAGGGACACTTGTCACTCAGAGGTCTGCAAAAGAATGAGAAGGAGAGGTAAAAAGGGGAGATGACATCTGTGGATATATTAGCTGAATTCAGTCAGAATAGAAGAAGGGGAAGGGCCATGGCCCTTCCCTAGGGTTGCCACCTCATCCCTTTAAACCCGAACACATATGAATTACAGAGGCTCTGAGGCTAATTTAATGCAGATGAGGCACCAAGTGAGTTTAATTACCACCTTAATCAGCCACAGGACAACCTGTGTAATTAATATGTGTTCGGGTTAAAAGGGATGAGGTGGCAACCCTAGGGAAGGGCCATGGCTTGAATTAGCAATACAAATAGTTTGCCTCCATCAAAAAGTAAGACAGAGTGGTATAGAAGGTATTCCAAATAAGTATGTGAGTATTTCCCATAAGAGGTAAGTGGTGGGAAAGATAGTAAATAACATAAGTGATGTTGCACATAGGGCCCCCCCCCAACATCCGCTGTATAAACAGAACATCTAAACCCCACATAGCAGACCAAATATAAGATTCAATATCAACAAAACAAAGCAAGCATGGGACTACACGTCCCAGTATGTACTTTAGCTTGGTATGAGTGGATGGCACTGCCTGCCTTCTGGGGATGGATGTGGATCTTGCTCTGTGGACAAAGTACATACTGGGACGTGTAGTCCCATGCCATGCTTGGTCTGTTTTGTTGATATTGAATCTTATATTTGGTCTGCTATGTGGAGTTTAGATGTTCTGTTTATACAGCGGGTGTTGGGGGGGCCCTATGTGCAACATCACTTATGTTATTTACTATCTTTCCCACCACTTACCTCTTATGGGAAATACTCACATACTTATTTGGAATACCTTCTATACCACTATGTCTTACTTTTTGATGGAGGCAAACTATTTGTATTGCTAATTCAAGCCATGGCCTTTCCCCCTTCTCCTATTCTGACTGAATTCAGATAATATATCCACAGATGTCATCTCCCCTTTTTACTTTTCCTTTTGCAGACCTCTGAGTGACAAGTGTCAATCTTCCCACTGATCACGGCCCTTTTATTTCACCTTTTATCATCATGGCTGCGGTTTGTGGTCCCTTCTTGGATACTTGTGTGGAACATCTGGGATCTCCCTTCCTGGGAGTGTTGGGGACCTTTGCAGCTACGATGTTTTTATACTTCAGATGGCCGATGTGCTGATTTCTATGTTGGTATGATATTATCTATCTTGATCATTATTTGTACATTATTATGAATAGAGCACACGTCTGTTTCATTTTTTTGACGTATGCTATGTTCTGCTATAGAATACTATAGGTTATGTGGTCTTCTCTATGCAAATTTCCCTGAAGAAGGAATTCAAGTTTTCCTGAAACGCGTCGGGCACAGAGAGCAGAGATTGTAATTGCAGCATTGGTTCATCAGCAATAACTTAATTATGTTTTGTTATGTTTTAGGCTCCATTCACACTGAGTGCGTTTTTTGATGGATTTTTCAGTTTGCAGAAATGCAGGGAATTTTTTTAACATGGGTTCCTATGGAACATGTTCACATGAATGCTTTTTTGTGCCTCTACATTTTTGGAAAGGGTCGGGGACTTTATTCATGCAAAAAGCAGCGTTTTGCATGTAATAGACTTCAATGAGCAAGCATGAAAAACGCAAGTGCTGCTTTTTTACCACGTTTTTGCCACGTTTTGCGGTTTAAATCTGCCTAGCAACAAGATTTAAAAAAAAAATATATATAATATTATTTTAAAAAAACGCAAAATGCAAAACGCGGTAAAACGCAGCAAAACGTGTTTAAAAACGCAGAAAGCACAGCAAAAAACAGTGAAGAAACGTTGAAAAGCAACATGCATTGATGTGAATCGAGCCTTAGAGTGGTGAAGTATACACCCATTTTATGCATGTATTAATAAATATAAAACATTTACATTTTATACATTTTTGACCTAATTTATGTGTTGCCGTTGTATTGGGGGGTACCTATTTGCCAATGATCCTAGTTAACCATTTCCAGACCACCTGCCGTCATTATACGGTGGTACTTTGCCGTTGAACATCATTGTTATGGCAGCAGATAGCTACCATAACCCTGTGATTTTTTTAAACAGTGGTCGGCTTTCAGATAAAAGTGGTGTCTGTGGAGGATTCACTGCGAGATCACTTTTATCGAAGGCGGGAGCAATGATCCCCACTCCCGCCACTTTCCGCCGTCTCCGCCACTTACCGGACCCGCCGGTAACAACGGAGACAATCGGGTCCACTCCCCCCAATGCCTGTATGCGGAGTGAGCGGAAGATGCCGCCCACTCGGCTCCATAGTCAAACGTTACTTCTGCCCATAGCTCTAAAAGGAGAATTTAATTTTTTTTTTTTTTCAAATGACATTTAATTTTTTTTTTATTGCATGTAAGTGTAAATATCAGATCTGAGATCTTTTTGACCCCAGATCTCATATTTAAGAGGTCCTGGTATGCTTTTTTCTATTACAAGACATGTTTACAGTCCTTGTAATAGGAATAAAGTTGATCAGAATTTCTGTAAAAATAAGAAGTAAAATAAATAATGTAGCGCCCCCTGGTAACTGGGAGCTTGAGTGTATAGATTTTTGATAGGTGAGGTAAAATTTAGTCAGGCCTGACTGGGAGCAGGCCTGATTGTTTTGGTTTCTGGGCTTGCCTCGGGTAGGACTGAGTAGCTCCTAGATCAGATCCTCACACTTCTTTCTAGAAGGCACTGAAATATTCTGGAGAGTGAGGCTGGAGGGGAGTTGTGGCCAGCTGGGTGTTCTAAGGAGCCCTAACCAAACCCCAATCTGGATTGGCAGAGGGCAGGCCTCCTTAAATACCCTGGGACAGCCCAGTTGGGAGAGGAGTGAGTTTGGGTGGAAGAGCTGGAGATGTAGCTGAGGCCTCACCCGGGAGGGAGCCCCCAGTTTGGGGGGTTACCTTGAGGCCTGGGCTCGGATGAAGAAGGCCAGGGCTTGGGCTCGGGAGAAGCTCAACAAGGAGTCCACTGGGTGGTTGGTAAGTGGCACACACCCTGGAAAGCATGCCGGAGCGTATTGGGGTGAGAGACAATCTAGGAAGAATGCAGAAGTCAGCAAGGGACTGTGTTGTCATGGTGGCAGTGAAGAAGGCAAATGCAGCTGGAGGGCCTGGAGCAAGAGGATGGGTTGGGAGTAGTAGGCCATCTGGCCAGCTAGCACATCAGTGTACCTACACACTAGGGGACCAACTCTCCCTACCTATAATGGGTGGTTCTGAGGCCCTGCGCACTGCAAGGCACTGCAAGGCAGGCCTCACCATGTGCTAGTTAGGCTGGAAGAACAGAGGAGACCTAGTAAAGTTCCTTCTGGGCCTGAAATAAGTAATGTGCAGGAGAGAGGAAGAAGAGTAACTGGTGCAAGTAAAGTGCTGGAGGATAAGAGATGTATATAGCGTTCTGGTGCAGATTTGCAACTAATTCTTTGGGCATCCCATAACACCCCTAATCCTCATCCAAGTTCAATCCCCTAATAAAACATACAAAGCAAAGTACCAGCCTGTTCGGTGTCTCCGAGTGCGGTATGGAAGTGATTGAGGGTAGTGTGAGCAGATGGACCACAACACTCAGCCACCCCTAAGGGGGCCAGTGGCTACATTAAAAAAAAAAGTAAAAGCGTCCCGTCAAACAACAATTGCATTCAGACATCCATTATACTGTATATAAAAACTTAGTATATAAAATGTTTCCTCACACCCACTAGTCAGAGTCACCTGAAACATGTTTTATTCTGATTGCTGGCTGTGGAGAAATAAAGTCCCTCCTTAAATAAATTGATAAAGATGGACTACAGAAGGATATTTAACACATAGAAGAAGATATCCTTAGAATATGATGGTGGTCTACCAGATAAAGGCACAGACACGCTTTTCTCAGTATCATGTACAAAGTGAATGTCATCCCAAATATCTCCCATGTTCTTCAGTATAGGGGTACCAATCCATTTTCAGCTCTTTTTTCTTTGGCTCCTCCCTTATCATATGGCCCCATACACATGGAATACTTTCCCAAGGGATGAGGTAATTTAGGCCAAATTAAATTAATCATGTGAATGGAGCAAAAATATATCCTGTATGATTGGTATGACCATGCACACTCAGTGGCCACTTTATTAGACACATGCCTGTCTATAAAATTGGGGGACATTGATAGCAACAAAATCCAAGTATGCTGTGGCTTTCTGATGATGCTTAATTGGAATTAAAGTGACTCAGGTACAAAATCAAATCTGTCATTGCAAAAGTAAATGCTTACTTTTCTCTTCCTGACTAAGCCTGAGAAGTGTGGAATAGAAGTGGGAATAGAAGTGGGGCCTGGTGTAATAGAAGGAACAGGAGTGGGGTCTGGTGGAATAGAAGGAATAGGAGTGGGGTGTGGTGGAACAGAAGGAATAGGAGCAGGGCCTGGTGGTGTAGAAGGAATAAGAGTGGGGTTTGGTGGAGTAGAAGAAATAGGAGTAGGATCTGTTGGAATAGAAGGAATAGGAGCAGGTTCTGGTGGAATAGAAGGAATCAGAGCGGGTCTGGTGAAATAGAAGGAATAGGATTGGGCTTTGGTGGAATAGAAGGAATTGGAGTGAGTGTGGTGGAATAGAAGGAATAGGAGTGGGGTCTGGTAGAATAGAAGGAATAGGAGTGGGGTCTGGTAGAATAGAAGGAATAGGAGTGGGGTCTGGTGGAATAGAAGGAATAGGAGTGGGGTCTGGTGGAATAGAAGGAATAGGAGTGGGGTCTGGTAGAATAGAAGGAATAGGAGTGGGGTCTGGTGGAATAGAAGGAATAGGAGTGGGGTCTGGTGGAATAGAAGGAATAAGTGTGGGGTCTGGTGGAATAGAAGGAGTAGGAGTGGGGTCTGGTGGAATAGAAGGAATAAGAGTGGGGTCTGATGGAATAGAAGGAGTAGGAGCGAGTGGGGTCCAGTGGAATAGGAGTGGGGTTTGGTGGAATAGTAGTGGGGTGTGGTGGAATAGAAGGAATAGGAGTGGGGTCTGGTGAAATAGAAGGAATAGGAGTGGGGTCTGGTGAAATAAAAGGAATAGGAATGGGGTCTGGTGGAATAGAAGGAAGAGAAGCAGAGTCTGATGGAATAGAAGGAATAGGAGTCAGGTCTGGTGGAATAGAAGGAATAGGAGTGGGGTCTGATGGAATAGAAGGAATAGGAGTGAGCTCTGGTGGAATAGAAGGGATAGGAGGAATAGGAGCAGGGTCTGGTGGAGTAGAAGGAATAAGAGCAGGGCCTGGTGGAGTAGAAGGAATAGGAGCGGGTCTGGTGAAATAGAAGGAATAGGAGTGAGATCTAGTAGAATAAAAGGAATAGGAGTGGGGTCTGGTGGAATAGAAGGAATAGGAGTGGGGTCTGGTGGAATAGAAGGAATAAGTGTGGGGTCTGGTGGAATAGAAGGAGTAGGAGTGGGGTCTGGTGGAATAGAAGGAATAGGAGCAGGGTCTGGTGGAATAGAAGGAATAAGTGTGGGGTCTGGTGGAATAGAAGGAGTAGGAGTGGGGTTTGGTGGAATAGAAGCAATAGGAGTGGGGTCTGTTGGAATAGAAGGAACAGGAGCATGGTCTGGTTGAGTAGAAGGAATAGGAGCATGGTCTGGTTGAGTAGAAGGAATTGGAGTGGGGTTTGGTGGAATAGGGAACCCCATGCCTAAATTTAAAAAAAATGGTAGGGGTCCCCCCAAAATCCATACCAGACCCTTATCCGAGCAAGCAGCCTGGCAGGTCAGGAAAAGGGGGGGGGGCGAGTTAGGAGGGGCTTTTCCCGACAACCCTTGGCTGTGGTTGTTGGGGTCTGCGGGTGGGGGGCTTATCAGAATCATGAAGCCTCCTTTAAAAAGGGAGCCCCCAGATTCCGCCCCCCCATGGGCCTCTTCCCGGCAACCCTGGGCTGTGGTTGTCGGGGTCTGTGGGCGGGAGGGCTTATTGGAATCTGGAAGCCCCCTTTAACAAAGGAGCCCCTAGATCCCCCCCCCCCCCGTATGTGAATGAGTATCAGGTACATTGTACCCCTACCCATTCTCCTAAAAAGTGTCAAAAAAGTAAAAACCACAAGAGACAGGCTTTGACAAATCCTTTATTAAAAAAGAGAAAATGAGGGGTGTGACCTGATGTAGAGCGGATCAGACGTGTGCCTGAAGAGCTCCTGGCAGTATCCTGACTCTATATCCTGAGTTCCACGGGCTGTTTTTGAGCTATATCCATTCAGGCGAATCCTCCGGCTCCTAGGGGACATTCCGGAATGCCATCTAAAAGCCGTAACTCAGCAACCCCAGTGGTGAAGAAGCTGCCTCCTCCTCCTGTCTGGTGCTCCAACGCCATCTTGGACCAATTTTGTGAGCTTCTGACAACCGCGAACATGTCAGTAGCACCTAATACATCACAACCTCTGTCTCCTCCGGCCCAGGCAAGTGAGACATCCCCTATACTGACAGCAGAGTGGAGCCTCAGTAATGGCTCGTATAGACTGTCTGGCAACTGAATGCACTTTAATCAGGTCTGACTTCGATAAAATTCAGGGCAGACTCTAGACTTACAAGAGGTTTCGCCAACATATGTAGTGGTACGAACGCATTGGGTTCCGACGGGCCGCAGAGTTGCAGGAGCCCCACTGAGGCCTTTCCTTTTACGATTCCACAATTACAGGGATCGCGACCGCATTCTTAGCAAGGCACGCAAACACCCTACGCTCCCTTATGACAACACTGCAGTGCATCTGTACCCTGACTTCTCAGCGGAGTTGCAGAAGAAGTGCAAAACCTTTACTGATGTCTGCCGGAGGCTCCGTGAGCACTCAAGTACTCCATGCTATATCGTAGTCGCCTGCAGGTCCAACATGGAGGATCGGTGAGGTTCTTCGACTCACCAGACGGCACAGATGCCTGGCTTCTCACCCTGAAATTGATCTCCATTGTATGCTTTGTTCTTCAGGCCTTATGTGACATCACCTTACCTTCATCGTTGGATGGATGATCCGTTTCACATTCCAGGTATCCCCAAACTGACTATCTTTTTGCGCCTTAGCTCCTGTTATCCTATCTAATTTGCCCTCTTATATGATTTAATGCATACCCCTTCGTGACAATTGTAGAAGATGGCTACATATCCCTTATTTGGCGATGCTCCTGTCTCTACACATGCGACCCCCGCTCTTCAGGGCTATGCTTTGCTTGGAGGGAGGACAAGTTACACACGTCTGTACTAACCCAGTCCTTCCATGACTCTCAAAGTCGGATTCCCCCCCCACTTTCGCCTGCTGTTATAGGCTGGAATCCAATTAGGTTTTCCTTGAACTGAGCCTCAAGTAGGCAAACTTGTTAACTGGTTTGAGATTTAAACTGCTATGGCATCTGTTGGGATTCAGCTGAGCAGGAGAGCGTTACAGGTACTGTTTAGAAAGTTTTTGCATATGCTCAGGAATTGTTTTGCTTTTTTCTTTGTCAGCTATTTTGCCTTCCCCTGGGTCTTCTTGGCCCTTTCTGATCTCTGGACACCGGATGCCCAGGGCCAACAATCATTGCTCCATGGACGGCGGGTACCTTTCCCCTGGAATGATATTACACATTGTATTGCAACGATGGGAACAGACTTGAAATTACTTTCCTGAAAAATCAGGGAGCTGAACGACAAGATAAAATGTTAATTATTCTCAAATATCTCCAGGCCCATAAACCACACATCCTGTTTTTACAGGAAACGCACTTGTTGGGCAGCAAGATCTTGGCCCTTAAGAGGGCGTAGGTCAAATAGGACTTTCACGCTAGATATTCCTCCTATGCAAGGTGGGTGACTATCCTGCTGAACAAGACACTCCCATGTACAATAGAACATGTTATCACTGATCCTGGGGGGAGATATATTGTCTTAATACTTGAAATGTATTCTCAACGTTGGGCAATGGTATATGTGTATGTTCCTCCTCCGTTTGATTCCACTATCCTCTATACCATCATCACTAAGCTAGCCCCCTTCCAACTCCACACTATTATTGTGGGAGGAGATTTTAATGCAATCTTGGATCCTGATAAGGACACCTCTAACCTCCTTAGGTCCGCTCCCTTAGATCTGACTTTATGGGCGAATGCTCTAGGCCTATAGGAGATCTGGAGGTGGAAGAATCCCGAGGATAGGACTTATTCACATGTATCAGCCATGCATAAATATGGCTCTCGCATTGACTTAATGTTTGGAACTGTTTCTGTGTTGTCCATGGTTCATGCGGTTTTCTACCTCAAGGCCAGTCTTTAGGACCATTCGCCACTGGAGCTCTTTCTGACGCTGGGCTCTGGCCACGATTCGGGATGTTGGAGACTAGCATCGCTGTGGATAAATGATTTCAAGGTCCAGGAGATGTTGGGCACTAAATTGGTTGAATATTGGGCACTTAATGACAACTCTTCTTCCCTTGACATGGCGTGGGAGGCCAGTAAGGCTCATGCAGGGGAAAATAAATGCATCATCTCTATTAAGGAGGTGAGATCTGATTATGATTCGCAGACCACTCAACTGGAACAGAGGGAGACAAAGACGCATGCCATGTTTACATCAGCACCCACCCCGTAAAATGATGCTACTTTAGCACAGGCAAGAAGAGATCTGAAACTCCATTACATCTCCCTAGTTCAGTCTGATGTTGGTAAATTCACAGCCAAACTATTTGAATCAGGTGATAAAAATGGCATACTCCATGCTAATCCAGTGGCTGAGCCTATGCTCCAAACTACAATCCCCAGGATCCATTCTTATGTGTGATACTGGGTCACTGACCCGGAGGATATCCTACAAGAACTCCAAAAGTATTACAGCTTGTTATATGATGACCCCCAACCAGCACTAGACAGGTCTCTCCTGAAAGAGCTTGGGGGGGCTTGCAGCTGAGGAAGACAGGCAATTTCTTGACAAACCAATAACATGCCAAGAGGTAGAAGGTGTCATATACTCACTCCTTAATAATAAATCCCTGGGTCGTGATGAATTACTGGGAGAATGGTGCAAAGTTCATGCTGCACCCTAGGCCCCCAGACTAACTACCCTATTCTCTCATTGCTTGGAGTCTGAGAAATTACCTGACAGCATGTACCAAGCCCATAGAGTATTGATACCTAAGCCAGACAGGGATTTGATATGTTGTTCATCCTATAGACCTATATCCTTATTGAATTGTGATCTTAAGATACTAACAAAAGTACTGGCCACTAGACTCATGAAGATGCTCCCGTCACTGGTCAACATTAACCAGAATGGTTCATGCCACTGATATAAATCTAAGGTGGGTTTTCACGCATCTCCAGCTCCCAGCTGATGAGAGTGCCTCCAGAGTTTTGGTGGCGCTTGACATAGAGAAAGATTTTGATAATGTCCGATGGTCATATATGATGCAAGCGATTCGGCTTTGGTCCAAACTTCACACAATGGATCAGATTACTTTACCGGGCCCCAATGGCTTGCATCAAGCTCAGTGGCAAACTCTCGCCATCCTTTCCGATTAGGAGGGAGGTGAGGCAGGGGTGCCCTCTATCCCCTGCATTATATCCCTTAGCAATGGAGTCGCTGGCGGAAGCGTTACGGCGATCGAGCTGTGTCTGGCATCCATGTGGGCTCAATCGTTGAAAAATTAGTTTTCTATGCTCATGACCTGATAATTTTTTTGCGAGACCCCAGGCCCTCGTTGTCTGCAGCATTGAGAATCCTAGACCGCTTTGCGGCTCTCTACGGGCCCCACACTAACTGGGGGAAGTCACTTATCTTACCTATAGACCCGGGGGCGGTGAGGCTTAATAGACCCTAATTCCCCACTGCAATAGGCAGACACCATTAAATATTTAGGAATTCACATTTCCCCGAATGTTCATGACTTTAATGAACTTTACCTGGCACCAGCCCTGCAGTGGTGTAAGCAAGGCATTGTCAAACATCCCGTTGTCCCTAGTGGGAAAAATTTATTTAATAAAAATGAAATACTACCCCTTCTGATGTACAAACTAAGACATTCTCCAGTTTGGATACCAAAAGATTTTTTAGACAATTTGACTCCATAATTACCTAATTTTTGTGGCAACAGCGCACAACCAGATTCAGTAAGAAAACTTTATGTAGGCCCTGGACTCAAGGGGGACTAGCGTGTCCTGATTTCTATTCTTATTATCTGGCAGTTCTTCTCACCCATGTCCATAATTGGTTGATCTCAGATGACACCAACTCCTCAGTGGTACTAACATAAAGGGTGGCGGGGCAAATGTTGGGACTTTAAATGAAGACGTGGCTGGGTAGAGGCACAAATCTTCCATCCCTAAAATTGGAATAAAAAGAAAGCTTAAAAAAGCTGACTAGGGGGGATTGGGACTTTAAATGACACACAAGCATTGAGTAATGCCAGTACTCCCAACCTCTGCTTCCCTTGTCCGGCCCTTCCTGATTGGGAGGGGGATGGCCTGGCTCACCATGCCGGGAGCTGTGACGCACACCGTGGATTCCCTCCTCCCCCGTTCTCACGTCACATGGGGGGGGCGGGTCTCTCCCCGCTGTGCGTTGACGTCACGCCACCCAGCCTGGCGTGTGGCATCTGTTGATGCTCGGCGCCGATTGGGTACACACGCTTGCGGGCGCTATGGAGTCGGAGCACAGCCCCACCCACCGGGCTATGCCCGGGATGTGGTGGCTTCTCCCCTTCCCCCCTGCTCCCGCGTGCGTGACATTGGCGGGCCAATTGGTGGCCAGACCCTTATCAGGCATTGCCTCTTGTGGCACCAGGCGTCTCTTGGATCACTCCCAATTATTTCTGCCATGCACCATGCACCCAGTTTTGCTGTTTACACTTCTCCAGGTATGTTAACCTAGATCATCAATTCATTGTATATATCAGTTGAGGTTTTTACCACCATTCACAATCCTCACTGTCCTTTTTTCTCCCTCTCTCTTTCTATCTACACTTCAACTTCCTGCCATTTCTTCCATTTCTTCCCTACAACTCCATTCTTATCTACTTTCACTTCATTCATGCACCTGTTCACATTTATCTGCTACCTATACTCACTACAGCACCATTTATCCCTTCACCAGACATACATTCACCCTGGAGAAGCCCGTGCCTGTGCGCCAGCCTGCCTGGGAGGTGCCCGCTGCCATACCTCTTGCCTCAGCTCCCAGCTATGGATGTCCTTTGGCGGTCCCCCCACCCTGCCTGTGTATCGCCGGCCCATGGATACAATAGGTTGCTTCCTTGGGAAATTGTTAATATGGGGGAATATCATCTCCTCCTGCTTATCATTTTTCCCATTATATTTTTTGCTTACTTTAGACAAGTGATGAGCCTGCTCCTGATGAGTGACATATAGTCATGAAACGTGCGTAGAGCCACCAGCTGCCGTCATTCGGCCTACTCAGTACACGTCCTTTACAAGGTTTATTAGATTAACAGAACTGATCCTTGTTTACTATTTTACTATACAAGACCTGAACAGTGATTTTTTGAGTTTTAGAGTTGTATAGTGTTAAATAAGACAATGTTTACTATTCAGCCAGGGTATGCCCCTATGGCTATGTTTTGTACTTGAAACCTCAAATTCAAATAAAAAAAAAAATGAAAAAAGTGTCCCCGATATAAATCCACCATCAATCACAACACCCGACGGACCCAAAAAATAGAAAAAAAAATTAAAACACTTCCAACTCCATTGGGGGCTACTCGCCATATGTGCTCTTTTTGCTTTGACGGCTCTTATATAGGCAAGGATGGGGCCACCCAGTGATGTAACTTGGTGGCCCAGCCCCCTGCTGATGTCATGTGATCAAATTCCACATTCTGATAAGACACTGGCAAACACAGCCCAGGGTTGTCGGGAACAGTCCCTTGTACCCCTCAGCATGGGGACAAGGTGTTTTGGAGTGGAATAGAAGGAATAGGAGTGGGGTCTGGTGGAATAGAAGGAATAGGAGTGGGGTCTCGTGGAATAGAAGGAATAGAAGTGGGGTCTGGTGGAATAGAAGGAATAGGAGCAGGGTCTGGTGGAATAGAAGGAATAGGAATGGGGTCTGGTGGAATAGAAGGAATAGAAGTGGGGTCTGGTGGAATAGAAGGAATAGAAGTGGGGTCTGGTTGAATAGAAGGAATAGGAGCAGGGTCTGGTGGAATAGAAGGACTAGGAATGGGGTCTGGTGGAATAGAAGGGATAGAAGTGGGGTCTGGTGGAACAGAAGGAATAGAAGTGGGGTCTGGTGGAATAGAAGGAATAGGAGCAGGGTCTGGTGGAATAGAAGGAATAGGAATGGGGTCTGGTGGAATATAAGGGATAGGAGTGGGGTCTGGTGAAATAGAAGGAATAGGAGCAGGTTCTGGTGGAATAGAAGGAATCGGAGTAAGCTCTGGTGGAATAGAAGGGATAGGAGTGAGGTCTGGTGGAATAGAAGGAATAGGAGTAAGGTCTGGTGGAATAGAAGGAATAGGAATGGGGTCTGGTGGAATAGAAGGAATAGGAGTAAGGTCTGGTGGAATAGAAAGAATAGGAGCAAGATCTGGTGGAATTGAAGGAATAGGAGTGGGGTCTGCTTGGATAGAAGGAATAGGAGTAAGGTCTGGTGGAAAAGAAGGAATAGGAGTGAGGTCTGGTGGAATAGAAAGAATAGGAGTGGGGTCTGGTGGAACAGAAGGAATAGGAGTGGGGTCTGGTGGAAAAGAAGGAATAGGAGTGGAGACTGGTGGAATAGAAGGAATAGGAGCGGGGTCTGGTGGAATAGAAGGAATAAGAGTGGGGTCTGGTGGAATAGAAGGAATAGGAGTGGGGTTTGGTGGAATAGAAGAAATAGGAGTGGGGTCTGGTGGAATAGAAGGAATAGGAGTGGAGACTGGTGGAACAGAAGGAATAGAAGTGGGGTCTGGTGGAATAGAAGGAATAGGAGCAGGGTCTGGTGGAATAGAAGGAATAGGAATGGGGTCTGGTGGAATATAAGGGATAGGAGTGAGGTCTGGTGGAAGAGAATGAATAGGAGCAGTGTCTGGTGGAATAGAAGGGATAGGAGTGCAGTCTGGTGGAGTAGAAGGAATAGGAGTGGAGTCTGGTGGAGTAGAAGGAATAGGATGTAAAGTCCACTGGAATAGAAGGAATCTGGGGTCTGGTGTAATAGAAGGGATAGGAGTGGGATCTGGTGGAATAGAAGGAATAGGTGCAGGTCTAGTGGAATAAAAGGGGTAGGAGCAGGTTCTGGTGGAATAGAAGGAATAGGAGTGGGGTCTGGTGGAATAGAAGGAATAGGAGTGAGCTCTGGTGAAATAGAAGGGATAGGAGTGGGATCTGGTGGAATAGAAGGAATAGGAGCAGGGTCTGGTGGAATAGAAGGAATAGGAGCAGGTCTGGTGGAATAGAAGGGATAGGAGTGGGGTCTGGTGGAATAGAAGGAATAGGAGCAGGTCTGGTGGAATAGAAGGGATAGGAGTGGGGTCTGGTGAAATAGAAGGAATAGGAGCAGGTTCTGGTGGAATAGAAGGAATAGGAGTGGGGTCTGGTGGAATAGAAGGAATAGGAGCAGGTCTGATGGATTAGAAGGGATAGGAGTGGGGTCTGGTGAAATAGAAGGAATAGGAGCAGGTTCTGGTGGAATAGAAGGAATCGGAGTAAGCTCTGGTGGAATAGAAGGGATAGGAGTGAGGTCTGGTGGAATAGAAGGAATAGGAGTGGGAAGATAAGGTGGTCTCGAATGAGGCTAA
>BLSH010449087.1:97258-108692 GCA_018402905.1 Glandirana rugosa | reverse complement strand
ATGCTCTAGATTTTAAAGATGTTATTAAAATGTTTTACAGTCTGCATTTAGAAGCGCCTCTGTCCTTGTTTGTTTTTCACAGTGGCCAGCGGCTTCCCCACTAGAGTGCAGCTTCTATCTGTGGACTGGTGCTTCCCTCTCTGTTTCTCCCCTCCCCCTCCATTCCCTGTGCCTTACCACTGGTATTGTAAGTATTGGAGAGTTCCTTTCCACACTGTGCGCCTTTTTCCTTGTTATGATACAAGAGATGGTCAGAGACTGAAGACATGATACAGGAGATGGGTAGAGACTACAGACATGACACAGGAGATGGTCAGAGACTTCAACCATGATACAAGAGATGGTCAGAGACAGTATATATAATGCAGGAGATGGTCAGTGATTGCAGACATAATACAGGAGATTAGGAGATTAGGGATGAGCCGAACGACCCCCCCCCCCCCGGTTCGGTGCGCACCAGAACTTGCGAACAGACAAAAAGTTTGCGCGAACATTCGAACACTGTTAAAGTCTATGGGACCCGAACATGAAGATTTCAAAAATGCTCATTTTAAAGGCTTGTATGCAATGTTTTTGCCCTAAAAAGTGTATGGGGACCCGGGTCCTGCCCTAGGGGACATGTATCAATGAAAATAAATTGAAAAAAAAGAAAAATTCCTTTAAATATTGTCATTTAAAAATCGCGGCTGTAATGTATTGCCGGTTCCTGGCAATATACAAAAAAAAAAAAAAAATTGTTGAAAAAAAGTGTGTGGTCCCCCCCCCAGTCCAAACCAGACTATTTGGGTCTGGTTTGAATATTAAGGGGAACCCCGCACGAAATTAAAAAAAAAAATGATGTGGGGTTCCCTCTGAATTCTAAACCAGACCTTTATCCGAGCATGCAGCCCTGGCCGGTTAGGATGGGGGGGCGAGCGCCCCCCCCCCTCCTGAACCGTACCAGGCTAAATACCCTCAACATGGGGAGTATGGGTGCTTTGGGGGAGGGGGGGCTCTGCCCCCCCACCTCAAAGCACCTTGTCCCCATGTTGACGGGGACAAGAGCCTCTTCCCCACAAGCCTGTCCGGTGCTTATGGGGGTCTGCGGGCGGGCTTTTCGGAATCTGAGGGCCCCCTTTAATAAGGGGCCGCGCAGGGGCCGGGCTGCAGCAGCGGGGAGAGCAGCAGCAGTGAAAGAACAAGGAAGAAGAAGATGAAGATTGAAGACAAAGAGAGGAAGCAAGAAGACTAAAAGAAGAAGCAGAAGACCAGAAGAAGGAAAAAAGAAGAAAAGAGCTATTTTACACAATAAAGGACTTGTCAAAAACTGCCTCTTGTTTTTTTACCACTACACTCCTTTTTTGGTGAATTGGTAGGGGTACAATGTACCCCATATCTATTCACATGGGGGGTCGGGATCTGGGGGTCCCCTTATTAAAGGGGACTTCCAGATTCTGATAAGCCCCTTGCCCACAGACCTCTACATACAACCACTGGCCAGGGTTGTGGGGATGAGGCCCTGCTCCCCATCAACATGGGGACAAGGAGCTTTGGGGACGATCTCAAAGCATCCTCCATGTTGAGGGCATGTGGCCTGGTATGGTTCGGAGGGGGGGGGCGCTTGCTCGTACCCACCCCCTCCTGCCATGCCAGGGCTGCGTGCTCGGATAAGGGTCTGGTTTGGATTTTGGGGTGACCCCACGTCATTTTTTTTTTTAATTTGGCATGGGGTTCCCCTTAAAATCCATACCAGACATGAAAGGCCTGGTTTGGATTTTGGGGGGGACCCCACCTCATTTTTTTAAAAAATTTGGCATGGGCACTGCTGCTGTAAATTAGTTTACAAATTGTGACGAAAGCCCCCAGTCAAACAGGTGGTGAAAAATTGGGCCTTGGGTGCTGGCGTGCCAGAACACTGGATGGAGGAACAGGGCCCGATGTTTTAACAGTCAAACAGGTGGCGAAAAATTGGGCCTCGGTTGCTGGCAGTGCCAGAACACTGTAACCCCTTGCAGTTACTCTTGTTGGATGGAGGAACAGGGCCTGATGTTGTAAATTAGTTTACAAATTGGGACGAAAGCCCCCAGTCAAACAGGTGGCAAAAAATTGGGCCTTGGGTGCTGGCAGTGCCAGAACACTGTAACCCCCTGCAGTTACTCTTGTTGGACGGAGGAACAGGGTCTGATGTAAATTAGTTTACAAATTGTGACGAAAGCCCCCAGTCAAACAGGTAGCAAAAAATTGGGCCTTGGTTGCTGGCGGTGCCAGAACACTGTAACCCCTTGCAATTACTCTTGTTGGACGGAGGAACAGGGCCTGATGTTTTAAATTAGTTTACAAATTGTGGCGAAAGCCCCCAGTCAAACAGGTGGCAAAAATTGGGCCTTGGTTGCTGGCGGTGCCAGAACACTGTAACCCCTTGCAGTTACTCTTGCTGGACGCAGGAACAGGGCCTGATGTTGTAAATTAGTTTACAAATTGTGACGAAAGCCCCCAGTCAAACAGGTGGCGAAAAACTGGGCCTTGGGTGCTGGCAGTGCCAGAACACTGTAACAACTTGCAATTACTCTTGTTGGATGGAGGAACAGGGCCTGATGTTGTAAATTAGTTTACAAATTGTGACGAAAGCCCCCAGTCAAACAGGTGGCAAAAATTGGGCCTTGGGTGCTGATGGTGCCAGAACACTGTAACCCCTTGCAGTTACTCTTGTTGGACGCAGGAGCGGGCTCTGCTGTTTTAAATTAGTTTAAAATTTGTTATGGCATGCCCCTGTAAACAGGGACCAGAAAAATTGGGCCTTGGGTGTTGCTGGTACCCTAAATACAAAATATTGTTCTAGATTATGGACAGGAGGAATAGGAGCAGTGGCAGTCTTCAAGGGATCCCAGATCCCTAGCAAATTTAATCAGTTGAATCAGCATCAGGGGCTTGATAGCTGCTCCAGGACTGATTAGTTTTTATAAATGTGAGCCTATCAACCAAGTCTGTGGACAGGCGCACTCTTTGATCGGTTACGACACCCTCCAGGAGCACTGAATGTCCGTTCAGAAAGCACGCTGGATGCAGGACAGGCCACTAGCTCAAATGCATATTGAGCAAGTTCTGGCCAGTGGTCCATCCTCAAGACCCAGTAACTAAGTGGAAGCTCAGTTGGAAAGGTCTACGGGTCTGCTCTTGCCCCTATATATTCCTGCACCATCTAATGCAGACGCTGACAATGGTTGCTTGAACCTATCAGGCCTGGGTGCCGAGGATTGAAAATTTTTTTAAAGGCATCGCTCAGCCGGCTACTTTCTCCACCACTCTGCCTCTGAACCACCGAAGCTTCAGAAACACGTTGTCCAGGACCAGCAGCAGGACATGGCAACCTCCCAGGGTCTGGAAAGGCGTTGCACAAACTTTTCTTCAAGGTATCCTGAAGATGTTTCAGGATGAGTTCTGCAACTTTACCCTTGTAACGTGGATCAAGAAGGGTTGCCAGCCAGTAATGATCCTTCTCCTTGATACCACGAATCCTAGGGTCTTTTCACAGGCTTTTCAGAATCAATGAGCCCATGCAGCATAGGTTTGAGGAGGCATGAGTGTCCTCTGGGTCACTGAGGATGACATTATCAGGAACTACCTCCTCCCAGCCACGTACAACTCCTTGGGTTTCTGGGGCCTGAAAACCATAATCCCTTGAAGACTGCTGCGTATTATACTCCACATCCGTGCTGACACAATCCTCCTCCCGTGTGTTTGGCGGCTCTGCAGGAATGCTTAAAGGGGGCCTTGAGAGGAAAGGAAGTTCTCCTCTTCCTCCCTCTGTTCTGCCCTGTCCATGATTCCACAAAGCGTGTGCTCCAGAAGGAATATTAGTGGGACAGTGTCACTGATGCATGCATTGTCGCTGCTCACCATCCTTGTGGCCTCCTCAAATGGTGACAGGACAGTGCAGGCATCCTTGATCATTATCCACTGAGGTGGCGAAAAAAAGCCAAGCTCCCCTGAGCCTGTCCTGGTGCCATGCTCACGGAGGTACTCATTGATGGCCCTCTGCTGTGCGTGCAGCCGCTGCAGCATTGCCAATGTTGAGTTCTGTCACAAATGAGGCGGTTGTTGGGCAGGTTGAATTCCCACTGAATGTCAGCCAGCCGGGCGCTGGCATTGTATGAACGCAGGAAATGACCACAGACTTTTCTGGCCTGCCTCAGGATATCTGGTAAGCCTGGGTACCTGGTCAAGAAATGCTGCACCACCAAATTCAAGACATGTGTCAAGCATGGAACATGTGTCAATTGTCCCAGTCGGAGGGCAGTAAGATGGATTTTTTTTTCCCATGCCTATTTCATATTATGAGTCTCTATTTATATGCCTATGCTTTTTCTGTAGAGTATTAGAGCATCCGCCCCTGATGAAGTGGACTATGCCTCCACAGAAACGCGTCGGGCTCTGTCTATATACACTACAGTTTTATTTATGGCAGTATACGCCTGCCATGGACTCATGCTATTACTTACCCATTATGGAGGATGGTTTTTATGCGGCACCCTGGTTTGGATGCACTGTGCTCAATATTCACATAAAGTATGCTTTTTTTACTTTACTTTTTACCTTGTATAGGATTAGTGTTTATTCTATTATACTGGGTATGCCCTCATATTCGACAGAGGATACCCATATATGTTGCAATTACTTCTTGTCACATTTGTATTTATCGCATGGCCTTTACTCGGGCCACTGCTATATGTGTTAGTTTTCCCATACTATGTATACCTTACTACGTGTACTACTCTGCATGATTTTAGAGAATAAACACTTTTTATTCAACCAATGTGTGTTTTATATAACCACTCACCTCACGCCTCACCTAAAGTTCCATGTCTTCTTCCTAACCTATATATAGGGATGGAGACGTTTTTGTAAACGTCTCATCTAAAGTCCCATTTCCTCTTCTTTACAGAGAGACGGATGGTGCCATTGTCGCATACAACCATTTCTGGCTCAAGTTGCCATGGCGTCAACCACCTCTGAGCCTGCCCCCGCAAGCTGAAAGAGTCTCTTTCCCAGTGTGGCTCCTGTCCCCAAGACAGACTAACTCAAGCACCGCATGGCATCTTGTAGCCTGACTGCTTGCATAGCCCCTTGAACACTTAGGGAGCACTGCAGGTTCAGAGGATAATTCTGCAGAAGAGGCCACAGAGGTAGAAGAAGAGGAGGGGGTGGAGGAGGCGGATGTGGCAAAATCACCACCAGCTTTTTGGAGGCGTGGTGGCGGAACTATTTCCAAATCTGAACCCTGTCCTGCATCCTTCCCAGCTGCCAGCAGAGTTACCCAGTGCTCCGGGAAGGAAAGGTAACGTCCCTGACTGTGCCTGCTGGACCATAAGTCAGCGGTAATATGAACCCTGCTGCTGACCGCACTGTTCAACTAGGCCAAAACATTGCCTTCCACATGACGGTAGAGAGCTGGAATGGCCTTATGTGAAAAGAAATGTCTTTCGGGAACCTGCTACTGTGGGACAGCACATTCCACAAATTCACGAAAGGGGGCAGAGTCTACCAGCTGAAAAGGCAGCAGTTGGAGTTCTAGCAATTTGGCCAAGCTAGCATTAAGATGCTGAGCATGTGGATGGCTGGGACAGTATTTCTTTATACGGTTCAGCAACTGGGGTAGGGATATTTGCCTGCTGAATTCACCTGGTGGTGTACTGCTAGCAGATTGGCTGCAAATACTAATTGTACCACACATTGCTTCACCTTCATTCCCCTCAGTGCAGGTTTTGGAGAGGACCGCCGATATAGTAGGGGCTGAGATCCCAGATGAGGAGCAAGGAGAAGTCCGCCTTGTTTTCTGGTGTGGGTTCTTCAGGTACTCTTGCCAACGGACTGCATGGCTGGTCATCATATGTCTTGTCAAGGCAGTAGTGCCCAAGCGTCTGGAGTCCTGGCTGTGCTTGACCCGCTTCAGACATAGATTGCAAATGGCAACGGTGCAATCTACTGCACATGTGCTGAAAAATGCCCACACCAAAGAAATTTTGGAAGTCGGCGAGGAGGCAGCAGCGCCCTGCACCTGTGGAGCTCTGTGGTCTGGTGCAATTGGATGCCTGCCCTTAAGCTGGCCCCTGGAGGACATCCTGCCTTGTTGGAGTTGGGCCTCCTCCTCCTTACTTTCCTCCTCTATTCTCTCAGGCACCCATGTACAGTCCGTGTCCTCATCATCCCCTCCCTCCTCGTCACTAGAGCAAACTTGGCAGTATGCTGCAGCTGGGGGAACATGGCTGCTAGTTTCTTGTCCTTTTGCAGCACCCCCTGTCTCTAGGCTCATGCTACTCCCTTCCTCAACCTGGGAACCAACATCAGAGTCTTCAAACTGCTGCGCATCCTCCATGAGCATGTAACCGGCACTATGGTTGAACAACTCAGGTGACTCCTCCGTGCATGATGGTGGAGCTACAGAAGGAGTAACTGAGGACAAGGATCCAGTGGAATAGGCCGCTTTGCCAGATGCGTTGGAAGGCAAACTTGTACGAGCCTGGGTGACAGAGGATGAGGAGGATGAGGACGCCTTTGTCATTCTCTCCACCATCTCTTCTGCATGTTGTGGCTCAATAGCACATCCAACAGCAGAAAAAAAGGACAAGCATGACCCTCCTGCAGAGGATGCACCACGTCCGCCACCACCACTTTTCACTGAAGACACAGAGGCTGCTTGCCCTCTTTTAGTGGCCTGGGAGCGTCTGCCTCTACTTTGTGGCATTCCTGACATGATGGGTATTTTTTTTTAACACCGCAATACACTGTACTATATTCCGTTCACCGAATTCACTGATATATAGTGTACACTCAGTACGCTGCGTGTATATCTGGATACACTAGACTGTATATATTTGAAGACAACACGTCAAGTAGTGTGCTATATACTGTACACTCCCGAATGAACTGATATATAGTGTACACTCAATGCGCTGCGTGTATATCTGGATACGCTAGACTGTATATATTTGAAGTCACCACGTCAAGTAGTGTGCTATATACTGTACACCCCCGAATGCACCAATATTTAGTGTACACTCAATAGGCTGCGTGTGTATGTGTGTGTATATATATATATATATATATATATATATATATATATATATACACACAGTATATACACACTAGACTCTATATATTTGAAGACACCGTGTGTACTCTCAAGCACACAATATGCTGTGTGTGTGTATATATATATATATATATATATATATAACAGGCCGTATATATTTTAATACACCATGTCAAGTGTACTATATACCGTATGTACAGATATATAGTGCACACGCTATACGCTCTGTGTGTGTGTGTGTGTATATGTATATATATACCAGGCTGTATATATATTTAACCACTTGCTTACTGGGCACTTAAACCCCCCTCCTGCCCGGACCAATTTCCAGTTTTCAGCGCTGTCACTCTTTGAATGACAATTGCGCGTTTGTGTGACGTTGTACCCAAAAAAAGTTGGTGTCCTTTTTTCCGCACAAATAGAGCATTATTTGGTGGTATTTGATCACCTCTGCAGTTTTTATTTTTTGCGCTATAAAGGGCTCTTTCACACCAGCGGATCGTTCCGTTCGGTCAGTTTTTCAGGCGGACCCGACGGATGCTCCATTGTCCTTTATGGAGCGACGGATGTCAGCGGTGACACCCGATCAGCTCTGATCCACCAAAAAAGACGGATGGAAACCTTATTTTCCATCCGCCCGGCGGATCGGATGAACACGGACGGATGGTCCGTGTTCATCCGATCCTCCATAGAGGAGAATGGAGCTGTGACAGGTCAGTCTCTGCACAGACTGCTTAAATACCCAGGGTCAGACCAGTTTGGGAGGAGAGTTCGGGGGGAAGAATTGGAGATGGAGTGGACAGTGCAGAGACTGTCCTATCATCCACCGGCTCAGCGGGGATCAACAGATGGATCACCGCTGAGCAGCGGAGCCCGTTAAAACGGGCTCCACTCGTGTGAAAGGGACCTAAACAAAAAAAGAGCGACAATTTTGAAAAAATAACTTTTTTTTTACCTTTTGCTATAATCCAAAAATAAAAAATAAAAAAACAAATGTATTCATCAGTTTAGGCCGACATAATTTCTTAGTCATATTTTTGGTAAAAAAATCGCAATAAGCGTATTTTGATTGGGTTGCGCAAAAGTTATAGCGCCTACAAACTATGGAAATTGGTTTATGGTGTTTTTATTATTTATTTATTCTTTTACCAGGGCGTATGCCCCCTGTGCCTTGGGGTGCAGAAACAAGGCCAGACATACCCAACATTTGTAAAGAGGTCTGTCTGTGGTCTATGGACCAGCTCAGAGAAGACCTGGGACGTAGACCCACTCGTTCTCTGGGCAGCTTGCAAGATAGTCGGTCTGCCTATGTGTTCAAAAGTCTGCTGGGAGGTAAACTGCTTCCTGAATTTGCTAGTGATCTTCCGTCGCAGACGTTATGGGTTTCACCTCTCTCAATAGCATACTGCTGATAGGGAGAGTTCCACCCTGGAGCTGAATATAGGCAACTGCTGCCCTGTTGCTCAACTATAAGGAGACTTGTCTTCCCTTTATTCTGTGTAGCAAGGCCAAAGTGCTAAAAAGGCTGTTTGAACTTCCAGCGCATTCGAGACTACCCTCCTTGGCTGGAAATGTCCATTTGCCTTGACCGACAGTCCCTCACGGTGTGCCTCCCAGGCTATCTTGCCAACATGATTCATAACAATGATCCAGTGTAATGGTTCAAATGGGCCGTGACTCCCTCAGGGTCTTTCCATCCCCATGGACCGCTACTCATACTGAGTGACACTGTTCTCAACTGTGCTCGATCTTGTTAACTCCCTTGCGCTAAGAATCCTAGTTGAAACTTGTGCAGGCGCCCATGGAATCATCGGTGTGCATGAAGACATTGAGCCCAGAAGACTGAGGCACTGAGAAGCCATCAAACAAGTGAAGGTAGCTGTCCTCAGAATTCTCTTCCTGACTGTCACTGCTTTCTCTGATGTAAGCAAAACAGAGGAACTAGCAGAGCAACCCCAACTACACTAACTGTTGGGTTGGAGAAAGTCAGCTTCTCCCCTATTTTTTTTTTTTTTGAAGTTGATAACCCAGCCATATCTCTGCAGGGTATGTATGAGGACTTCTTGGTGCGACAGCAATTGTTCCAGTCCCCTGGATAGAAGAAGAATGACGTCCAGGTAGTGACAAACCCGGAGACCCTGTTCTCTGAGTGGAGCTGACATAGCACTGAGAACCTTGCCAACATTCTCAGAGATATTTATAGGCCCCAAGGTAGGCTGTTAAAGTGGAGATGCATCAAATTGATCACCAAACTTGCTTATTTTGGAAAGAAAAGGAAATTTAGGATGTGAGGATAGGCATCCTGACAACTCAGCAGTAGCATCCAGCCGACTACTTGTACTGTTTTAATGGACTCCATCTTAAAGATCTCTAAGAGGGCCAACAAGGTTTAACCTCTTTCGATCTACAACTGGACACTAGCCTCCGTCCCCTGCGAACTACAAACAGGGTTGGGTAGAAAACCTGCAATCTTTACTGTGAATAGGACCGGGACAATGAATATCTGAGTCTAAAGTGTCTGTAAGTATTGTAGCAGCCCACCCACTTTTGCGGTGAATTTGGCAGAGAAATGGTCTGGAGGAGAAGCATTGAGGAATCCCTGAAGTGACCATGAGTGCCTAATACCTTCCTTCAAGGATCTGTACAACATGCTGTCCAGAAACCCATAAAGCGCGCCCTCTGGCTCCTACCTCAAGAGTCTGGGCATGCGCTCGTCAAAAGGGCTTAGTGGGTACTTGTGGTATACCCAAGGATTTTCACTTATGGGCCTTGTGAAAGTTTGTCTGAGTTCCCTTACATCCTCTACCTGGGACCCTGGCCTGACAGCTGGCCCTAGGCTCCCTGGACCTAGAGAAGCGGAACTTGCCGGGAGAAACATTTTCTTTTCCTTTTGCTTCCGGTCTTATGGGAGCAGATCGGACTTACCTCCTGTCACTTATGATATTGCTGCCTCCAGTTTCCTACCAAACAGAGATCTTCTGCCATAAAGTGACAAACACCAATCTTGTTTTTAGGAAGCAAGACACCGCCCAGGGTCTCAAGCATAGGGCCCCCCTAGACGTGACCGAGTATAACATCGTTATGGCCAGGCACCTGGTTGAGATTATTGCTGCTAATGCAATAAAGTTCACAGACATATTCATCTTGGCTATGGTTCGAATGATATCAGCATTATGGATTTCCTCTCCAATGGCTGTTTCTATCTCCTGGACCCAAAAAGCACTAGTCACCCAGGTAGAGGCAACTGCCGGACGGCAGACCCCTGTTGATGGCCTCGTTAATAGGCTACAGTCGCATTTACTGTGTAGCAGTGATGCTATATCCAGTCTCTGACAAGGATAAAACCTGTATAGACAATCAAAGGAGAAACTTTCTCTGGACTTTGCCATCCATCTGATTAAATTCCTTCCATAAACGGAGAAGGAATTGCTGTTTTGAAGAAAGTGCAAATATGATTTTGTCTTTATACCCATGTAATGGCCTGCATGACCACCTGGATCCAATGTTTCACAAAGGAAAAAAAAATCTGAAACCAAGCAGCTCCAGGTCTTCCTCTGATGAAGAGGAGCTATTATCTGCAGGATACCTACTCAGCAGGGTAGCTCAAGCCTCAGCCCACAGACACTTACATAATGGCAGATTTAGTTCCTAAAGAGGTAACACTGCAGGGCCCCATCAAGACCCACAGAAGGGGCACCCAAGCTTTTTAGCCCAATTTAGCGGCCCGAGCACTGGGTGTTCGCACTGGGAGAGGCTTGAACTCAGACGGGTACTGCACAGAGGCAGAGGTGTGAGTGGTTGAGTGCCACATGCCAGGGTGCCAGGTTGTTTTTCTAGTGACTAGAGTAGCAACTAGGAGGGGGCTACCTGGCTGGCATAACTGAAGTGAGTCCAAAATAGCATCTTGCATCATAATTAATAAATATATCTGGTATTACCTGTTAACTGCAAACTCCTACGGGCAGTCTTTACTCACCAGCCTATAGGCTACAGGCGCTGTGCCACAGGCCCTGCAGGATTCTTGCTGGGGCATTGGCGTTGCTCTAGGGAAGAGGCGATAAGACGTCTTCTTTGAAACCTTTTCCCTTGAGCGGGTGCGGCATCTGCAGTTACACTCTTATGAAGACCGTCCGCCTTTCCCTGGCTCTTGATTTTTGAGAGCATGAGCATGCGGGGCTGAAAACACTCAAAGCAATCCGCATATTTGTTGGACCGTGGGACCGTACACCGTGAGTTGGTGAGTGTGGAGACGGAGACACGTCATGGGCAGACTCAAGTTCGGAGAGGGTCACGCTTGTGGGTCACGAGCCCGGCGATTTAACCCGATTTTTCGAACCCACGGGGAAGACACCCAGAACTACCCCG
>BLSH010449087.1:80081-97248 GCA_018402905.1 Glandirana rugosa | reverse complement strand
ACATTTCTCCTTTCCTGAGTAAAAGAAACAAATTAATGCAGTATACATACACATATACATACACATATATATACACACACACACACACACACACACACACACACACACACACACACACACACACACACACACACACACACACGTACGTACATCTACACACACACACATTTTTTTTTTGTGTACTACCTGCTGAAAATCAGCAGGGGGAGCTCCCCCAGGACTGCATCCCTCATTGCTAGCAACAGTGGGCTTTTGCCCATAAGCAAGATTGCCGGCGCAGCCCGATGATGTCATCAAGATGCCCCAGGCAGCATGGTCTAGCCACATGGGCAAACAGAACACAAACAAACATGGAGACATGTGAGGCACTCAAAAGAGAAACAGATCAAGGTAAGGGAGAACACATACGAGACAGCACAGAATAAAAGGGAAAGAGAGCCCTGTATGGTGCAAGGAACCAAAAAAGGAAAATGAATGAACTAGCTGGCCCTCCTAAGCCTCAGCCCACTTAGATAATGGCAGATTTTGTTCCTAAAGAGGAAACACTCCAGGGCCCTATCAAGACAGAAGGGTCACCCAGGCTTTTTAGCGCAATTTATCGGCCCGAGCACTGGGTCTCCGAACTGGAAGAGGCTTGAACCCACACGGCTACTGCACAGAGGCAGAGGTAGGGACATAGAACTGCTTGCTCTTCACTGGTGCGTGGAGGTATGAGGAAAAAAGAAGAATGGGGGGCGGCTAACCATGCCTTTTTTTATGCTATTCACTGGTCCTGAGGGAGTGGTCAAGAGGCAGAGCTCTATCACTAGTATGCTGCCATGTTGGCGTCAGGACATATATATATATATATATATATATATATATATATATATATATATATATATATATATATATACATATATACATACATATATATATTTCCCTACACTAACCTGCCTGCACTAACTGACAGATAGAAGGATAGATTTTAGATTTCTCCCTATCTAGTTAGCTATCTATCTTTTGTTTTGTTTTTCTTTTTTTAACCACTTTAAGACCGAGCCTCTTTTTGGAGTTCGGTGGTTATGAGTTAAAATCAGGGTTTTTTTTGCTATAAAATTACTAAGAACCCCCAAACATTATATATATATTTTTTTTTCTAACACCCTAGAGAATAAAATGGCGGCCATTGCAAAACTTTATGTCACACTGTATTTGCGCAGCGGTCTTACAAGCGTGATTTTTTTTTTAAAAATTGAGTTTTTTCAGTTAAAAAATAAGACATCAGTAAAGGTAGGCCAATTTTTTTACATATTGTGAAAGATAATGTTACGCCGAGTAAAATGATACCCAACATGTCATGCTTCAAAATTGCATCTGTTCGCAGAATGGCGACAAACTTTGCAACATAAAAATCTCCATTGGCGACGTTTAAAAAATTCTACATGTTAGCATTTTAGAGTTACAGAGGAGGTCTGGTGCTAGAATTATTGCTCTCACTCTAACGATTGCGGCGATACCTCACATGTGTGGTTTGAACACCGGTTTCATATGTGGGCGGGACTTACGTATGCGTTCGCTTCTGTGCGCGAGCTCGCAAAGACGGTGCGCTTTAAAACATTTTTTTAATTATTTCTTTTACTTTTTAATTTTTGTTTTCACACCGTAATTTTTTTAAAAATTTTTTTGAAAACTTTTATTCCTATTATAAGAAATGTAAACATTCCTTGTAATAGAAAAAAGCATGCCAGGACCTCCTAAATATGAGATCTGGGGTCAAAAAGACCACACATCTCATATTTACAATAAAATGCAAATAAAAAAAAATATATATATTTTTGAGAAACATGACATCTCAAAAAAAAATGTCCCCTTTAAGAGCATTGGGCGGAAGTGACTTGTGACGTTGTTTCCGCCCAGCCATGTTATGGAGCCAAGTAAGCGGCTTCAGCCACTCACTCGGCTCACGGACACTGGGGGGGGGGGGGCGGACGCGATCATCTCCGCCGCTGCCAGCGGGTCCGGTAAGCAGCAGAGATGACCGGAAAGCGGCGGGAGGGGGAGGGGCACCTCTCCCGCCGCTGATAAAAGGGATCTCGCAGTGAATCTGCCACTAAGACCACTTTTATCAGACGCAGAATCGCCTGCAGAAAAAATAGATACCGGGGTTATGGTAGCTATTTGCTACCATAACAACGGTATTCCACTTCAAAGTACCGCCGTCAAACGACAGCGGGTGGTGCGGAAGTGGTTAAACACGTTTTAAAGCTAGCTAGCTAAACTGCCTGTACTCAGGAACCTAAGCTCTCTCTCTAACGCTGACCACCGCCAGCAACACACTACATAGAGCATACAAACAGCTTTATATAGTGTGGGGCGTGGATTGAAGCTGCTGTGCAGTGATTGGCTAAAGGCCCCTGCAGTTAGCCAATCAAAGCTCTCACAGCAGGCCGCCCGCTGATTGGCCAAAACATACAGGTCATGGGCATGCTTTGGCCAATCAGCGGGCAGCATTCTGCCGCCATTTGAATGCATTATGGGGCACGCAAAGTTCCCGAAAACCCGAACAAATGAACGGCCGATGTTTGACTCAAATCGGGAGCTCATCCGTAATCCTGACACCATAACAACCATGGTGCCGGAATGATTGAAGCGCTAACACCAGGTGTTTGGAGTATCGTTATCTGAGTGTTAAACTTTCTGGAATACACATATTGTATTGTGTAAGATCTGGGCCTGCTGTCCCTCCATCCATCTTTCTTTCCTTCTCTCTCCTTCCCTCCCTATTTCATTCTTTATTCCTCCATCCCTCATTCATCTCAGACTAGAACCACACCCCCTTTAACCACTTGCCGACCGTCAATCGGCAATTGACGGCGGCAAAGTGGCTCTGTAACGCGGATCGCCGTCATACGACGGCGGCCGCGTGATCGAGCATAGTGAGCGCGCGCGCCGCCGGAGGCGCGCCCGTGCGCTCATTGTGTCCGGGGAGCGGGTGCGGCGGCTTTGATTGCCGCCGGCTACCCGCGATGGCCCCCCCGGAGCGAAGGAGCGGAGGTCCGTGTAAGTAAACACGGACCTCCGCTCTGTGTGAGGGGGAAGGGCTGTGATCACAGCCTTCCTGTACATGAAGGCTGTGACCACTTCCCTTCCCCTGTTAGGGCAGTCCCCCCACAGTAAGAACACGCCCAGGGAACACAGTTAACCCTTAGCGCGCCCCCTGCAGGTTAACCCCTTCACTGCCAATGGCATTTACACAGTAATCAGTGCATTTTTATAGCACTGATCGCTGTATAAATGCCAATGGTCCCAAAAAAGTGTCAAAATGGTCCGACATGTCCGCTGAAATATCGCAGTACCGCAAAAAATCGCAGATCGCCTCCATTATTAGTAAAAAATAAAAATAAAAATAAAAACCCCAAAAATGAATTCTCATCACCCGTAAACGAGACCACTTTTGTGCAAACCAATCAATAAACGCCAATTGCGATTTTTTTTATCGCAAATATGAGGAAGAATATAATTTGGCCAAAAACGGTGAAAAAAAATGTTTTTTTATATTTTTTTTTGGATTTGTATTTTAGGAAAAAGTAAGAAATTTGGGTTTTTTTGCAAAATTGTCGCTCTTCTTTTGTTTATAGCAGCGATCAGAAATGACGCAGACGGGATCAAATACCACCAAAAGAAAGCTCTATTTGTGGGAAAAAAAGGACGCAAATTTCGTTTGGGTACAACGTCGCACGACCGCGCAATTGTCAGTTAAAGCGACGCAGCGCCGAATCGCAAAAAGGGCTCCGGTCCTAAAGCTGGAAATCCTTCCGGTCCTTAAGTGGTTAATCCATCTTTCACTGCAGCACATATTTTCCTCTCCAGCTGACACACCTACAAATGAATGTCCCGCCCCCTAATTATAATAAGACAAAAAAAGTGTCCCTATACATTTTTTGAGTATGTTGGAAACCATGCACTATGGCAGCCATACATGTCTATAGAATATATATATATATATATATATATATATATATATATATATATATAGTACAGACAGATATGGCATAGTGAAGTTTCAAGCAGCTATATATATATATATTTATTTTTAATTACAGGTATTTCTATGCTGCTGCCATCACTGTGCACTACACACAGCAGCCGGATCTGTCAGGTTGCCAAGTAGAACAGGAAGAGAAGTCACGTTACGTCACGGCACCAACACATCTGCCGCATGCGCAGTGCAGCTAATCCCGATCTGTCCGGGGCTCCCTGTATGGCCGCTTCCTGGGCTGGGCTGCGCATGCGCCGAGCTGTGGCATTAGCGATGGTGGGATAGTGAACGGCTCTCACTGCGCAGGCAGCGGGAGTAAACGCATCAAACAGGCAGGACGGAGGAAGCAGGCCCCGGGGCTGGCGGAGAGCGGAGCTGCAGACCGACCTGTCAGGTGAGGCGGCTGTTGTGTGAGGATAGCCCTGTGTTCTGTATGGATATGTGTGAGGTGTGTGTGCTGCTTGTGTAACATTGCGGCTATAACACACCCCCTGAGAGAGAAGTCTACTGTCCATGAGGGGAGCCTGAGCACTGCATGACGGGGGGGGGGGTGTCAGTGTGTGCAGATTACACAGAGCTGTCATTATGGAGACACAGGCCTGACTGTATACACAGCACACTGCAGGGACTCCCCCATCACATCTCTCTGCTCTGTCTTATGCATGTGTGGCCCTTCCACTATGACCTCATAATGATCACAGCTCACCTCCTCTCCTGTCTGCCTACCAATCACTGCTCTGCATCATGGGAACCCAGCTGTCAGTCTGGGGAATTCACCTCACTTTTCTGCCACTACGGCCCTTTAAAGTCATATTAACCGCTTGCGGACCGCCCCACTCACATAAACTTGCATCAGGGTGGCCGCTCTGTGTCAGATCACTTACCTAGTACGCGATCTGACACATCCGGTCTGGGGCGCGTGCCACCGTTGAATCGATGTGAACACATCAGGAGCCAATTAGTGGGTCCGGCAGACTCGATCGCCGTTCTCTAATAAGGTAAGGTAGTGATCCTGTGTTTCTGCTAAGCAGGAACACAGATTTCTGCCTTCCCACTGTACAAGCACCTCCCTTACAGTTAGAAAGCACTCCCTAGGAACACGTTTAACCCTTTAATCGCCCGATGTTAACCCCTTCCCTGCCAGTGTTGCTTATACAGTGACAGTGCATATTTTTTTAGCACTGGTCCTCAAAAATTGTCAGTAAACCCAGATTTTAGCTGAACTCGTACAATTGCTTTCCCGCATGTCAGTCCTGACTTCGGGGGCCATTTCAGAGACATCTGTGCGGGTTCATGCACAGATGTCTATGGAAATAGACCCCCAAAGTCGCCAAAAGGAGTACAGAAACTACTTTTAGAAATCGGTGCGCCGTCGCAAATTCAGCGTCGCACCGATTCGGATGGTGCCATTGCCGACAATTGCTGCAGATTTGGCATGTGTTTTGACATGTCAAATCGCATGCCAAATCGCTCCAATGTGAACCTAGGCTTAGTCCCTGCTGCAATATTGCAGGCCCTCTATAAGTCACTGATATTTCTAGTTAAAAATAAATATAAAAATATCCCATCGTTTGTAGATCCTATAACGTTTGTGTAAACCAATCAAAGTACGCTTATTATTTGTTTATTTTTTTTACCAAAAACAGGTATCAGAATAGATATTGGTCTAAGGCCCCTTTCACACTTGTGCGACTTTGGACATCAGAGTTGCATGACAAGTCATACCCCATGATTCCCAATGATAACCATTCATATCTGTGTGACTTCAAGTCAGTCCCTGTACTACTTTGATGCAAGTTGAGGTCCATAGACCTCAAGTTTACCTAGGCATTCCCTAAAATCGTGCGACTTTTAAGTGTGAAAGGATGCCTAAATTAATAAAGAAATTCATTTTTTTTTTTTTTTTACAGGACATGTTTTATAGTAGAAAGTAAAACATTTTTTTCCCATAATTGTCGGTCTTTTTTTTTTGTTTATATCGCAAAAAATAAAAACTGCAGCTGTGATCAAATACCACCAAAAGAAAGCTCTATTTGTGGGGAAAAAAGGACAAACATTTTATTTGGGTGCAGTGTTGCATGACCGTGCAATTGCCAGTTAAATTAACGCAGTGCTGTATCGCTAAAAATGGCCTGGTCATGAAGGGGGGGTAAACCTTCCGAGGTTGAAGTGGTTACAGGCTCATGTTGTCTGTGTTTTTTTTTTTTCTTCTTTTTTTTTTTTTTTAAAACAAACATGTCACACTTGCCTGCTCTGTGCAGCAGTTTTGTACAGGGCAGCCCTGATCCTCCTCTTTTCGGGTCCCCTGCCGGTGTTCCTTGCCCCCCCCCCCGCCCCCCACCTTGCCAAGTGCCCCCAGAGCAAGCTGCTTAGTCTGGGGAGGGAGCTGCACACAGAAGCTTTTTTTTTTACCTTCATACATAGAATGCACAAAGGTGAAAAACCTTCAGCCTTCAAAACCACTTTAAAGCCTCGTACACACTACTGACAGGCTCAGTTCGGAGCCGCTGTACTAACAATCCGATGTTAGTACAACGATCTCCCCTGCTGTGCTATTGCGTTCTGACAGTGGGACGCCCCCCCTCCCCCGCCCATACACTCCGGTCATCACTCTCAGCCATTGGCTAAGAGCACTGACAGGGAGCTGGTCGGTAGCCCTTTTCCGGTCATGACGTTTTGACCATTTAGCCAGCTTCTGTCGGACTGGCTGCCTTGCACACAGGCCGAATGTCGGCCAGTTTCTATTGAACTGGCCCATGCCATCTTAGAAAAACAAACCCTCTGATGGGACTTTAAAGGGCATATACTCCACTCAAACACAAATACAAAAGGTATAAAAAAAAATTCTACTTTATTACAAAGTTGTAGTTAAAAAAGAGGGAACAAGGAATGAAAAGGGGGTACATTTACCCAGTATACAGAGTGATAATAAAATGAAACAGTACATATAGCAGAACCACTTATTTAATGCACTACTGTGTAATTGAAACAGAGTGCAACCCAACTGGTTTCAAGATTGTGCGTTGTTCCTCTTCATCAGGGGAAAGTGGTGGTATAGCTCATATCTATCGTTCAGGCATATATATAGGATAGTGTAGGTTCTCGTATAGGACTAATGCAGAATAAAAGCAGGAGTAAGAGGTGCTGCTGCGGCTAATATCAAAGTGTCCATGAAGGTAGGCAGCAAAGATTGATCCCAACACTATCGCTTGTAAGGGAAAGGCGGGAAAGATTGTGGAGGAGGGGGTGGGAACAGTTTGGACCAACCCACCCACGGCTGTATTCCAGGAAGGAAGGCTCACTGAAAAGTGGGCTGCCCGGTAGTATGGGTCAACCCGTGCCGTCTATAGTGTGTGTAGATACTGTACGGGCAATAAGAGGCTGCATGGTAGTAGAGCAAATTCCAATTGGTATGGTGTATCCGTTATAGGTATATTCCACAGGTTAAACAGGGCGCCACGTGGAGACAGGCTCCTCCAACCGTTCACCAAATGGCAGGAGGAAGAGTGGATGAATGCCTCAATGCATATGCAGCTCACTTGTTCCCAGCGCCCTCATACAGCAGACCATGCCCTCCATCAATCGGCCCGTGTGTACTAGGCTTACTTGCTCCCCCCCCCTGCCACATTTGCCACCTTTCGGGGGGGGGGAGTCAAAAACAGGTGCCTATCCCCATTTCTGGGGTACCTTGCCGCAGCGAGGTCCCCCGGAAGTTCGCTCCCCCCCCTCCTTCCTCCACCGCCGGGCCATTCACAAGAGATTGCGCTGAAATAGGCGCCCCTTGCAGACCCACTGCATCTGGTATGAGCCAGCCCTTAGAATCTGCCTTGAACTGCCTGTCCAGCAATGGTAATTCAAGTAAATGGCATAAACCAAGCCCAGATACAGCTGTGAAAGCTGAAAAATGACCAGCAGCATTCTTTGTAACAGAGTGCAATGGCAGCAAAAGAAACAATGTGGCAACAGCTGATAACACATGTAACGATCTTCAGTGTAGAAGATGCTAAAAAATGTAGCCATGGCTTGGACATAACATGAATAGCAATCTTTAGCTTTAGGCCTCATACACACGGACGATTTTTGACGCCGGCGTTTTCTGGCGTTTTTTGCAGCTCTCCATGTTAGTCAATGGCCCCATAAAAATGTCAGCGTTTTTGAGCTGTAGATGACGTCGGCGTTAGTGAGCTGAAACTAGAACCCACAGCCATCGCGTTCTGAGGCTGTAACGTTTTGGCATTTTTTGACGCCGACGCCACAATATGCCAACAAACGCCACCTAATATTATACCGGCGTTTTCCGGCGTTTTTTGACACCGACGTTTTTAGGTTGAAAATTAGCAGAGGGATGATTTCTTTAAAAAAACGCCGATGCATAACGCCGACTTTTTTTCCTTGATGTCGGGCCCGATGTTTTGTTTATTTTTTTAGAAACGTCCGTGTGTATGAGGCCTAAGGCCTCATACACACGGACGTTTTTTGACGCCGACGTTTTCAGGCGTTTTTTGCAGCTCTCCATGTTAGTCAATGGCCCCATAAAAACGTCGGCATTTATGAGCTGTACATGACGTCGGCGTTAGTGAGCTGAAACTAGAACCCACAGCCATCGCGTTCTGAGGCTGTAACGTTTTGGCATTTTTTGACGCCGACGCCACAATATGCCAACAAACGCCACCTATTATTATACCGGCGTTTTTTGACGCCGACGTTTTTAGGTTGAAAAATAGCAGAGGGATGATTTTTTCAGAAAAACGCCTATTGACGCTGACGCTCACTAACGCTCAAAAACGCAGATGCATAACGCCGAAAAACGCTGACTTTTTTTTCTTGACGTCGGGCCCGACGTTTTGTTTATTTTTTTAGAAACGTCCATGTGTATGAGGCCTTATGCTTAAATCCAGTTTAGCTGTCACTACAAATAACTGCAGTTCAAAATCCCATGCGTTCTAACAGGTTTGTACACACAGAGGCCTGACATAATAAAGTGATGTAATTCATCATGGGTCACACACATTAACCACTTCAGCCCCGGAAGGATTTCACACTGTAGGACCAGAGCACTTTTTGGGATTCGGCACTGCGTCGCTTTAAGGCTACTTTCAGACTGGAGCGGTACCCGCGCTCGCGGTAAAACCCCGCTAGTTTTAGCGGAGTTTTAGCAGCGATAGGGCTCCGCTATGCGGGCGGGAGCGCCGCGCTTTTAACCCCCCACAAGGGGTTAAAAAGGGGTTAAAAGTGCCGGCGCTCAGCGCTACCGAGGCGGTGTGCAGCCGCTTCGGCAGCGCTTGCCATGCATTTCAATGGCAGGGGCGGTAGAGGAGCGGTATATTACCGTTCCCCTCACCGCCCCAAAGATGCTGCTTGCAGGACTTTTTCTAACGTCCTGCTAGCGCACCGCCCCAGTGTGAAAGCACTCAGGGCTTTCACATTGGGGTGGATTGGGGGGGACTTTTGAGGCGCTTTACAGACGCTATTTTTAGCTAAATAGCATCTGTAAAACGCTCCAGTGTGAAAGCAGCCTAACTGATAATTGCGCGGTTTCTTAGACGTTGTACCCAAACAAAATTGACGTCCTTTTTTTCCCACAAATAGAGCTTTCTTTTGGTGGTATTTGATCACCGCTATTAACAAAAAAAGCAACAATTTTGAAAAAACAATTTTTACTTTTTGCTATAATATCCAAAAAAAAAATTGATTTATCAGTTTTGGCCAATTTTATATTCTTCCTCATATTTGTGGTAAAAAAAAAATCACAATCGGCATTTGATTGGTTTGCGCAAAAGTTGCCACGTTTACAAACCATGAGAATTAATTTGTGGTGTTTTTACAATTTTTTTTTTTTTACTAGTAATGGCGGCGATCTGCGATTTTTATCGGGACTGTGATATTGCATCGGACATTTTTGACACTTTTTTTTGGGAACATTGACATTTATACAGCGATCAGAAATTTAAATACCCACTGATTACTGTGTAAATGTCATTGGCAGTTAAGGAGTTAACCTGCAGGGCGCGAACTAGGGGTTAACTGTGTTCCCTAGGTGTTCCCTAGGCGTGTTCTAACTGTGAGGGGGCTGAGCTGCCAGGGGCATAAGAGATCTAACTGATCTCTTACATGCCGCCTAACAGAGCGGGGAATCGCCGTGTTTACATCGGCGGTTCGCCGATTTTCTTCTGTGCTGGCGGACACCGAGTCCGCCCGACCCGCGGGCACAAGAGTGCGCCGCTACCCGCGCACGTACGAGCTGCCGTTTTATAGACAGTGATTCGCGTTATCCAGCCACTCTGCAGCAGTAAATGTACGCAAGCCGGTCCGGAACCGGTTAAAGAACAACTTCAGCTTTCTAAAAAAATGAATAAATGCACATCTTTTTGCAGGTAAAAAAGTGTGTATTTTTTATTTTAATCACTTTGGCCCCGGAAGGGTTTCCCAATTTAGGACCAGAGCACTTTTTGCGATTCGGCACTGCGCCACTTTAACTGACAATTGCGTGGCCTTGCGACGTTGTACCCAAACAAAATTTGCGTCCTTTTCCCCGCATAAATAGAGCTTTATTTTGGTGGTATTTGATCCCCTCTGCGTCATTTCTGATCACCAGACACCAAAGAAAAGAAGAGCGACAATTTTGAAAAAAAAAAACAATATTTCTTTTTTCTAAAATACATATCAAAAAAAAATATAAAAACACATTTTTTTCATTGGTTTTGTTCAATTTATATTCTTCCTCATATTTTTGCTAAAAAGAAATCGCATAATCAGCGTTTATTGATTGGTTTGCGCAAAAGTTGCCGCATTTAGGAAGATTGAGAATTCATTTATGGGGTTTTTATGTTTTTAAATTTTATATTTTACTAGTAATGGCGGCGATCTGCGATTTTTATCGGGACTGCGATATTGCAGCGGACATGGACCATTTTGACACTTTTTTGGGACCATTGGCATTTATACAGCGATCAATGCTATGAAAATGCATTGATTACTGTCTAAATGCCATTGGCAGTGAAGGGGATAACCTGCAGGGGGTGCTCTAAGGGGTTAACTGTGTTCCCTCAGTGTGTTCTAATGGAGGCTGGGCTGGCAGGGGGAGGGGAGTGACCACGGCTTCCATATACAGGAAGCCTGTGATCACATCCCTTCCCCCTCTGTCAGAACGGAGATCCGTGTTTACATACACGGACCCCCGTTCTGTCGCTCCGGGGGGTGGGGGGTGATCGCGGGTAACATTGAGTCCGCCGCACCCGCTCCCTGGCCCCCCCAACACAGTGAGCGCGCACGCTCACAATACTTTTTCTCGCGGCGGCCATCAGGTGACGACATTTCGCGATAAGCCAAGTTGCCACCGTCAAGCCACGACAGGCGGTCGGCAACTGGTTAATTAGGAGCCTGCAGAGCATTGCACCTACGATCAGCAGATCATGGGTGCAATCTCAGACTCTTGCATGACTGTCTGTGCAGCTATCTGCCCGTATCTTGGACAGGCAGGCAGTTACTAAATGACAGGAAGCGTCAATGAACTACCTGCAGCACTTATCAGCGCCCTGGCAGTTAGAAAACTACAAGCCGTCAGCCAAAAAGCTGTTGGTACTTGTAGTTCATTTATTCACACAACTCTGTGAATGAATGACTTCGCTATGTGGGCAGAGCCCCACACAGCCGCATTCTTTTCAAATTGTGACAGCAGGTGCTGATAGAAGCTCCCCAGCCTGCTGTCACAATTTGAAGGGGAATCGGAAAGATTCTGCATGAGTGGGAACATGTAACGTTCCCATACTTGAACCTATCCCTTAAGTGAGCACAGCCGAGTGTACTTGTAAGCGTGTTTTTTGCACAGACAGTTTGTGCAGATTTGTGGCTGTTTCTCCAAGAGGCTCCATTCCAAATGAGCAACTTCTGGTCCACCAGCCAGTGTCTTGTGTGTTGCTAATGCGGGCATCTATACTCCTCGTTTGCTCTGATCATGTTGCTTACCCGAGCTAACATAGCTTCATGTATACGCAGCTTTGTGACCTATTAAGTGGAGCCTCCGCTGCTCATCTCTTATCCTTGCTTCGATAAAGCTCCAGTTACTGGCACTTGAATCTCACATCGGCTTGGAGGTACAGCTTATTGACGTCCAGACATCAGAGTAATGTCAACGCGTTTCACCAGTGTGGTGTAGTTGGTTTTATTAGTTTTCTTTCAGATTCTTTGTAACATGAACGCATGTCAATACATATTTTGATAGTTCCTTGAACATTTAGCTATTTACGGGCATTTAGCTCTAATATAACGTGTTGATATATGCTTTAACACGTCCGGACCTTACTTGTGTTTATTATAGACACGTTGTCTTGTTTTTAATACTAAAGTTGGGGGGTGGTTATGGTTGTCGGTTGTACTTTTAATGCTTTTTTGAGCAATTTTTGTAAAAATAAAGATTGCTTGGATTTAGTAATACACGCTTTGCCAATTAGTCTCATATGATGTGGTAGCTGTGTAGGTTATGCTGGCTATGCCATAGCATGTTCACACCAGTATCCACTGCATCATCTTTATGTACTTATTTCTTCTCCCTTTACCGACAAGTTACAAAGCAACATTTTATTGATCCTTCTATTCAGCAGCGGGTTGCCAACAGGCCTTTAGTGCTTTTTTTTTTTTTTTTTTAATGCAGCTCACCTTAAAGTATGATAGTATATTATGCTGCAATGCATATGTGTTCAGGTGCCATTAAAGCGGAACTTCACTTTCTCAATCAAAATTGACTGTTTTTTAATCCTTAGGCTACATGCACACTGGACGCTCTCTGGATGTTGCATTATGTGGCAGGAGATGCTGCTTAGAAAACATGCTTTTAGCAGCGTTTTGTAAGCAGCGTTTATCGGCTTTTTTTTTTTTTTACTACAAAAAGCGCCGGACACCGATAAACAACAGTTTAGCAGTGTTTATGAGCATTTATCGGCGTCCAGCATTTTTTGTGGTCAGAAAAATGACTTCTGAACGCCAGTTCAAGGCGTTCAGATAACGGCCTATAAACGCCACTGCTGTTAAATGACAATTAACATCCATGTGTGCATGGACACATAGGATAACATAGAGGAGCGTTTATGGGCTGTTAAAAAAAACCACCCAAACGACCATAAACGGTTGTTTATAAGCTTCAGTGTGCATGGAGCCTTATGCTGATAGCATTAGTTAATAGATAGGAAAGTATATCATATTTACGTGTTTTAAACTTTTTTTTTTTTTTTAATTTCTTCAGTTACTTCCTGATTTCCAGGCCTAGGCAAATTATGTCTTACATCCCAGGAGTCTTCAGGAAGGGAGAAGGGGTTTCTCAGCTAATCACACCCTCCTGTCTGCATGCCTGAGCTAAGTGCAGATGGATTCCAGGAAGAGCATGCTACATGAATCATCTGCCCTTAGTTGAGATGGCCACGGACAGAAATGCCAGGGGGTGTTTTTGAAAATGTTTTCTCTGCAAAAATAAAGCATGGATGGACGGGTGAGTTTGCTTTGAATTTTGAAAATGAATTAAACACTCGTTTTTTGAGCTCAGATGCAGTGTAGTTCCACTTTATGAATGACACCACAACACATGTAAGCTGCATTAGTGCAGTGCAATGGTGTGAATGAGCACTAGTAAAAACTACATTAGTCCACTCTCCCTAGCCCACTAACCTAGAAACATCCACCCAGTGGATTATTTACCTCTCCTGTGCCCTTCTTAAAGCGGTAGTAAACCCGCTGACTGAAATAAAAATAAAAAAAAAGCCTGCAAGAAAATCGCATAATATGTTAGTATGCATTGCATACTAACATATTATGAAATACTTACCTTAGAACGAGGCCCCCGATGCCCGAGTTGGTCAGCGCTAAGGACGCTGACATCTTCGTCCTCTTCTGTCTTCCGGGTACGCGGCTCCGGCGCTGTGAGTGGCCGGAGCCGCGTGACGTCACTCCCGCGCATGCGCGCGGGAGCTCTTCGCACCGGCAGCCAGCTCTGAGATGCCGGCCGCCTCGGCCGGATCGTCAGAGCGCATGCGCCGCTAATGTCAGCGGCTGCATGCAGGGCGAATATCTCCTGAACCATGCAGGTTTAGGAGATATTCTTTTTACCTACAGGTAAGCCTTATTATAGGCTTACCTGTAGGTAAAAATAGATTTTAGGGTTTACTACCACTTTAACTTCCTTTGCTGCAGCTGTGCACTGAGCAACATTGACTTGTATAGAGCCTTACTCTGAAGCTAGAGACACTTAGACTATAGCCCAATTCAGGTCTATGTAGGTTCGCTGCACAAGTGTAACCAGCGCTAAGGAAGACTTTGGCCCAGAGAAGGTAAACACTAAGGCTTCAGAAAACAGCAATTCCTCTTATTTGTAGGACTTTTTTTTTTACGGCAACCAAAACTACTACATAAATCAGCCTTTCTCAACCTTTTTACCCCAGAGGAACCCCTAAAAAATTTCAGGTCTCTGGGAACCTTTATTAAAACCAACTCATTAAGAGTCAATAGTAAAAATGCTCCTTACGTTGTTGGTCAGTAGGAGGTTTGAACCCGTTCAGTGGTGGTCAGAATGCCACCCTTACAGACAGCTAAAAAGATCATTGGTGTTATGCTGCTGGCTCTACCAAACTGCATTGTCCCTGGAACTATGCAGGCACCATTAAATAGGAGGTCAAATGGCAAAAGCTCAAGGAACCCCCTAGCAATAGCTGGAGGAACCCTGGTTGAGAATCACTGACATAAATTAGTAAAAGTATGAATTTTATTTAGGTAAACGGTTTAAAAGTAAAAGGAAAACATCCATGAGGCTCCAATATGTTAAGAACAATGATGGATCATACAACATTATTTTCAAGGTGGTGATTCCACCTACCTAATGAATAGTTAAGCATTGAAAGAGACACCCTTCTATGCACTCACATCTTTACACTTCCACTGTCTCTTCCACTCCCCCTGATTGTTATTGTATGTGATTTGCCTTGATAGGCGGAGTGGCCTGACCTCATGCGTTCCCATGGCATCAGCGGCCTCAGCCTGGCAGCATCCCCAGTTGCTTGGCGATTGCCGGCCTTATTGCGCATGCACATCCGGCGATCCTTGCTATGATTGGGTCCGACCTGATGCCAGGCAACCTTGGATCCCTGCACCGACACAGATCTGAACATAGATCGAGTGCTGTATACAGATGTGCCTCATGGACAGGTCTGCCCAGACTGTCACTGGAAATGCACATTAAAAGCTTGCCAGATAATGTAAACAGGTTGGTAACCATATTAGTAATTGATCTAGCAACTTTTATTTTCACATGAGCTTGAGATGTCTACTTAAACTTAGACTTTTGGCAGGACTAATGATGTCACACCTGTCGGGGGGGGGGGGGTGGATCTTGGTTTCTGTCTCTTTTTTGATTGGTTGATGGTTATTTAAATAATGTGATCATGCTTCAATAAAAAAAATCAGTTTGGACACTACTTGTCGATCCGTGGTGTGCTGGCAAATATCCTCATTGTGACTTTCCGAACCAGTTTCCAGCTGGTGGTTGCTGCAGCACTCAAATCCTTTAGCGCTTTATCCAGGAACATGTGCAATGGGAATGTGGAGTATTGCATTAACGTGGGAACGTGGGTGCGCCTAGTGTTAATGTGTGTTTAGGCGCTTTTGAACGTTTATGCTCAAAAGCTCCTCTTTTGGTTAATACTGTACATCAGGGCTTGACAAATTTGCCTTGAATCTAGGAGCCAGCTAAAAAAGTTAGGAGCCAGTTTTTTTAAAGCGCTGAGCAGCCAGTCAATAACTCCACCGTTACATCAGGGTTATAAGCTGGTCAGAAAGAGTGACACTAAAAAATCTGTTATAGGGGGAAACTCCTTATTATGCCAAATGCATCGTGACTGCGGCATGTAAAACGCCCTCATCTGCTGCCTAAGGGAGGCCAATGGTGGGTGGCAAAAACATGTCTCTACTGCACATTTTTACCACCCAACTTGTACATCTAAACAAAGCCTTAGTGACATTGTAAATAAAATACAAAAAAAAGGTGAAAAGTATTCCAGCGCTGCTGAACTTCTGCTGCCTCTTTGCAGCCACTTCCTGCCTACATGTGTGTCCCCCACAGTGACTTTTCATTGCTCTGGTGGGTTTCCGGTCACCATGAAATACTGGAGCCCAGCTGCACATAGAGTGGTAATTGATAGTACACAGGGCTTTATCACAATTTTGTTGCTTAGAATAGAGGTCACTTTTCTCGCGCTGTAACATCAACTTTCATATTATACAAAAATAAAAAATGGGCTAACTTTATTGTTTAGTTTTTTTTTATTCATTAAAGTGTATTTTTTCCAAAAAATTGTGCTTGAAAGACTGCTGCGCAAATACCATGTGACATAAAATATTGCAGCAACCGCCATTTTATTCTCTAGGGTCTCTGCTAAAAAATAATATATAATGTTTGGGGGTTCCAAGTCATTTTCTAGCAGAAAACACTGAATATTTAATTGTAAGCCACTAATGTGAGAGAGGATTTAGTCTATAAATGGTTAAACTTTCCTGATAGCCCGGAGATCATTGCTTTGAAAGAAGAAGATACATTGTTGTGTTTATTCTTCTAACTCTCAACAAATATCCGGGCAGCCTGTTTGTTACTTTTCTTCATTCTAAGTAGAAACAAATATCCCGGGCAGCGGCCAAGTGTAACAGCTGTTAGACGAAGCAGAGAACGGCTCTCGCTGAATCTGACAGCTGTTTTACCATAGTGATAGAAGGAACGGCTGACACTCGCCAGGACGCTATTTCTGGTCGCCATGGCAACCTGGCGCCTGGGGTTTGTCGAGGCCTGCTGTACATAAATGATTTTGTGTTTTGCATTACCCTTTTACAGCCAGTGGGAGTTGGCCCTTTAACATTCATAGCGCTGGAAGTGTTACATGGGCTTCTCCTATCATTTAATTGGCTGTCACAGTGATCAGGTGATTGGGAGCCTGCTCAGGAGTGGTTGGTGACAGTGTGATCACTGTGCTGGGGGCAGCTACTGCTGAGTGAGAACGTTTCCAGCACGAGCAAGGGATGCTGGCAGCAGGCATATGACAGGCCTGTGTAAAAGCCTACCACATATGTCTGTTAGAGCTGCACAATGAATCGTAATAAAATTGCGAACTCGAAGTC
>BLSH010449087.1:24735-58840 GCA_018402905.1 Glandirana rugosa | reverse complement strand
TGCCATTTTCTGCCCCCTGATCCTATGTTTTTGAGCATAGTTGTGTTGCATAGCCTTGTTTCCACATAGGAGATTTTGCTTTTTTGGCAGCAATACTTCCATGAAGACCACTTCTGGCCACATTTCTCTGGACAGTAGATGGGTTTACCTGGGTCCCACTGGTTTCTGCCAGTTCTTTGCTGGTGGCACTGCTGGACATCTTCTGATGTCGAAGCGAAGTAAGAATGATGTTTCTTTCAATTGCTGTATTAAAGCGTTTGTTAAACCAAAAAAAAAAATGCTGCTCCAGTCTCTTTAATGTGCAATTAGCAGCACAGTCCTTTTGCTTTTTAAATTATCCCTCTGTATCCCCAAAAATATCTGTTTGATAATGCCAGATCATAACTTCCTCCCTGAGTGCTGACTCCCCCTGTATATTGCTTATCCTGAGAGCCCTGTGGTCTATGCAGGCTATGTCATGCCCAGCTCTCCTATCTCCTGTGCGCCTGTCTTCAATTCCCCCCTCCTCCCCCCCCCCCCCCTCCCTCTTCCTCTCGTAGCTTCTCCTCTCTGCTCATAATTAATTCTAAAAGCTTCTATCCCTCTGTATTAGAATAAGTTCCCCAGTGTCAGTCTTATATAAGAAATATTCTTATCTATATAGATAATTTCGATTTTTTGTTTCCTCACTCTGTATTTTGTAAATTAATTAAGATAAGCAATTAAAAATATATATTTTTGGGAAGCATTAATACTTTACAGCATTTCTTCAAAACTGCCTAAAACTTTTGCACAGTACTGTATAAAAAAGTGTTTTCTTCCACTGCAACCAGTTGCCGACTGCCCTGGCTTAACGGCGGCAACATGGTTCATTATCGCGAAACGCCGTCACCCGATGACGGCCGCGAGAACGTGTATTGTGAGCGCGCACGTGCTGCCGGAGGTTCGCTCGCACGCTCACTCTGGCGGAGCCAGGGAGCGGGTAGGGCAGACTCGATCTCCGCCGGCTACCCGCGATGGCTCCCCAGCAGTGAGAGAATGGAGGTCTGTGTGTCCATTTATGTAAACAGGGATCTCTGTTCTGACAAAGGGAGAAGTGATCAGAAGCTTCCTGTATATGGGAGCCATGATCACTCCCCTCCCCCTGCCAGCCCAGCCTCCATACAGTTAGAACACACTGAGGGAACACAGTTAACCCTTAGAGCGCCCCCTCCAGGTTAACCCCTTCACAGCCAATTGCATTTATACAGTAATCAATGCATTGTCATAGCACTGTATAAATGCCAATGGTCCCAAAAAAGTGTCAAAAGGGTCTGACATGTCCGCTGCAATATCGCAGTACAGCAAAAATCGCAGATCGCTGCCATTACTAGTAAAAAAATAAAAACCCCATAAATTAATTCTCATCATTCCTAAACATGGAAACGTATGCGCAAACCAATCATAAATTCAAAAATATGAAGAAGAATATAAATCGACCTAAACCGATGAAAAAAAAATGTTTTATATATTTTTTTGTAAATGTATTTTAGCAAAAAGTAAGAATTGTTTTTTTTTTTTTTTTTTTGCAAAATTGTCGCTATTTTTTTGTTTATATTGGTGATCAGAAATGACGCAGAGGTGATCAAATACCACCAAAAGAAAGCTCTATTTGTGGGGAAAAAAGGGCGCAAATTTTGTTTGGGTACAACATTGCACGACCGCGCAATTATCAGTTAAAGCGTTGCAGTGCCGAATTGCAAAAAGTGCTCTGGTCCTAAAGTGTGAAATTCTTCCGGGGCTGAAGTGGTTAAACTGTCCCTTTTCCATACTGTGGAGGGTCTAATAACAGTGCTGTATCCCCTGTAGCTGTGATGTCCTACTGCCAGTGTTCATGGCTCCCAGGGTTGTTGGGCCTTTGTCGGCTGTGAGATGAGCTACTGACCACCAGCCGCAGAGGGAAATGAGCCAGAGCTTTACATTCATGTGACCAAATAGAAAAACTAGAAAAGGATTTAAGAATCGATTTATTAGAAAATGTACAAAGGGGAAACAACTGGTGAGTTATTGCCTCTCTTCTGAAGTTATTTAACCTGAGCATGTTATTTTATTTATTTTTTGTTTAAAAGGGTATTTTTTTTTCCTTTTAGCATGTCTGTTTTAATGCATTACCTTTTGCAGTTTTTTTTTTTTGTTTAATACATTTTTATTGAGGAAAAATTTTGAAAATTACAGAAAGCGTAAAGCAAGAATGGTGACAAGTGTTCACGGATATTCAGATATACAATATGACAGTATAAAAACATAACGTTCGTGAACTGAGCCAAATGTTTATTAGTTAGCAGATGATCATATCCGTCCATATTATCTGGTGTTACATTTAGGACAGAACAAAGAAGAAAGTAGGAGTAGAAAGAGAAGAAAAAGGCGAGTATTAAGAGAAAGGAAGAGAAAAGGGAGGAGGGGTTGTAGGGGGGGGGGGGTGAGCGCGGCCGTGAGAGGTTCACAGCATGCATAGTTGACCAGGCAATGAATTTAACCTTAATGGGACATCAGTTCAGAGTATGTAGGGGTAAAGGTGAAGGCGAACCAGCCGGCCCATATTTTGTTGGATACAGAAGCCTTATCCCTTTGGGAGCAGGTAAGGTCATCCATGTGGTATAGGTGGTTGACAGCTTTTAGCCATTGCTGGATAGTAGGGCTAGTGGCGGTCTTCCAAAATTGGGGTATAAGCATTTTAGCTGCGTTCAAAAGGTAAGGGGTCATAGATTTCTTACATTGGCTGGCTGGCTGGCTCGTCTGTACAATGAAATAGAATGACCCAAGGATCATTTTTGGTGGGGAAGCCTTGTATCTTTTCCATCCAGTGTAAAACTGCAGTCCAGAATGGTCGAATTTTCAGTCTTTGTGTATATATTTGACCATGCGTGGCGGTTGCGCTACACCCCCTCCAACATAGAGCTGATGTTTCAGGAAAAATCTTATGCAAATTAGAGGGGGTAAGGTGCCATCTAGTCAATATTTTGCGTTTTGGACGCGATGGAAGAGGTATGTGTAAGTTGAAGAACCGTTGAACGTTGGTTGTCCGTGAGGGTTTGCTGCAGATCCGTTTCCAATGTGTTCAAATAATTAGGAGTGAAAGAGTCGTCAATCTCCAATAGAGCTTTGTAGAATTGCGAAATATTGTTAGTTGGTGGATGGGTATGTGCTAGAATTCTCTGTTGGCGTAAGTTCAGCAGTAGAGCGAAGTGATGAACCGAGATAGCTGCAGGAATATCCAGTGGTCCATGAAAGATGGGGTTGCTGTTTGTTTAATGACGTTTAAGGGGGCTATATCCCCAGCTGTAGTCACTTGATGTAAAAGTATGCCAGGATTAGGTAGCCAATTGCGGAACTGTGGGTCCAGTTGCCCTGGTGTAAAATAGGCATGGCCCAGCAGTGGCATCCATATGCTTTATGCATAGGGTCCCATATGGACATAAAAGACTGTGTCAAGGGGGTAGTTTGTGTTGAAAATGATCTATGAGTCTTTGGGATCCAGAGCTGCACGAATGGGTCTGTGTTGCATAGGTCCCGTTCAAGTCAAACCCACGGTTTGGAGGTGGTGTGGTGTTTCCAATTGGAGGTCCAGGGGAGGGCTAGACCCCTGGTGATTTTACTCCTGGTGAGGATTCTCCTAGAGATTCGTGGATGCTTTCTTCTCCACACAAAGGGGAGAATAACAGATGATAACAGTGGAAAGAAGCCCGGGGGGGATTCTATATGGTATCATTTGCATCAGAAAGCGCACCCTGGGCAATACTTTCATCTTGACGACACTGATCCTACCCAACCAGGAGCAGGCCAAATGGTTCCACCTATTTAAGTCTTGTTCAGAAGTGGGATAAAATATGTTGAGAAGAGATCTACGGGTGAAAGAGTCAAATGGATCCCTAGATATTTCAAAGAGCGGGGTTGCTACGTAAAAGGCATAGTGGGCTTCAGGCTATTAATTACCTTTTTAGGGACGGAGAGATTGAGTATTTCAGACTTAGTTCGATTAATTTTAAAATTTGAAATGGTTCCAAATGATTTTAGGGCCAAGAGTAAGTTGGGAAGTGTTACCGTGGGTTGCTGGACGTAGAATAAGATGTCATCCGCATATGCTGCGTATTTGTGTTCAAAATTGTTTATGTGGATACCGTGGACATTGGGGTTGTGCCGAATTGTTGCTAGGAATGGCTCAAGGGAGAGGGCACATAAAATAGGGGAAAGGGGGCATCCCTGTCTAGTGCCGTTGAATAGGGTGAAAGGGTGGCTGAGTGTGCCATTACGTATTTGGGCGGTGGGTGAACTATACAGGGCCTTGATCATATTAACCACTTTAAGACCGAGCCTCTTTTTGGAGTTCGGTGATTTTCAGTTAAAAACAGTTTTTTTTGCTATAAAATTACTTAGAACCCCCAAACATTATATATTTTTTTTTTCTAAGACCCTAGAGAATAAAATGGCGGCCATTGCAAAACTTTGTCACACCGTATTTGCGCAGCGGTCTTACAAGCGTGATTTTTTTTTAAAAAATTCAGTTTTTTTAGTTAAAAAATAAGACAACAGTAAAGTTAGGTCAATTTTTTTCCACATTGTGAAAGATAATGTTACGCCGAGTAAAATGATACCCAACATGTTATGCTGCAAAATTGCGACGTTTAAAAAATTCTACAGGTTAGCATTTTTGCGTTGCAGAGGAGGTCTAGGGCTAGAATTATTGCTCTTGCTCTAACGATCGCGGCGATACCTCACGTGTGGTTTGCACACCGTTTTCATATGTGGGCGGGACTTGCGTATGCGTTCGCTTCTGCGCGCGAGCTCGCAAGGACGGTGCGCTTTAAATTTTTTTTTTTTTTTTTAATTATTTATTTTACTTTTTAATTTTTATTTTTACAACTTTCTTTTTTAAAAAAAAAAAATTTTGATCACTTTTTTTCCTATTACAAGAAATGTAAACATTCCTTGTAATAGAAAAAAGCATGCCAGGACCTCCAAAATATGAGATCTGGGGTCAAAAAGACCTCAGATCTCATTTTTAGACTAAAATGCATAAAAAAAGAAAAAAAAAAAAAATTTTGAAAAAAATGGCAGGGGGAAAAAAAAAATGTCCCCTTTAAGAGCATTGGGCGGAAGCGACTTATGATGTAGCTTCCGCCCAGCCTTGTTATGGAGCCGGGTGAGTGGCACACGGACACTGGAGGGAAAGGACCCGATCATCTCCGCCGCTGCCGGCGGGTCCGGTAAGCGGCGGAGATGACCGGAAAGCGGCGGGAGGGGGGGGGGGCACCTCTCCCGCCGCTGATAAAAGTGATCTCGCGGCGAATCCGCCGCTAAGACCACTTTTATCTTGCAGGGAATTGCCTGCAGAAAAAATAGATACCGTGTTATGGTAGCTATCTGCTACCATAACAACGGTATTCCACTTCAAAGTACCGCCGTCAAACGACGTACAGCGGTCCGGAAGTGGTTAAAGCGGTAGTAAACCCATCCATTTAACAGTTTAAAAACCAGTTCCATCACTGGCTTCTCTGCCCGGAATGAACCCCGTCTGTTCGCTCGATACCCATTGGGGAATGAGGGGGAGAAGCCTATTAGCCAAAGCCTTAGCATAAATTTTTTCATTGATTGTTTAACAAGGATATCGGCCTGTAGCTACTACATAAGCTCGGGTCCTTCCCCTGCTTGGGTAATACCATGATGTGCTCATGCAAGGTTTATGGTTTTGGCTTCTCCCCCTCTGAAAAAGTTCTGGTGTATCCAGTAAGATAGGGGATTAAAATGTCTTGTAATGTATGGTAGTAGGTGACGGAGAGGCCTCCTGGGCCAGGGGCCTTACCTTTAGCCATGGATTTCAGGGCTACTTTCAATTCATCTGTGGTTAGGTCAGCTTCTAGGGTGGCGAGAGCTGTGTCGGATAGTTTAGGGAGGTTAGCCTGAGTTAGGTATTCCCGTATCAGAGTGCCCTTATGTGAGGGGTCGCTATTGGCATCATGTACATGGTAGAGCTGCTGATAAAAGGAACAAAATTCCCTGGCTATCGCGGACGTTTCGTGTGTTAATTGGTCTTAATTTGAGGTATAAAAGTAGCTGCTCTTTTCCTTTGTAGGCATCTAGCTAAGTGTCTACTCGGTTTATTACCCCACTCGTGGTGTTGGCAGATGAATCTGTGCGCACGTTTGTATTCTGAATGGTAGAAAGCTTTGAGTTCTTCTCTCTTCTGCGTGAGTTGGTGTAAAAGCTCAGGGGAACTATGCAGCTTATGTTTGCATTCTAGTTGAGTGATCGTCAAGATGATTTCTGCCTGCTGCTGCGCTCGCTCCCTTTTTTTCCTAGAGCCCAACTCTATTTGCCTCGAATATACGCCGTGTGAGCCTCCCAAAGCATGCCCGGGGAGGTCCCAGTGGACAGATTGTCCGCGAAATAGGAGCGCAGCACCAATTGCAGCTGTATCAATGGCCTCGCTCAACAGGTGGTCGTTAAGCTTCCAGTTGTTGCTTTTACGGGGAATGAAAGGTATAAGCAGTTGGGTACAAATTGGCGCATGGTCAGAAAGTGTAGTTACCTCTATTCAGTACTTCTGGAGCCAGTCCAGGTGGTGATGGTCGATAAGAATATAATCAATTCTCGAGTGGGAGTGGTGGACGTGGGAGTAATGGGAGTAGTCTCTACTATTGGGGTTTAAAATTCTCCAGGTGTCCATCAATTGGCTGTCTCGTAACCGTTTACTTATAAAAGTTAACTTTTTGGCTGGAATGGAAGATGTGCCAAGAAATGTGTCAAGCACTGGTTCCAGAGGAACATTGAAATCCTGTACCAGCACAATGCACCCATGTGCGAAGTCTTGCAACTTGCGCAGGGTGTTAGGAAGGAACATGGCCTGATCCTGGTTCGGAGCAAATATGTTCGCAAGTGTACATTTTGCATTACCCAGGGTGCCCCTTAAAAATAGATATCTGCCACCTTTGTCTACCAGTTGCGATTCACAGTTAAGAGATCCCCCTGTGAAAGCCTATGGTGACCCCCTTTGCCTTATTTGTTAATGCATAATACCAACTAGGAAAATCAGGTGAAAAAAGTTTGGTGGAAGTGGTATATGTAAGATGCGTCTCCTGGACAAACACAATGTCACATTGCATGCGTTTCAGTTCCCTAAGCAAATTATGTCTTTTGCACGGGGCGTGTAAGCCTCTAACATTAAGGGAGATTAAGTTAACGGTCGCCATGACTGTCACATGAGAGTTCAGCATTTACCCACATTCTGTAGAACCTCTCACGGCTGGGGGGGGGGGGGGGAGGAGCGAGGGGTAGAGGACAGGGGGGAATAGTGAAGAAGGGAAACAAAGAGAAGAGGAGAAAGAACGAATTAGTGCAAAAGAGCTGTGAATAAATAACCTGTGCATGCATAGCCATTCGGTGCTCAACAGGGGGTAACCGCGACCCCTTGAGAGGCTACCCCGTCCGGCCCCGCGGTCACGGAGCCCCCACTGCAAAGGGTGGGTTGAGCTGCCGAAGGAGGGGGGAGTCCCAGTTCGGATAGCTCCATCACGGGGCCCCCCCCCCCCCGAGACAAAAAAAAAACATAACCATGATAACATCTAACATAAATGACTGTGAAATATTTAAACATAACTAACATCCCCTGAGCCATGTTGGCACCAGGGCTGAGTACGGTAGAGCTGAAACCTAATGTGAAAACTAATTCTAAGCTATGAGCTCCAAAGTCTACAGAGCGTAAGGCACGATCTTCAAAACCAAAAATGGCGTCGGCCTGCTAAGCCTAAAGCCCTTGGGAAGTCCGACTAAAAGTGTCAAAGGCGGGCACCTAGGGGGGAAATCAAAACATACCAGTCCCAAAGGCCGTCCGTAATGATGAAGGGTAACAGCAACAGTACCCGTTAACAGTAGAGCCCAGGCTGCACGATGAACCCCTCAGTGCTTTCGGGCGGATCCTGGTGTATTAGAGCAGCGGTTCCTAGGGGCCTTGTGCCATTGGGACTCAATGGAAGGTTCTGCCATTGGGATATCTTCTTGCCAGCTCGGCAGCTCTAGTGGGGTGATATTGAGGTGGAGGCAAAATTTCTCCAAGTCCTCCGGGAAGGGGAGGGTTGCAGTGCCACCATCCCTGGAAGCAATGAGGCACGCCGGGAATCCCCAGCGATATGGAATAGCGTTGCTGCGCAGTTTCTCCAATAAAGGCCGCAGGGCCCTGCGGCGTTCCAGTGTTTTCCGAGCCAGATCAGGATAAAAGGCAAGTGTGGCCCCATCGAAGTCCAGGGTCGCGGCCTCCCGAGCCTTCTGCATGATAAGCTCTTTTTTTCTTCGTAGTAATGCACACGGCATATTACGTCCCAGGCAGTGGCTGCCGACGGGTTGCGGGGACGCAAGGCCCTGTGAACTCTGTCCAGCTTTAGAGGCAGGTCCGCCGCATTGCCCAGGAGTTGGTTGAAGATGCCCTGTACCGAAGGCTGCAGGTCTTCGTCGCCGGTGGCCTCAGGGAGCCCCTGGATCCGTATGTAATTTCTGCGGCTCCGGTTTTCCTGGTCTTCCAACTTGTACAGGGCCATCCTGTGTACCAGGGCTAGACATCTGGTGTTAGCCTGGAGCTCGTGAATGGCGGCCACGTGCATGTCGAGGCGCTGCTCGTTCTCCTCGACTCTACCGAGGACTTGGTTGAGGTCGGAGCGTACAGCAGATACCTCCTTCTTTATGGCGCGTTCCAGGTTGTGGAGCATGGAAGCTAGCTCCACTTTGGTAGGAAGGCCGCTCATCCAGGGCTGCGACGTCCGACCGACTCTGGGAGCCTTCCACCCTGTACGATCCGCACAAGGTGGCCGGGGAGCTGTGTCTTGATGAAGGCCTCTGGCGGGAAGCAGAGCCAGCACCATGCTGCGAGCGGCCTAGCTCGCCCGTGTCTGAGTCCTCTGGTTCTGTGGCGAGGAAACGCTTCATGGAGGGTGCTGTCACTGAGCACCACGGATTGCATATTGAGCACTTTATTTGGAGCACTGAGCACTTTTTTGTCTATGGACTTTATTGGATTGTTATATTCAGTATAATAATTTGCACAGCATTTAACATTTTTGTTTGCAGCATTTGGCACTTTATGATATATGACACAGTATATATTGATTGGTTTAGTAATACATAGGGTGGCGCAGCATTTATTTAGTTTTTTGATTCTTTAGGGGTATTCCCTGGTGGATACCTAAATAGCAGCAGCCCCCATACATAGACTGACCCTTGGACCCTGGGGAGGGTATTCATAAGGATTAGTCCATGTAACATATTTTATTTGGTCCATAGCGCAAACTATTTAGCACCTTTTTTGATTTCACTTCGAATTATAGTTGAGTCTGCAGCTATGGAAATTTTCAATTTTATCAACAGTAGACACATTGATGCAGATGAGTTTTTCTCACAACCCATGGGTCACTCTGACCTTAACCAGGACTTAAAATAACTTAAGAATGCCCTGGATAAGCAAATTAGGGGGTGGTGGGACATATTCACTTTATCTAAATATGTAAAGGATGGTATTACACCAAGGAGATTACGGTGGGATTTGGCCCCCAATGATGGTGTAGAAGGTTCTAACTTTGAGTTGGAATGGTTTATGTTTTTTAATCGCGCAGAAGTTAAGCTAATGGAATTGCTAATCTCTAGAAAAGAACAAAAATTAAAAAATCTTGGCAGTGTTATTAATGATATCAAGGCTAAGATTGAACCTCTTGCTGATACAGAGGAATATAAGGAGAGGATGAAGCAATTACAAGAGTTTGCAGGAAAACTTGATAAAGATGTTCAAAAGAAAAACATGAAAAAATATTTGAGGGATACCAATGATTATCAAAATAAAAAGGTATATAAATGGCAAACAAATATGGAGCATGATGTGGCTCCTCCAACAGATGAAATAGATAATATGGAGGTTAAGCCTGTCACACCCAGATTGGAAACTCCTAAATTAGTTAAAAATACCCCGAGGGGTCAACCCCAGGGAAGGGGAAGATTGTACCAAGAAAAGAGGGGTGGGGGCCGGGGGCCATCCCAATTTTCATTGCCAGTTCATAACAGATTCGAGCCTTTGGAACAAGATTCTTATCAACCAAGGAACCCTTATCCCTATTATGATCAATGGGGGAATTATGACCAGTATGAGAGTCCATCCAGAACCTATACGGTACCCCATTATCCACAGGGGGAAGGGGAGGATATTCAAGCCACCCCAACCACCAAGGGGATTTTCAAAAGAGGGGATTTGGGGGCCCACCCAGGAGAGGAAGGGGCCTCCCCCAACGGAGAGAACGAGGGAATTACCCACGCCTCAAAGGATGGGAGGAATGGAAGCCTTGGTACCAGGGAGGGTTGCCCAGTATACCCCAGGGAACATTGGACCCAAAAGGAAAAGAACCAGAGGATGTAGAGGGGGGGAAAAGGAAAAAGAAAAAGGGAGACTTGACGAATGGAATTTTCAATCTGAGTGAAGCTGTTTTTACGAAGGAAGAGTTAAAAGTATTATCTTTAGGTTTAAAATATGCCCCAGACGTACATTTGAATAAATTTGACGCATTCATTGATTTACAAAAATTTATTAGAAAGATAAATATTAAAAAAAAAATTTCTGAAAGGTAAGGGATCTAAGGATGACCCGGCCGCTATCTTTTAACATACCAAGTTGAGAAATAACTCAATTTTCAATCCAAAGGTGGCCCAGAACCATTTGGTTGAGAGTTTTAAACAACTGGTTGAGCAAGACTTAAGGGATATGACAATTAAGCCTAGTAGACGGAGAAAGGATATTGAAAAGGGTATATCTGAACTAGAGAAGAGGAAGGAGGTGGTCATCAGAGCTGCAGACAAGGGGGGTGGTCTGGTAATTTTAAATAAAAAAGACTACCTAGATGAACTCAACAGATTGGTGGAGGACAAAGAAACGTATGAGGAACTTAAAAGTGATCCCACTGTTGCATATAAAAAACAACTTACAAAATTAAGGGGGCAAAAAAAAAAATGGTATTCTAAACAAAAGAGAAGCTCGGTATATTGTTCCAGATGCACCAAAAATACCGGTAATTTAGCAGCTTCCTAAAATGCATAAAACTTTCCAGAAACCACCAGGGAGACCAATCGTTAGTGGGGTGGAGTCATTGTTCTTCAGATCTGGAGAATATATAGACTCCTTTCTCCAACCACTAACAATGGAATATCCCTCTTATTTTAAGGACAGTAAGGATCTAATTGGAATTTTAAAAACTAAAAATAAAGGAAGACTATAGCAAGTGTGGATGTTAATTCACTCTATACTAATATTCAACAAGGCCATGCTCTAAGTGCTGTCAGGTGGGCACTTGATAACACGGATTTGAAAAATGAGCAGATTGAGTTTTTGGTGTCACTATTGGAACAAACAACTAGCCAGAATTATTTCTGGCATAATAAGAAATTTTTCAAACAGAAGAAAGGGGTGGCCATGGGCGCTAAGTACGCCCCCTCGGTGGCCAACATCTTCATGAGCTGGTGGGAAAAAGATGCCATTTTTGGAAGATCCACCCCCCAATTGAAACTATATAAAAGGTTTATTGATGACATTTTTATCATCTGGGTCTAGGGATTCGTTGGTTGATTTCATCGGTGAGATGGGAAGGAACCCTTATGGTATCTCCTTTTCTGAGGTCATCAACAGCGAATCCATTAACTTCTTGGATCTAAATATTTTTAAAAATGGTAATCAGTTGAACACTTGCACCTTTTTCAAAGAGGTTGACCGCAATGGCTATATACCCCTGGGGAGTTGCCACCACCCCAAGTGGTTAAGCAATATCCCCAGGGGTCAGTTGCTCAGAATAAGGCGGAATTGTGATTCCATTAGTGACTTTGAGGAGCAGGCTAATACCATCGTTGATAGATTTGTGGAAAAAGGGTATGAAAGGAATCATCTCTTAAGGTTAAAAGATCAGATCAGGGATCAAAAAAAGGGAAGATCTCTTTCAGCCTAAGATGAGTAAAGAGGGAGACTATGGAGTAGCCTTTATGACTAAATATACCAAGGGATACAAACAACTTGAGGGGATTATAAGACATCATTGGCATATGCTGCTTAGGGATAATGATCTCCGAAAGATCCACACCAAAAAGCCCCGGTTCATCTATACGGGTAAAATTAGCACATAATGTGGTGGACCCCCCTAAGAAGACCTGCACCTTTTTGGATGCGGGGTTTTTTTTTAGTTGTGGGAGGTGTACCATATGTAAAACGTCGGCAACTAGAAAACGTAAAGCCACCACATTTGAGTCAAAAACAGAGGGGAAAACATTTAAGATCAATAAATTTATTACATGTGACACCAGCCATGTCACTTATTTGTTGACGTGTACTTGTGGCCTCCAATATGTGGGGCGAACCAATCGAAAATTACGAGTGAGGTTGAGAGAACACGTCGACAACATAAGGAAGGGCTATAGACATTATAGCCTATCCAATCACTTTAGGCTCGTTCACGATAGGGACCCTAGTCAACTCTCATTTTGTGGGATAGATAGGGTTGAGAGACACTGGAGAGGAACGAACCTCACCAGGGCTATCTCCCAAAATGAGACCCAGTGGATCCAGAGACTGGGCACTATGGAGCCACTGGGACTCAACATAGATTTATATATTAATTGTTTTTTATCCAATTGGTAGGTTCCTGACCCTTTTCTCTTTCTTTTTTTTTATTTAAAAGGTAGTCCATTTAATATGGGTCTTTATAATTGCGTAGTTTGGGCATATGAGGGAAATAAATTAATAACCCCCCCCCCTCCCTGTTCATTTATCCCTTATGCTATCCTTATTTTAATTTTATTTATTTTTATTTTTTCAATATATATTTGGAATTTATTATGTATAATATATATTTTTTCACACTGATAATTTTTATATATATTTTTATATTTATTTTAATATGGTTTATTTTTATTTAATATAAATTTTATTATGGTACATTTGTTAGTTTGTTTGCATTGTACAATTTTGCAGAAGAGCTCCCATTGTATTATTTATTTTCATTTTGCTACCATCCATAAAGGCATGCAGTTACTGTAATCCACCACTGGGGGACACTCATTCACGTCGTGAGTGCGCAGGGCTGGTATATGAGTTAAAGCCTAGTTTCCATGGGAACATGGTTATAATTTGATTGGTGTGGTTGGCGGGGGGTGTTGACCCTCTGGATGTCAAATTGGAGACGGTCTGCTTTGGGAGTTGTCCGTGATGACGCTCGTTTTTGGAGAGCGAAACGCGTTGACATCATTTCGGGTCTTCCGTACTCACTGACGTCACGTCCGCCCGTGGTGGAACGCTCGCCGGAGCCAGACGCCACACACTACCACACACAATATTCATGTTATAGTGGGAGTTCATCAGTTTTCCTGTAAGTAGGTTTTTAATTGCACAAAATAAATATTCTCAACGGTGCTTCACTATGGAGTTTGCTTTTTTCTTTTGAGAAACTTATGTGGAGAAGTGAAGCCTTACAGTCTACAGCCTAATAGGAACGGCTCTTTATATTGCCGTCCCCATCAGACCATCACCAGGAACAAGCCTGCTGTGACCCCCAGACTGAAAAGCTAGGGGTCCACTTTTTCTGGTGAGTGGGGCCACAAGAGGGGGCTGTCACTGAGCACCACGGATTGCATATTGAGCACTTTATTTGGAGCACCGAGCACTTTTTTGTCTATGGACTGTATTGGATTGTTATATTCAGTATAATAATTTGCACAGCATTTAACATGATTTTTGTTTGAAGTATTTGGCACTTTATGATATATGACACAGTATATATTGATTGGTTTAGTAATACATAGGGTGGCGCAGCATTTATTTAGTTTTTTGATTCTTTAGGGGTATTCCCTGGTGGATACCTATATAGCAGCAGCCCCCATACATAGACTGACCCTTGGACCCTGGGGAGGGTATTCATAAGGATTAGTCCATGTAACATATTTTATTTGGTCCATAACACAAACTATTTAGCACCTTTTTTTAAATGCATGATTAACCACTTAACACGAATCGCCGTATATATACGGCGGCTCCTTTAAGTGGAGGTATCAGGATATAATCTACAGCTGCAGGCTATATCCTGGTACTGTTTTTTAGAGCTGGCGGTCGGCTATCTGGCGATAATGGCCAATCCGGCTTGGGAGGCGCTCGATCTTTATCCCAGGGGGCGTGAGGGGACATCCCCCCCCCTCGCCTCCTTCCGTCGCTCTTCTCTGGCCTCCTGTCGAAGCTCTGATCCAGTGCGTCCGCCGGCTAGATGCAGACCTGAAGGAAGCTGGAATCGGCTTAGGTCAGGTCTCCTTCGTCAAATTCCGGAAGCAACGTCACTTCCGGTTTACTTGGTGGCCAACGGCGCCGGTTTTAAAAAAAAAAAAATGACCGTATTCAGAATCGTCGTTTTTGGCAATCTGAATACTGTGAAGTGCAAAGGAGGGATGGGGGGTCCCTCCAATCCCCCCCCCCCCCCAATCCCTCCATTAAGAGTACCTGTCGCCATATATCACTATCACAAAGGATGTTTGATTCCTGTGTCCCTGCGAGCTCGCTCAGCAAAGAAAACGTGCCCGCATGTGAAAACGGTGTTAAAACCACACATGTGGGGTATCGCCGCGATCGCCAGAGTGTGAGCAATAATTCTAGCAAAAGACCTCCTCTAACCTGGTAAACAATAAACATTTTTAAAGCCTCGCCAATGGAGATTTTTAAGTACCGGAGTTTGTCGCCATTCCACAAGTGTGCGCATTTTTCAACCGTAACATGTATGGTATCAATTTACTCGGCGTAACATCTTTCACAATATACAAAAAAAATTGGGCTAACTTTACTGTTGCCTTATTTTTTAACTCAAAAATTTGAAATTTTTCAAAAAAAAATTGCGCTTGAAATACCGTTGCGCAAATACTGTGTGACAAAAGTATTGCAACGATCGCCATTTTATTCTCCAGGGTGTTTGAAAAAATATATCGAAGTAATTTTCTAACAAAAAAAAAATGTTTTTAACTTGTAACCAACAAATGTAAAAAAGGGCTGTTAAAACTATTTTAATTGCGCATAAATAAAATCCTACTTACAGGAGATACAGGATAACAAGCATGATCACAGGGATCTGATAGTGTCTGCACTGCCGTGCGTTCCACCGAGTGCGGAAGTGACGTCGTTGAGTACGAAGGACCGGAAATGACGTCAACACGTTTCGCTCTCAACGTAGAGCATCATCACGGACCTTTTAAGTAGGATTTTATTTATGCGCAATTAAAATAGTTTTAACAGTACTTCACCATGAGGCTCTTTTTGTCTTCCTGAGAAATTGTAGAGGGGAAATATCAGATTATTTCGCTTTTTGGGACGGCCATCTCCGCTGTGAGCTGCGATCCTGCCACCACCAGTACCCAGTCTGTCTGACCCCTAGACTGAAAAGCTAGGTATCCATTATCTCTAATGAGTGGGGCTACATGTGGGCGCCGAGCACTGCGGATCGGTCTAGAGCACTGTCATCACTTTAAAAGCACTACAGTCACTTTATTTGATCACTAATGTGCACATGATAAGCACCGTGATGGACTATTGATGAAGATAGTTATTATTTTTTCACAGTTGGACTGTCACTATGATAAGGATTGTCTTTGCCATAATTCATTTGTTTTGCACTATTATTACAGTTCATGGATTATTGTGATATATGATTTAGAGGGGTGGCGCAGCTTTTCTTACACTTCATCTCTAAGAGTTGGGTGAGTTGACCCTGGAAGCAGCTTAGGGCCATTTCACTCTAGTGTGGTGCCCGGTGTTTTTCCACACTCAAAGAACAATGGTCACCACTAGGACACACAGAAAACAGATGTTTTCTATTTATCCCATTCACACTGCAATGCAGTCTGGATCTCCACTGCAGTGATCGGCGATAAAAAGTCTCACTTTTGGGCACTTCAAATAAAGTTTGTTCAAAAAGAAAAAAGGGAGCTGCGATGCACCGAATTGCACACCACACTCATCCCTACCACCAGCTCACTGCAGGTGGAATGGACAGCTGCTGCACAGTAAACTGCTGCTGTTTACTTTGTGACCGCTGTCTAAGTGAACCGGCCTTTAAATAATAATAGTATGCATGCAGTGTTGACAAGCAAACCACCACGTTGTTGGATATCAGTGAACTTAGCCAGAATTCCCTGTGTGTGATCAAAGTATTATCTAAAATCCATTTTAGTCATAGCCAGAGCATCTTCTATCTGTGATGTGCACTTACACATAGGTTCATCTCCTTCAAAAGATGTGTTTTACTTTGCGCAAATACATGATTTGTATATAGGTTTCCTTCACATTTGTGCCAGTCCTGTAGTATTGCATTGTGACACAGCTCTTCTGGCTGTTCTTGTAGCAGAAGCTGGAGAGCTCCTGACAGATTAAATGACAGCAGCGCACTCGCCTGCAATGATGTCAGTTAATGGGTCATGTTTATAACGTCACCTTATAAGTATATTATCCGGCCTTTCTGTCATATGATCTTTTCTGTTCCATAAATAGGAGATAAGACAAACCTTATTATAATGTTACACAAATATAATGCAATCCAGAATCTTAAAAGTGGCAACATACAGTATGAATTAATGAAATATTGGGGTAAAAATATGGGGGCTTCCACAAGCTGTGGTGCTGTCTTTTTAATCCTGAATTTGCTACTTAATTACTTATGTAGAGTAGTATGCAAGTTGTGCCCTGACCTCTCTGCCCTTATGCATATTCCAGTTAAATGATCTGAATTCCAGCAGCCCATGTATCCCTGGTGTTAATGCTGATCTTTGGGGAAGAAGAACCTTTACCCTTGTGGCCAGAACTGCCCCAAACCTCCTCTTCTGGGGTCCCCCACTGGCACTCTTGGCTCCTCTTCTTCACGTGCCCCCATAGTAAGCTGCTTGCTATGGGGACACTCATGCAGGCTCGATATTGAGCTGGGCTGTGTGTGTCATACATACAGTACAGCTCCGCCCTGCCCCGCTGTTTCCTCACATGATTTGACTGGCAGGAGCCAATGCTGCTTTCAGCCAAGCCTGATATATAGCCTGCCTACTATTGAAAGTTTAACTTTAATGCAGAGAATGCATTCATGTATCATAAAAAACCTTTTACCTTTACAACCACTTTAAAGTGGTACCAAATTCTGAGAATTTTTTTTTTTTTTTGGGGGTATTCATTTTTAGTTGTCATCTTCACGGCCCCAATAAGCTGTATGCAATGTGGGCTGTCCTATGCGCATTGCGTGATAAAGTAACTCAATCACCCTTTTTTTTTTTAACGCCAAGCTTTGCGCGTTTCTTAACCGTTTTGCTGCCTTTCATGTGCAAGAAATGCATTTTTTTGCCACTTTTGGGGAGCCATTAACAATTATAGTCAGTACAAGTTTGTGTTAATGCATGCTAAGGGCTTGTTCACACCATATCCGTTTACCTGCCTTGATCTGCATAGTTTTAATTAGGGCTCAAAGCAAAATCATGTAGAAAATTATTTTCCCTGTTCACATCATAATGCTGCATAATGGGGTTGATGCCTAAAAAGTCAGACATGTTGCATTTTGCATAGCACATCATAATATGCTGTGGTGCATAGAGTTGAAGTGTCAAAAAGTTAACAGTTCAATACATTGTAATTTACTGCCCCTACACAACGTACACCAATGCGCATGTGTTTTAGGCTCTGTTCACATCTAGGCATTTTTGGGCGTTTTTCTGCTCTAAGCCTCAGCTCTAAAAACGCCCAGCAAGACCAATTCCTTTCATTTCAATGGCCCCTGTTTGCATCTGAGCATTCAATGAAAACATATTACAAAGTATTACAGAAGTAGTACAGAAATCACATCTATATTATTCAGGTGCGATTTGCATGAGACTTTGAGGGTTTAACATTGAAGTCTATGGATAGTCAAAGCACCTGTCACTAAATAAAATGGTAAGCTTACAGTCCTGTTCGCATGTTGTGTTTGCTTCAAAAATTACACTCCATACTGATTTCTTGGCTCTTCAAAGTCTCTCCAGAGCCTCCATAGAAGTCTTTGACAATGCTCGCTTACAGTATCTGTAGCTTCTGAGGGGCTTCTATTCAGTGTCTGCTTCACTTTGTTTTGGAGGTATTGCAGGTATGAGATATCCCAGTATGCACTGGGAAACCAACAAGCGAATTGGAAAGACGTCATCAACAGTCACTTCTGGTTCATGCGTATATATTCTGGAAGTGTGTCATATCTGGTGTGGAGCAGCAGTAAGATGAGGGCTTGGACTGGAGCAAAGCAACTGTCAGACGACACATATGGTGTGCAATATAGGAACACAATATTAGATGATTAGCAAGGACTGGAGAGAGAGAGAGAGGCCTCAGTGGCAGAGGATCAGCAGAGCTGGCAGACCAGAGCAGGATAAACTAGCCGATGTCACACATGGTGAGCAGCGTGGAGCAGTCTAGCAGGAGGTGAGCTGGGACCGGAGAGAGAGGAGGATCAGTAGATCTGTGGGATATGACTGAGTGGAGGGTCGACAGAGGGTTACTACTAAGCTGGGGTTCTACTGGGCCCCTTTAAAACAAATTGAAAATCAACACACAGGGCATTTGCCAAGCTTCAATAAATCATCAACAAAGCATCATAGAAGCTTAAAAAAGGGATGCTGAAGTGGTAGGCACTTAAATGTGTGCTAAAGTCGAAGCAAGTGTAAATGAGCCCTTGGTGTGCAGGCTGGTGTATATGAGCCTAATTCATGGGCCATGAAATTGTTGTCATTGGATAAAACACACAATTTCCTAAACATTAACCCAATACCAAAAGGGGGTGGGACTATGAAAGGTGTGAGCTTTTTGTCTGCCGACTAAAGAAGTCTGTTCACATAACTTAGGTTCGGTTCACATATATGCGAATTGGATGCATTTTAAACCATATCAGATTTGCATGACATGTGAACCGAACCGGCTTGGTATGGAGCCAGTTCACACATGTCCAGGCTGGCCTCAGTCAGTTTTAAAAAAGTGTCAGGTGCAATTTCAAGTAAATTCTTGCACCTGAACCAATGAACGAAAAACCACACTGGACTCCTTTTAAATATCGCATTGAAACCACGGCCAGACATATGTGCATTGCTGTGTTACCCAGCATCACATACTCCTTTCTCCTGTTATATCCCACCACTCCATTTGCCCCCCAAAACTTGAAAAATACCTGGTATTTCTCTTCCTCTGATGTGACGGCGCTGATGATTAGCCATTTGGGCACCCATCACTGTTACATGGAGACAGGTAGAGAGTGCTTAGGCATGTGAAATCTGTAGTTTGTAACTTGGAGCTTGCACCTGTTACGTTGAATGATGTATTTATTTTAATTGACAGTCAATTCAATGGAAAAAAGGGCTAGAGGTTCTTAGCTGAGTGGAACTGTGAGTAATGGATATGGTTAGACTACTGCAGTCCCTGTATAACAGAGCTTGATTGTGAGGGGAGAAACAGTACAAAGAATCATTTCTAACAAAAAGTACTCAGACTAAGGCAGGTCCAGGACAACCTGGAATCATAGGAAGTAGATTGAGAGATGCTGGCCATCACATTGAGAACATCCAACTGCAGAATAAAAGAACTGTGGGGGAAACCTCTGAAGGTGAATATTTCTGCAGAATTTAGTCTTAAGTTCTTTTATCATGCTATTAATTTTTATCTTGATATTTTGGTAAGGAGTTTTACTTTAAGGGTACTTTCACACCAAGGCTGCCCGAATGTTAGCGGCAACAAAAAACCTGGATAATTTGCGGCGTTTTCATCGCTGCTATTCGGGCGGCAGCGGATGCTTTTAACCCCCCACCAGGGGTTAAAAAGCGGTTAAAAGTGCTGACGCTTCCGGAGCAGTATTCAGCCGCTTCAGAAGCGCTGCCCATTTATTTCAATGGGCAGGGGTGGTGGAGGAGTGGCGTATACATCTCTCCCACACCGCCCCAAAGATGCTGCTTGCAGGACTTTTTTTTTGCCGTCCTGCAAGCGCACCACCCCAGTGTGAAAGCACTCAGGCTTTCACACTGGGGTGCATTAGGAGCTAATTTACAGGCACTGTTTTTAGCTAAAAAAACATCTGTAAAGGGCCTCCAGTGTGAAAGTGGCCTAAATGTTTATTCTTGGGTTTACTTGTCACACTTTTTTGCTTTTTGCAGTGATTTTGATGCAACTTTAACCTCCTTGACTGTATTCTCGGGTGTGGCTCGGTGTATGTTTTCACAGCAAACAGTGGTAACCCTGAGCCACGCTCGGGATTGCATTGCTGGGTTACTTACCTTGTCCCCCCGCTGTATCTGCGGGCTGTGTCCTCCACCCGATGCCTCTGTGTGCTGGGCTCAGTTGCCTGCGAGTGTCGTGTCGCACAGGGGCACAGCCTGGTGGGAAATTCAAAAAGTGAAACGCACAGTAAACATACAGTACACTGTATATCCTTTTACATCCCCTTTTGTCCCTAGTGCTTTGTCCAGTACTCTGCATGCACTTTTATATTATATATGCCATTCTTTCTGCCTGGAAACTTGAGAATGTCCATGACATCCAAAAAGCGTCCCTTTACATCAAAAGTGTTTTTTGATCAGCTAGAAAACACCGATAGTAAATAAGAATCATTTGCAGAATTGAGTGATACTGATTTGTGAGGAAATTTTTTCATCAGACACTGAAAGTGACGACAGCGACAATTCTGCAACTAAGCAAATTTCTGTGTTTTTGACTTAATTACATTATTGAATACATTTTTTATTATATTATTATTTTTGATAATTATTTATAGTTATTTATTATAATATTTTTTTTTTTCATATATATATATTTATGATTTCGTAATTTCAAACTTTATCATACCCGGGATGTCTACTAGACCCTTGTCTTAAGTGAGTTATTCCTAAGAATCACAGGCCTACAAAATAAAATGCCAAACTTCTATGCGAAAAAATATACCACTTTGAGACGCAAAAATCTGACATAATCATAACACCAGGGAGGTTAAGCAATGCCTGTGTAATATTGAGGTCTATGGACCTCAAATTGCATCAAAGTCGGACCAAAGTAGTGCAGAGACTACTTTTGAAGTTGATGCGACTTGAAGTCGCACAGATATGAATGGTGCTCATTGGAAATCATGGGGCATGACTTGTCATACGACTTTGCAGTCCCAAGTCGCATGACAAGTCTCACAGGTGTGAAAGGGGCCTAAGACTAAAAGAATGTTTCTAAACTGTGCAGCCACCCCATTCATTTTGCAGAGTTCCATGGTTGTGAGCCAGGCTGGCATCCGGTTTTTGGTCTGTACATTGGAGGCTGAATACCTGTCTAGAGCGGTGTATCAATAAACTGGAGCAAAACCCAGCAGTGTGAACCGGGCACATAGGTGACAAGGAATTTTGCCTTGTCCATGCAGTGGGACTACGATTGAATAGCCGCCTACCTAGAACAGGAAACACATCATCCACAATCAATAAAAAGAGCACAGTCACCTAGTGTCCTCAGTATATGTGTTTCCTCTGCCTAACAGGAACATCAAAATGGTTTGTTCTTTCCCTCACCATCACTTTCTCAGTTTTCTCCAAGGTTCCTTCTCCACTGGAGGGTCAAAAACTATCTTGTGTCTACTAAGAGCCCTTCCTTACTTGGATATGGTCAGGCACCGAGTCCTCCCTGTGTTACCGCAGGGTAGCGGGGAGCCCTCAGTGACCGGCTGAGCCCCTGAGTTATGCTGCAAATTGGTATGGATTGACCATGGCCGCTGGTGTCTCCAAATCATTTGGGAAGAAATATGCACAGATAAAGCATGTTCATGGTCTGCCTCCCTGAGTATCAGTGAGGTTGGAGCAATGGCATCCGGAGTCCGGCACTACTTTCAGATAGGTGACTCATGTCTGCTGAGCTTGGTGGAGCACTATGTGTGGGCCAGGATGGAATGTGGCCTGCGACACCACAGTCCCCCTGAAAGGACGTGGGTGTACGAGTATACCCTGGTATCGGCATCTGTAGACCCCTTGGAGGGAGCACAAGCAGCATAGGGCAGTAGGGAGCCTTGGACCTTCCCAGGAATATTATGGCAGACTTCATCCCATTAATTATGCTACACCATGCAGTCTGATTCTGCTCCTGTGTCCCTCAATAAACAATCTGAAAATATTATATAAAAAATGGTTTGATTTGTTTAGATATTTCACTCTCCGAAGTATAAAATAGGGATGGTCACACATGACTTTCTCGTGATATGAAAGATCTATGCCGACATTGAAAGACTTTCGTATCCAGGCTGAATTAGATAGATGCTTTTTAAAAGTGACTTGTTAGAAGATTGCTCATTTTAGTGAGTTTGTGTGTGGGTAATCCAGCACAATTATTGGCTCTACCTGTGCTTTCCAAGACGATACTGCAAGCTGCAAAATCTCAAACCAATTTTTAGTTCTGCTTAGTTTCAGAAGACCAAGATTTTGACAATACCTGAAACCAGCATGTTTTTGGTAGTCCTCTATTTAAATACATTTTTTACTTTAAAGCAGAGTTCCACCAGGTTAAAAGTCAGCAGCTACCAAAAGTGTAGCTGCTGACTTTTAACAATTGGACACTCACCTGTTCCAGGCTCCAGCGCTGCGGCTTCCCGAGGTCTCGCTCTTCTCCCCCTACCCTCGGCGGTGCCAGCATCACAAGTGTGGGCACCTGATCGCGCTGTGGTACATCTTCTGGGACCTGTGATGTCCCAGAAGATCACCGAGAGGGAGGTGGGGGGGAAGGTAAACTTCCTTCCGGAGCCGCGGCTCTAGGAGAGGAAGTGGATCTGGGACCCCCCCCCAAAAAAAATGACATGCCGATTGTGGCATGTCGGTGGGGTCACCTTCCCTTAAAGTGGAAGTTCCACTTTTGGGTGGAACTGCGCTTTAAGCAGCAAATGTGTCATACCATTTCCACTAATTACAGTCTGTAGTTGACATTTGCCTGCACTTTGTGTTCGTGTTTCCCCTGAGGTATTTCTCATTAGTAAACAAATGTACAAATTGTAGCTTTGCAAATTCTGTTCGAGCCAGTTAACCACTTCAGCCCCGGAAGGATTTACCCCTTCCTGACCAGAGCACTTTTTGCAATTCGGCACTGCATCGATTTAACTGACAATTGCACGGTCGTGCGACGACGTACGCAAACAAAACTGATGTCCATTTGTTTCCCACAAATAGAGCTTTCTTTTGGTGCTGCTATTCGATCACCTCTGCGTTTTTTTTATCTTTTGCGCTATAAACAAAAGAGAAGCTTTAAAAAAAAATGCTATAATACATATCCTAAAAAACAAATATAGGCATATATTGAACGGTTAGCGCAAAAGTTGCCGCGTTTACAAACTATGAGAATTCATTTATGGGTTTTTTTTTTTTAAATTTTTTTTTTTTTTTTTTTTTTTTTTACTAGTAATGGCGGCGATCTGCGTTTTTTTTTTTTTTTTGTTTTCTTTTAATCGGGGCTGCGATATTGCCGCTGATATAGCTAAAATTTTTGACACTTTTTTTGGGGCCATTGACATTTCTACAGGGATCCAATCTAAAAATAGCCACTGATTACTGTGTAAATGTCATTGGTAGGGAAGGAGTTGACCTGTAGGGGGCAATCAAGGGGTTAACTGTGTTCCCTGTGTGTGTTCTAACTGTATGGGGGATGGGCTGGCACGGGCATGACAGATCTAACTGATCACGACCACAGGGATCAGTAGATCACTGTCATGCCGCCTGTCAGAATGGGGAACCGCAGTGTTTACATCGGCGGTTCCTCGTTCTTTCTCTTTACTAGGCGATTGCGGGTCACTGGCGAACATTGAGTGTCCTCATGAGCCTCACTCATGGAGCGTGCGGCGGGCACAAGAGCACACCGCCGGCGGCACGCCCGCCTGCTACTGCGACTGTGCGGATCGCCATTTATAGATGGCAAACTGCGGAGTCACTTTGCTACCGTATATATACACGCGATACGGTCGGCAAGTGGTTAAAAGGAACCATTAAGGCTGCATTCACACCTGAGTGTAGAGTCTTTGAGCTCTTTTCCGGCAGTTTTTTGGCCGTTTTTGCCCGTTTGTTTGCAGCGTTTTTGGGATTTGGCATTTTTTATTAGCCAATAGAGAAAACCATTATCTGTTGCATTATTTGTTGCTGGGTATTTCAGCTTTTTTAGCTTTTCGATTACCTTTTATTTCTTTTATTATTCATTTATTATAATGTTTTTTCGTTAGGGTAAGGGGTTCGAGTTCAGTTCAGTTTAGGTTAGGATTAGGAGTTGGGGCTAGGGTTATTTATTATTATTTTATTTATTTTTTATTTTTTTTTAATATTATTATACGAATAATGATGAATGAATAAATGTAAAATAAATACACGGATAAATAATCAGAAATAAAAAATAAATTAATACTAAGTAACAATAAATAAAATAATAAAAAAATAATAATAAATAAACGCCCTAACACAAAAAAAAATTAAAACATTTTTTAGTTATTTGTGTAATTATTTTACATTTATTCATATATTACTATTTTATTTTTTACTTTTTTCATTTGAGCAGAAAATCATGCTGAAACGTGCAAAAAAGGCGAATGGTCTGTTTCACTTTCCACTCATTTCTATGGGAATACAAACGCCCAAATCTGCCCGATTCGCGTGACAAAAAAAGCCCCAGAATTTGTTTGAGCTTCAGGCGTTTGGCTTCAGGTGACTTGGAGTGGAGATGTGAACCATCTCCATTGAGAATAATTGATCTTTTTTTTTTTTTCTCCTTCCAGCGTTTTTAAGTTTCAAGCAGATCATTTCTCAGGTGGGAATGGGGCCTTACTGGAAATGCAAGATGCATGAGTTGCCATTGTGGGCGCTCTTCTGAAAATGTATCTGTGTCTTCTGAGGTACTGAGCAAGAAGGCAGTAAAATGAGAAGTCCTCTCTTTTGCCCCCATTCCCCCCACTTACCATGCTATATTGCTAGTGAACAAGAGTTGAAGAGTGAGCCCATAATTGATCCTTGCATCAGGGCAGTTACCTAAACTCAGCTTGAATTAAATGTGCTGACCAAACATCAGTCCCATTCTCTCTAATATCTGTAACATGAGACTGTCTGTTACAACTTTTGCATTAAAAAGACCTTGTCGCCACCTAAAAAAAATTTCTCGCCGCCCTCCGGTGCTTCTCTTGGGCCGCTCGTATCATCGGCGACAGGGAGAAGAAATCCATCGCCGCTGGAAGTTGATCAGAGAGATGACTGGTGACCAGTCATCTCTATGACCCTCGGAGGCCCGGGAGCGACATTATAAGGTCACGTCCGGGCTGGCTTTAGTAAACAAAGCCGTGGACACGGCTGGAGAGAGTTCTTTTTTTTTTTTTTTGATCTTGGTCTTTCCAGCCTGGAGGAGAAATGTGGGGTCTTATAGCCTCCGCATCTCTCCATAAAGAGTACCTGTCACGCACCATTTCCATTACAAGGGATGTTTACATTCCTTGTAATAGGAATAAAAGTGGTCAAAAAAAAAAAGTAGAGACAGTGTAAAAATAAAAATAAACAATAAAAAGCAACAAAAAAATTAAATCGCCCCCGTCCCCGCGAGCTCGCGCACAGAAGCGAACACATACGTAAGTCGCGCCCAGATATGTAAATGGCGTTTAAATCACACATGTGAGGTATCGCCGCGTGCGTTAGAGCAAGAACAATAATTCTGGCACTAGACCTCCTCTGTAACTCTAAACATGTACCCTGTAAAAAATTTTAAAGCGTCGCCTATGAAGATTTTTTAAGTACCAAAGTTTTGCGCAGTTCCACATGTGTTCGCAATTTTAAAGAGTGGCATGTTGGGTATCTATTTACTTGGTGTAACATCATCTTTTATAATATACAAAGCAATTGGGCTAAATTTACTGCTGCCAATCACTTTCACCTCCCGTGGTTCCCAGGCTCTGCTAAGAACACAACCACCAGCTAGGGGAGAGAGACCAAGGCAAATCCATGCCTCGATCTCGCATGCAAACAATGAAACTGGAAGTAATGTCACTTCCGGTTTCAGAGCCACCATTTCCTGGCCAGTACAAGTATGGGACGCATCTAACCAAACCGATCTGTGCTTGTTTAAAGTGTTTGTTAACCCCCAAAAAAATACAGATCGTGGTCCCTTAAAGCAGATTAAACAGCACATTGCTTGTGCTGTGTAATCTGCCCCCCTCTAAACTTTATAAAACCTCCCTAATCCCTCCACTTCCTGTATCCCCCTCTCTGCACAGACAGCAAAAACCAGGGCTTTTGAGCCCTGACCACAGTCCTGCTCTCATCTCACCCCCTCCTCCCTGCCTGTGTCTCTGTACCGGCCCGCTCACCCCTGCCGCTATTAGTGGAATATGAAAATAAAAATAGTCTATGCCAGCCTCCTATTAGAGTCTGGCATTGCACACTTTGTTAGTATTTTTTTTTAAAAAACAGTCTTGAAAATACTTATTTAGCCCGATCTTCAGGCCGGTCCCATGACTCTTGGTCGATTTCCAGGGCTACTGCTGGAGGGGCTGAGCCGCCATGTGATCTCCCCAGCTGACTTCAGTGGGAGATCTCAGTCCCTCCTGCAGTATCCTTGTATTGGAGCTGAAAAGTGGCCACGGGTCATGTGACCGACCTGAAGACCGCTCTAAATAGGTAGGTTATATTTTTTTTAAAAAAACTTAGTGTGCTATGCCAGGCTCTAATAGAAGGGGTGGCATAGACTTAATTACATGATTTTACAAACACTTTAAGCTGGCCATAGATTATACAATTTTCTTGTATGACTTTCCTTTAGATTTACCAAAACCATATAATATGAGGTCAAACCTAAACGCTTTCAAATTGTATGCAATCAGGCAGGCCCTTGCACTACATAGTTGAAGTAAATCTAAAGGAAATTGAACAAAAATATTGTGTAACACGAAGCCAGCTTTAGATGATATAAAGTGCAGAGGAGACAGTGGGGTCTATTAGAACCCTAATGTCTCCATAAAGAGTACCTGTCACCTGCCCAGTGCTATCACATAGGGGATTATTAACCCCTTGTGATAGCAATAAAGTAAAAATAAATACAAAAATAAAAGCAAAAAGTGAAAAAATAAAGTTAAAAAGAAAAAAAATTGCTGTAACCCCCATTGCCCTGCACAAATGCAATTGCAAGCCCAGGGTGCACACCCGTATGTAAACCACAGTTGCACCACACGTATGACCTATCGCTGCGAACGCCAGAGTGAGAACAACAATTCTAGCACAACAGCTCAATAACTCTAAACTTATGAGCTGTAAATGCTTTTAAAGCGATTGGCCTGTGGTGATTTTTGGACACCATAGCTATTGGCAATATCGCAAGCGCACGCAGTTTTAAGACCTGGAATGTTTGGTATGTATTTACTCTATGCTATCTTTTATATTTTAACCAAAAATTGGTATTATAGTCCATACGGAAAGTATTCACAGAGCTTCACTTTTTCCACATTTTATGTTACCGCCTTATTCCAAAACGGATTAAATTCATTATTTTCCTCAAAACTCTACAAACAATACCCCATCATGACAACGTGAAAGAAGTCTGTTTGAAATCTTTACAAATTTATTAAAAATAAAAAGCTAAATAAAAAGGACTAAAGGACATTCACAGAGTTGTCCCGTAGCCGCTCCTTTGTTATCTTGGCTGTGTGCTTGGGGTCGTTCTCCTATTGGAAGATGAACATTTGCCCCGGTCTGAGGTCCACAGGGCTGTGGTGCAGGTTTTCATGAAGGATCTATCTGTACATTACTGCATTCCTCTTTCCCTTGATCCTGACTAGTCTCCCAGTTCCTGCCTACATGCTTCACTGTAGGAATGGTATTGGCCAGGTGATAAGCGGTACCTGATTTCCTCCAGCCATGATGCTTGCAATTCAGGCCAAAGAGTTCAATCTTTGTTCCATCAGACCAGAGAATTTTGTCTCTTGTGGTCTGATAGTCCTTCAGTTTGTTCTTCTGGAAGATTCCGCTATAACCACAGAGAAATGCTGGAGTTCTGTCAGTGACCATCACTTCCCTGACTAAGGCCCTTTTCGTCCGATCGCTCAGTTTGACTGGGCAACACGCTCTAGGAAGAGTCCTGGTGGTTCCAAGCTTCTTCCATTTACGGATGATGGAGACCACTGTGCTCATTGGGACCTTCAATGCTGCTGAAATTTCTGTACCCTTCCCCAGATCTGTGCCTCGATACAATCCTGTCTCAGAGGTCTACAGACAATTCCTTTGACTTCATGGCTTGGTTTGTGCTCTGACATGCACTGTTAACTGTGGGGCGTTATATAGACAGATGTGTGCCTTTCCAAATCATGTCCAATCAACTGAATTTACCACAGGTGGGCTCCAATCAAGTTGTAGAAACATCTCAAGGATGATCAGTGGAAACAGGATGCACCTGAGCTCAATTTTGAGTGTCATGGCAAAGGCTGAGAATACTTATGTACATGGGATTTTTCTTTTTTCATTTTGTATTTTTATATTACAAACTTCTTTCATGTTGTCATTATGGAGCATTTGTGGAATTTTGAGTAAAATAAATAATTTAATCCATTTTGCAATAAGGCTGTAACATAAAATGTGGAAAAAGTGAAGTGCTGTGAATACTTTCCGGATGCACTGTATATGGTGTGTGTTTGCACTAAAATTAATTTAAATCTATTTTTACTGAAAATTTAGGTTTAATAAACAGTTGCTCAAATATCATTTGACATAACACATTTGCCACTGTAACCTCTGCTTTCAGAAAATATAACATTTTATTAAGTATTAAGTTTAGGTAATTTTATTGTAATTTTTATTATAAAATTACGATTTTTTTACATGTATGCGAAAAAAAAAAATGCTCTGTAGACAAACTGGTTTAAAATGCCAGGACAGTACAGTAAAAACATTTAATAAGAGGTAAGGATGAGTTTTTTGAAGTTGCAACTTTTTGTCCCAATTTTTTGGAAAATCAAGAAATTAATTTATTTTGTGTTTCATTTTTTTTTTTTACATACTGTCACCAGTGCAGTACAGCGTCATATGACTGGTGTGGCAGTAATCAGGAATATTGACTGTTGACAGTAAAAATAAAAAAGTTGTTTAATTTTGTAAACTTCTTTTTTTTTTTACGTACTCTGATCAGAGTAGTTCAGTGTCCTAGTAATTCCGTACTACTACTACTAGGGGGTGCTCAAGGATTTTGGTTTTTGAACTGTCATGAATGGGTTACGTTCAAAACAGCTGTGATTGCTAGTGATATCTGATTGGCTACAGCTAATCTCATGGTATAGGTTCCATGTGATAGCTGTGGGCCAATCACAGCAAGAGGAAACACTGCTGTTATGAATTAAATTAATTCATAAAAGCTTTGTTGACACTGTGATCATGTGTGCAGCTGGGCTCCGGGATCCATAATCTGCTGTGCTTAGTGGACACAGCAGTTGCCAGAGCGGCGTGCTTCACTCCTCTATCCTGGAACAAGCTGGATGACGTACATGTACGTGATCCAGCCTGCCCGTGCCACTCGTCCGCAGTAAATGTACTGTGGGTGGTCAGCAAGTGGTTAAATTCTTTCAGTGTTTTTTGTTCTCTCCATAAATGTTAATTTACTCTTCAATAGCGTGCGGTCCGCTTTTAGATAAAAGTGGTCTCTTTGCTGCAAGATCAATTTTATTGGTGGTGGGAGAGGTGCTCTGGTCATGTCCGCCTCTTCCCGTATCTGTCGGTAGCGGCGCAGACGATCCGATCCTCTACCCTCAGAGGCATGAAGTCTACTGAGGGAATGATGGCTCCCACTCAACTCCATATCATTGGATGACGGAAGCAACGTCAAACGTCACTTCTGCCCAATGGTCTTGAAGGGGAAATTTCTTTTTTTATTAAAAAAAAAAAGACATTTTTTTTTAATTTTATTTAAGTGTAAATATTTAATGTGAGATCTGAGGTCTTTTTGTCTCCAGATCTCCCATTAACCACTTGCCCTCTCCGCCCACCGTCAAATGACAGAGGGCCAGTGCTACTCTCGTTCTGGGACCACATCTTATGACGTCGTCCCAGAAAGCGCCTAGGGGGCCCGCAGCACTCCGATCATGGCCGCGCCATGTTGCCAGGACACAGAGCAACCCGATCTGTGTAAAGGGCCGCGGCTCTTTAACCATGTGATTGGCTGTGACCACTCACAGCCAGTCACATGTAAACAAGGAAGTACCAGTAATCGGCGCTCCTTGCCTCACACTTGACAGAGTGTGTGGCGAGGAGAGCCAATCAGCGGCATCTCCTCTCACAGAGTACGTCTAGGGATGCAATCAGGGCACTGATTATCAATGCCCTGAATACCATTGACCACCAGTGCAAGCAATAAGTGCCCACCAGTGCCAGCAATCAGTGCCCATTAGTGATGTCAGTCAGTGCTGGCTATTAGTGCCGCCCATCAATGCCCATCACTGCCGCCTATCAGTGCCCACCTCATCAGTGCCCATCAGTGTCGTCTCATCAGCACACATCAGTGAAGGAGAAAAAGCCATTCCACGAGCGAGCGCAATTTTGAAAAATTACATTTTGGGCATCAATTTATCGGCATTCTCTTTCACAATATGGAAAAATTGGGCTAACTTTACTGTTTGTTCTTATTTTTTAATTCAAAAAGGATATTTATATATAATGTTTGGGGGTTCGAAGTAATTTTCTAGCAAAAAAACTTGATTTTAACTTGTAAACACCAAGTGAAAAAATTGGCCCAGTCATTAAGTGGTTAAATTAACATTGGATCCTATAGGAAGACTTTTTGCTGAAATTAATGATTTGGCGACAGGGTCTCTTTAACCACTTCCCGACCATGTACTGTATATGTACAGCAGCAGAGTGGTTCTATTCCGCGAATCGGCGTATATAAGCGGCGATCCGCACGTGCTCAGCGGACGGGAGCGTGCTGCCGGTGGCGCTCTCTTGTGCCTGCCGCACTCTGGAGGAGTGTGCCCGCGGCTGGGCGCGGACCCGATGTTCACCAACAAGCTGCGATGACCTGCCAAAGAGAGAGAATGGGGAACCGCCGATGCATACGCGGCGGTTCCCCGCTCTGTCAGTCGGCATGTAAGAGATCTACTGATCCCTCTCACTGGGATCAGTTAGATCTCTTATGCCCCTGGCAGCCCAGCCCCCTCACAGTTAGAACACGCCTAGGGAACACAGTTAACCCCTTCCCTGCCCCCTGCAGGTTAACCCCTTCACTGCCAATGACATTTATACAGTAATCGGTGGATATTTAAATTTATGATCGCTGTATAAATGTCATTGGTCCCAAAAAAGTGTCAAAAATGTCCAACATGTCTGCTGCAATATCAAAGTCCCGATAAAAATCGCAGATCGCCGCCATCACTAGTAAAAAAAAAAATGTAAAAACGCCAGAAATGAATTCTCATGTTTGTAAATGTGGCAACTTTTGCGCACACCATTCAATAAACGCCAATTGCGATTTTTTTTTTTTAACAAAAATATGAGGAACAATATAAATTGGCCAAGACTGATGAATACATTTTGTTTTTTTTATATATATATATATATATTTTTTTTTTTTTTGATTCGTACTTAAGCAAAAAGTAAGACATTTTTTTTTTTTTTTTTTTTTGCAAAATTGTCAGTTTTTTTTTGTTTATAGCGGTGATCAGAAATGATGCAGAGGTGATCAAATACCACCAAAAGAAGCTCTATTTGTGGGAAAAAAAGGACGCAAATTTCGTTAGGGAACAACGTCGCACGACCGCGCAATTGTCAGTTAAAGCGACGCAGTGCCGAATTGCAAAAAGTGCTCTGGTTCTACAGTGGGAAATCCTTCTGGGGGGTGAAGCGGTTAAACACTAAAGATTTCGGTTTTTGTTTTTCATAGGTTAACCTGTTTTGCTTAGCCTCACTCTCTGCTGTGATTAATGCAGGGATTCTGCCATGTTTCTAGATAGTGGGAAGAACTGAAAGCATGCCAGGTTACATACAGTATGACGTGTGTTTTGTAATATGTAAATGCATCTGTTGCTATGTAACCAGTTTCAGTGATATTTGTCATCTGGAGACCAAGAGGCCATTTCTAGAAAAGAAGCCTCGTGATGCTTTGACTATTGTTAAATTATTTTCAGCAAGGAGTGGTGTCTGTAATTATAAAGCCACGATGAGGTGTTGGTTTTTATGGTAGCTGGCACTTTTCTTTGTTTTTCATTCCCTGAGTTTGTCACAGGAGCACGTTTGTGTGAGGCAAGCCATCACTTGCTACAAGCACCAACCAGATGTGCAAGTAATATTTATTGCAGTGGTGAAATTAACATTTCACTTTACAATTGGCTTTCCTGCCACCAGTGTGTCAGAGCAGGTATATACTAGTCCATTGGTGATACCTGTAAACTCTCTTCAAATATGCCAGCCTTACCTGAGCATGAGAGAAAAAAGATGTTGATTGCCACTATTGATGTCCTTCAAGTTGTCAGTGCTGGTAGTTCCTTTGCGCTTTGAACATTTTTGGATTTTACCTTAAATGGCCATACACACGGACCGACTATCAGACTACATCAACCGGTTCAATAGAAACCGGCCGACATTCAACCTGTGTGTATGGCAACCAAGGAGGCATGACCAAAAAAGGGTCATCCAATCGCCACCTGGATTGTTAGTACAGCAGCTCCTCCTGAGCACTTCAGTTTTTTTATTTCGTTCGGCCTGATGGGTTGAATGAAAAGAAAAGTGCTGGTGTGTATCAGGCTTTAACTATCAATCTCTGTGAATAGGGTTTTTTCACTGGATGGCGCAGTTAAAGGTGTCTAGGGCTGCAGATGCTTGGAGACTTAGGCCCCTTTCACACTTGTGCGACTTGTCCTGCGACTTGGGACTGCAAAGTTGCATTACAAGTCATACCCCATAATTTCCAATGAGTACCGTTCATATCTGTGCGACTTCAAAATAGTCCCTGCACTACTTTGGTCTGACTTTGATGCGACTTGATGTCCATAGACCTCAAGATTACACAGGCATTGCTTTAAGTCGTATCAAAATTGAACCACTTTCAGGATGCACAAGTGTGAAAGGGGCCTTAAAGCAATATTAAACCCAAATGTAAACATTTCATCATTTCACAGCTTACCGTTTATTAGATGTGATAGCTGCATTCAGTTTTCTTTTTTAGGTTTTCTTTCTTTTATTTTGTTTAGTGATCTGGCCAGGAAGTCTGTTATTTTTCAAAAGAACAAACTCTCCAGCAAATGTATCAGTTACAGAGATGAGATTAACCATTCAACACTTGCAGGGGTGCTTACAATAATCAACTTTTATTTATGTAAAACCTTTGTCCCTGCTTATAAAGCTTATAAAATATAGACTGGAGCTTAGTTTCAATTTGTTGGTGTATTTAAATCTGCTAGTGCATCTATCACCCCCCCCCCCTTTCAGACTGATAGCGCTGCTGTTCAAAGGTGCCCTTGTGCTCCTTCATCCAGAGTGGAGGTGCTCTAATACAGGTGGTGTTTTACTGGCCTTATCACCAGGACAAAACTCATCTAGTGATTGGAAAGCTGCAATATACATTACATTTTTGGGTTTAATACTGCTTTCACACTACATAATCATATGACATATTGTCAAAAATGTGAATGCGTATGTGTGAGCAGCTGTGAATAAATCAACTTTTTACAACCATCCAGTCAGATTTTCCCTGTTTGGTGCTGCGGGCCAGGGCTTGACAAATCCCAGGCACTAGGCCGTCATGGTGACTAGAAATAGCATCCTGGCGCTTGAGCTTTAGTCGGCTGTCCATATCTGCCTCCCAATTGCTGACCGCGCTATAGCGAGCTCGTCCGGTTCCGGGAGAGGTTGTCTATTGGCGTCCTCCCAGAACCGTGCTCTGTGATCGCTGGTCACAGATCGAGGCAAAGGGCCAATCACAGTGGCTCAGCTGGTCACATGTAAAGAAGTACCGGTAACCGGCTATCCTGTTACAGTGGACATTTGCACTGATCATCAGTGCCCCTATTATTATTTTTTTTTGGGGGGGGGGGGGGGTTGACATTTTTCAGTCTTTTTTCGT
>BLSH010449087.1:0-19324 GCA_018402905.1 Glandirana rugosa | reverse complement strand
GGGGGGGGGGGGGGGGGAGAGGACACCTGTCTTAGCTCCCTCCTCCATCCTCGCTCTGCTACTGGCCGCCTGGCCAATTGCAGAGCACAGCGGAGCCTCGCGCATGCGCAGTATGGCACCCGGCGTGAAGCTGTAATGCTACATGTTCGGTTCCCTTACCCGCAATGGGCGCGGGTGCCGACATCGCTGGACTCCAGGACAGGCAAGTGTCCTATTATTAAAAGTCAGCAGCTACTGTAGCTGCTGACTTTTTAATTTTTTCAGCCCTGGGCGGACCTCCGCTTTAAGAAGTTGTTGCTTAGCAGGCATCTGATTGTGATGTACTGTATGCAACAGGAAATTTTCTTCTTTTTTTTTCAATAATCCTGCGCTGGTTAATTTTAGCTGTAGTTGCTAGGAGAACCACTTTACCCCACCTAATTCGTGAGATGGCTCATTACAGAATCAAATAGGTTCTATTAGCTTTTTCCAGTAAGAGCCTTGCTGTAGATAGAAGGTAAAATATAACTGAGCTGGCTGCTTAATGCAACTAATCGCTACATTTATGTCTACTCAAGAGTTTTTAGGTACTTATTTTTTTAGATTGCTTAAGTCCTTTTTTTTTTTTTTTCTGCCATTTGCTGCTTTTATTATAAGTGACTTTCATGCCCTAGTTATGCTGTGTACACTCGTGTGTAATGAACAGTGTCCAAGGATGCATTTCACTGTGTCACGGATACAGTTTTCTGGAACAAAGGACTCGATTCTTAAAGGCCCAGTCCACCCCAAAATGAATATTCTGTTTTAGTGTATATTGCTTAGCTAAATCACACACTAGATTCTTGGATCTCATGTTGTTCAGAAATCACAATCCTCGCTGAGATTTTTCATCTCCTGTGGTTGGCCTTTTGAAACCAGTCAATGCGTCTACTTTTGCACTCTCCATAGTAAGATATGTGAAAATGTGGAATAGACTCCCACCAGTTGATTGCTTTAAAAAAGGCCTGGATTCTTTCCTTAATGTAAATAATATAACTGGGTACTAACATTTTTAGGTAAAGTTGATCCAGGGTGAATCCGATTGCTTCTCGGGGAATCAGGAAGGAATTTTTTCCCCCGTTATAGCAAATTGGATCCATGCTTTGCTGGAGTTTTTTGCCTTCCTCTGGATCAACTGTGGGTGAAGGATTGTATATGAGATTATTTGGTTGTGTGTGTGTGTATGTGTGTGTATATATATATATATATATATATATATATGTTTTTTGTTTTTTTTTGGTTGAACTGGATGGACTTTTTTTCAACCTAACTATGTAACTATATAAAAGGAGACCTTTGCAAGAGTGCCTTCAATTTGCCATGCACTTGGAATTGCTGAGGCTGAGTGCATCTATACAGAGATCTCAATACTGAACTAGAGATAGAGGATCTGGTAGGTAATTCTTCCCCAGAATCCACTCGATAGTGAAACTTTTGAATGGTCAGACTCTTTAAACCAGTGGTCGCCAACCTTTTGGACATCACAGACCACTAAACTTACAATTTTGAATCCTGCAGACCACTAGCGTGAATTTTGCATGCCACATCCCCCCCCCCCCTCCTTCCCCACACTCTGCATCACACTGATGCCTTACACAGACTCATCATTGGATCTCTACTCCTGATCCAGCCATGCTCCCTCCCATAGTCTGTGATCAGCGCTGCCATGGGAAGCCCCCTGCTTCATCACCTCCCACTCTCTGAACTTATCCCGGCATAGTTCCCAGGAGTTGGAACTACAGAGCAGGCATCGCGTATCAATGTGCGCTGACAGTACAGACATTCGGTGCACGTTGACAACACTGGAAACAACATTGGGCGGTATACATCCGCCACAATGTTGATTTGCGGCAGAACCCCTGAGGACCACGGACCACTGGTTGGCAACCGTTGTTTTAGAGTAGGTTTTACCAAACTGGTCGGTATCGACCCCCAATGGATATTGGGGCTATCCAAGGGGTCTGCAAATGGGAGTCAATACATGTTTGTTAAATGGTGGAAGGTCGATTTGGGTTATTTTATGTTTTGAGATTTCTGTGGAATTCCACACCATTCCCTAGTCTTGAAAGTGAGGAGGCTGGCAAGGGTTTGTAAAGGCAGAAGGTTTTTTTATCCTAATGCATTCTATGCATTAAAGCGGAGTTCCACCTGGAAAAAAAAAATTAGCCAGCAGCTTCAAACACTGTAGCTGCTTACTTTTTATATAAGGACACTTACCTGTTCAGGGAGCCCACACTGTCAGCACCGAAAGCCGACCCGCCCCTCGGCTCCGGATGCAGACACCGGCATCCTTACTAAGGGAAACAGGAAGTGAAGCCTTGCAGCTTCACAGCCTGTTTCCTCTGCGCATGCGCGAGCCGCGCTGCACGTTCTGCATGGTCTCTGCTGTCTTCTGGGACTTGTGCATCTCCCAGAAGACAGCCGGGGGGAAGCAGGAGGGGCCGGACACTGCATAGTTCGTCACAGACACTTACCTGATGTCCCTCTCTGTCCAACGATGTCCACGAGTGTTTCAGAGATTCTCCTTCCTGATGAGGGAAGAGGGGGTGGAGCTGGGGCTCTGGACACATGGGAGCTGTGTCTCAGCTCGGTGCCCCCATAGCAAGCTGCTTGCTGTGGGGGCACTCAACAGGAAGGAGGCGCCAGGAGCAGCGAAGAGGAACCCGAGAAGAGGAGGAATCCAGGCTGCTCTGTGCAAAACCAACTGCACAGAGGAGGTAAGTAAAACATGTTTGTTTTTATAGGAAAAAAACTAGACTTTACAATCACTTCTGCTAGAGAGCCAATACATTTTCAAAGCCTTTAGTGGTGGGATATTTTGAACATTTGTTTTTATGAAGTCATTCTCTTTTATTACTATTTGTAGTAAAATGTATTATTTAATTACAGGCCGAAGAGCTAAAGTGTTGAGGAACCCTCTATAAGAAACTTGTCATGAGATGCACTGGAGGTTTATATTGTTTTCTTCTGAAAATGTTAGTTGCCTGGCTGTCAGGCTAATCGTCTTGCTTTACTACTTAGAATCCACATAGTCTCCCTTAAAGCGGAGTTCCACCCATGTATAAGTCAGCAGCTACAAAAAGTGTAGCTGCTGACTTTTAATAATCAGACACTCACCTGTCCCTCGCTTCAGCGATGCGGTCGCCCGAGGACTCGCTCTTTGCCCCGTCCCCTCGGCGGCGCCGGGATCATAAGTGTGGGCACCCGGCCTTAGCTTCAAAGTCGGGCGCCCACTGCGCATGCGCGAGTCGCGCTGCGCCTTGTGACTGGCCGGCGTATCTTCTGGGACCTGTGACATGTCCCAGAAGATCGCCGAGAGGGAGGGGGAAAGGTGGACTTCCTTCCTGGAGCCGTGGTCCCTGGTCACCCCCCCAAAAAAATGACATGCCAATTGTGGTGTGTCGGGTGGAGGTCACCTTCCTTTAGGGTGGAACTCCGCTTTCATCCAAAATACTGAAAGTAGAACTGCGGGCAAAAATTTTTTTTTTCATTTTGGATAGAACATTAAAATAAAGTGCTTACTAGTACCATATGTCTTTCCATATTATGTATGAGATCTTAATACAGCCAGAATATAAGTAATTTAATAGAAAAGCCACTGCTCTGTGAAGTGGTCCTATACGACCCCTGTTTAGGGCCTGTTAAAGAGTATATAAACCTAATATTTCAAATACCTGATATGTGCCTGCTGTACCATGTACTTGTATGAAAAAGTATCCTGTTCTCTTTGTATTGCTTTATTTGTGTGAAATCCCTGGTGTTCTTGTCAGTCCCTCTGCTTTCCCTTTAAAAACTGACGACACTGGGCTTAGAGCACAGCGTGGTCAGTTCTCTAGCTGTGCTGAAACTGCACAGCCATTCACTAGGAAGATCAGTTTGCTGCTGTTTCTCCTGCCCCAGCTCTTATGCTGCTAAGAACAGATGGAATGTGTGAGAAAATGGAAATACATGTTTATATTTATAATTTTTTTTTTATGTCTATACACAAATATATTGCCTTTTATTTATATTTTAAACTGAGAGTTCGTTTTACTAGATGAGGGCTTACAATCACTTTATTGTGTTGCTTTAACACGTTTGCATTTTTGTGTGCGTTGCACTAAAATCCACTCACTTCAAATGGACAGCAACATACATAAAATCCTGATTGCCACATTTTTTTGTAATCCAGCCCAGCATAATGCATCGGTCGCTCTGTACACAGTGGTGCTTTACAGGGCACTTACGTTGCAATGCGTATTGTTTGTTGAATGACACCACAGCATGCCACACTGGTACATACATTGCTGTGTGTTTGTGGTGCTATACTAGCCAGCTCACTGTTGTGAACAGATCTGTGGTCAGATTTAGAGCTCTGCAATCCATAGGTATAGTGTGTTGTTGATTGCAGAGCTGTTGTGTTGACTAAGCAGAGGATGTGTCTGACCATTACTTCCATACAGAGCAGCCTTCCTTCTCTACAGTTTACTGTCAAAGAGAATTTTCTATGTGAGAAATATTTAGACACATAACAAGAATAAGACCTTTTTATATATCTTTTGGCTGAACATTTAATGTTTCCAAGCTATTTTAATAATCGACTTCCATTGGTCTTGAGGCTTTAGCCCACCAGCATTTAACCAGTAATAAAATATAAGTTGTAGTTCTATATTTTGGACTTGGGTGGATACTGATAGATTGGTCACCTGCTTTTTTTTGTATCTCCTGGGGAATTCAGCACTTGGACTATCACACCAATCTTACTGCCAGAGGGCGGTTCAAGCCACCTGACATATGGTTTTGGTACAAACCTGTTGTACTCCTGTAGGAACCATTCACAGGACTAAAGCTATCCACAGGCTGCCTACACCAGAATTTTTCAACCTTTTTGCCCCAGAGTAACCTCTTAAACTATTAGGTCTCAACGAACCCCTGCTAATGCCAATGAATTGGGGGTCAATTGAAAAAATGCCCCCCTTACAGTGTTGGTCAAAATACCACCTTTCAGACGACTTAAAGTGGTTCTAAAGGCTGACTTTTTTTACCTTCATGCATCTCCCCCCCCCCCCCACATGCTTATCAGAGCTCCCGCCGATGCACCGATGTTCACGATAGCCTTGGCTGTCCGAGTATTTTCCCTTCTCATTGGCTGAGGCTCAGGGGGGTGGGGCCAAGACGTGGCTCTGTGTTTTATGGGAGCATAGTGCAGCGGCTCAGGAGAGCACACAGCGGTGCCCCCAGGGCAAGCGGCTTTCTCTGGGGGGCACTGCTTGGGGGGAGGAGCCAGGAGTTCCAGCAGGCGACCTGAAAAAGAAGAGGATCAGAGCTGCTTTGTGCAAAACCACTGCACAGAGCAGCTAAGTATAACATGTTTGTTATTTTTTTTAAAAAAGTAGCTTTAATACCACGCTAAAAGATTATTGGTGGTACTTTGTATCCGACTCTGCCAAGTGGTGTTGGCCTCAGAATCCTGCAACTAGCATCAAATGGGTGGTCAATCTGCCACAGTCGAGGAACGCCAGGGTCCCACGAAACCCTGAATGAAGCTGATCTAAATTCTATAAAACCAGATGTCTTTTATCTGCCATATGCACTTTTCAATTAGTTATTCTTTGTTTGGTGCAGTTAATCCAGCAGTTCAAAGTCATAAAAGATCTTGCTATCTACTGCATTATTGACTGGAATCTTGTTAGGTTTATATGTCATTGAGTTCATACGGTTTGTTCAGGGACAAGAGCGAAGGTCAATATCCGCATTAAAGTGAAGGTAGCCGCTTTATGTACAGCAGTGTGTCTGTATAGTGAGAGATTCCATTGCATTTGGAAAGTAAAAACTTGATTTTAAACGTTTGATAAAACTGGAGGACAGAATCCATGGAGAGCTTGGCTATTGCACTATGCAAATTTGTTCTAGAAAAAAGATATTTGAAAATATAGGTTTCCTATATATCGTGCTTCCAGCACATTCAGTACTTTCTAAATCTGTGACCAGGAACATGATTTGTGTGGACATTGAGGTCTTCGTGATTCAGCAGCTTTCAGAGAGACTGAGTGCTGTATTGTACTAGGGGTAAAAATTGGGGTGCTTTGTGTATAGATGAGAATTATGATATGCGCTGTAATTGGAGGTGTACACAATACTATTGGTTTTTTATGTATTCTGCTTAAAAATATGCCTAGGGACAAGGCAATCTGCTTAAAGTGGTATTAAACCCAAGCGCAAACATTTATTATATTGCAGCACCATTTCTTAGATGTGATGGTTGCATTCCTTAAAAAAAGGCTTGCTTTTTTCTATTTTTACCTGGTAATATGGTCAGTAGGTCAGTGTGTGTTGTTTTTTTTTTTTTTTTTTTTTTTAATACGAAGCTCTCCAGCATAATGTATCAGTTACAGAGATGAGGCAAACCATTTAACACTGACAGGGATGATCACTGTGCTACTAATAGTTAATGTAGCAATTATCAGTTTTCTAAATTGGCAAGCTCTCATCAGAATATGATCAGAACAGTATCAATGGCCTGGTTTTTTTTTTTTTTTTTTTTTTTAAGCTTCAAGTGGTTCTAAACCCTTGCACACTGGCATTTTTTAGGCCTCATACACACGGGCGTTTTGCACGCCGGCGTTTGTAGGCGTTTTTTGCAGCTCTCCATGTTATTCAATGGCCTTCTAAAAACGCCGGCGTTAGTGAGCAGTAGAGGGCGTCGGCGTTAGTGAGCTGTTTTTAGAACGCGGGACCATCGCGTTCTGTAGCTGTAGCGTTTTGGCGTTTTTTGACGCCAATCAGCAAAACGCTCACTAACGCCCGCTAACGACCTACAGGCGTTAACAAGCGTTTTTTGACGCCGGCGTTTTTAGGTTGAAAAATAGCAGAGGACTGATTTTTTTTTTTTAAAAACGCCTATTGACGCCGACGCTCACTAACGCCGATGCAAAACGCCGCAAAAAACGCCGATTTTTTAAAAAACGTCGGACCTGGCGTTTTGCCTATTTATTATAAAACGCCCGTGTGTATGAGGCCTTAAGCTCATAGAAGCTGTTATTAGCATTTTTCTGCTCCTGGAAGCTAAATAGCGTTCTCCTATGTGTCCATGCACACTGCTTTAGGCTATTAGCATTTTTTGAGCTTCAGGCTGCATTCACACTTAAGAGATTTGAATCGCGGGCACATTTGTGGCAAATCTGCTTGCAATTTGAAAGCGCTGAAGTGTGAATGGCAAATCACAGGACTTGCATTTGAGATGGCATTCATTTGAATGACCCCTCAAATCGCGGCGTGGGTCTGCCGCGATAAATTGTGATGAAATCGCAGCAACACGCATCAGGGAAAGTATGTCGCCCCCAAAAAATTTCAGTAGCTACATTTGGGCGACATGCTACCCTCGATGCCCGTTTCCGCGATTTATCACGGCAGACCTGCGCCACAATTTCAGGTGTCATTAAAATGAATGGTATCTCAAATGCTAGTCCCACGATTTGTCATTCACCCATCGGCGCTTTCAAATCGCAGGCAGGTTCGCGGCAAATCTGCCCGCGATTTGAAACGCTGAAGTGTGAATGTAGCCTCAGCTTCTAGACGCAGTAAAAAAATAGTTTCTGTAGCGTTTCCTGGAATGCAGGAATGCTCCTAAACGCTACTGATAGCGTGTTTTGAGGGTTTTTTTTTTTTCTTTTCTTTTACTGCAAAAATGCCAATAAAATGCTAATGCTCTTAAATGCTCCTAAAACGCTACTACAAAAAGCTATTACCAGTGGTTTTCATCAAGTGTTTTTCCAGCGTTTATTAGCTTAAAAAAATGCTAGCGTGCATGGAGCCTAAAGGTTTATACCATAATGCATTCTCTGCATTAAAATGGTACTAAACCCACAACAGTAAAATCAGTCTGTATATTCAGTAAAGCATGCTTGTTATACTCACCGTGGAACCTAAGGAGTTAACCCTCCGAATTGTGTAAAACGGCTGTTTGATTGTGTCTTCTCTGATCCTCCCCTTCTTCCAACGTCCCCAATCCATCTGTTGATAATACAGAGCCTTATAGGGTTTATTTTTTTGTTTTTTGGGAGGGTGCATGTGATGAGCACAGGGGCCAATCAGCACTGTTCATACAAAGTCAGGGGCCATGCAGTCTCATAGGACAGTCAGAGGAGAATGAAAACCGCTCCAAAAGCTTTAACCAGTGCTTGGCCTGACACTGACAGAAGTCACAAAGCTGCTATATGCTGCTGATGAGAAAAGGTATTTAGCAGTTTATATTTACTAAAATAATTGAATTTCCATGTTCTGTGTACTGTGGGAGACCAGATATAGTGAATGCAGGGTTCTAGGTTTAGTAACACTTTAAGCGAAAAAAAAACCTTCTGTGTCATAGAATCCCCCCTCACCCCCTTATAATTACCTGAGCACATCCAGCACTGTGCATAAGAACAGCATCTCTCTCTCTGTTCTTTCCCTCCTAACATGGCAGATTGATAGCAGCGGGAACCATTGGCTCCTGCTGTTATCAATCAAATCCTGTGGTGAGGGGGTGGGGCTGAGCTGTGCTGTCCTGTCTGTCTATAGACACAGACATGGCAGCTTAGAAGAGAACCAGCACACGTGTCCCCATAAAAAACAGCTTGCTATGGGGGCACTTGCTGAAGAGGAGGAGCCAGGAGTGCCAATGTACTGTCAAATTAGCCAGCTTGTCAAACTCCAACTACGGAAGATCCAGTTTTTTAAAACATGAGTAATTGGAGATTTTTACTAATTGGTGTTTGGACACAACACTGGCAACCGAATACAGTCCGGTGCACAATAATTTGAGCAGCGATTATTAACCCACTTTGATACTAACCAACAAAATTGCGGCCTCCGAGGCGGTGACCGCTTTGTACTCGTTAGCCGATGTGCTGTCAAAACAGCCAAATTTTTCTGTACCGGACTCTGTTTGGTTGCCGGTGTTGTGTCCAAACAGCAAATCATCAAAATCTCCAATTACTTATGATGTAAAAAAATGGAAGTGATGTGGTTGGCGTTTCTGACGAGTTTGCTAATTTGACAGACAAGCATGGGACCTAGGAAGAGGAGAATCAGGCTGCTCTGTGCAAAACCATTTCACAGGGCAGATGAGCATTACCTGTTTATTTTATTTAAAAAAAAAATTGAAGCTTTAACCACTTGCCAACTGCCTTGCGTAGAAAGACGGAGGCAAGTTGGCTCCACTGCGCAGATCGCCGTTAATAAACTGCGTTCCGCGCAGTTGCGGGCGGGCGCACGACAGCGCACTCTCGTGCCTGCCGCACTCTGCGTGAGCGTTGCCGCGGTTTGGGCGGAATTTTACCGCCGGTGACCCGTGATCGCCTGGTACAGCAGAAAAGCGGGGAACCGCCGATGTAAACACGGCGGTAGCTCCGCTCTGTCAGGCGGCATGACAGTGATCTACTGATCCCTGTGATTGGGATCAGTTAGATCTGTCATGCCCCTGCCAGCCCAGCCCCCACACAGTTATTGATAATGCATTTTATACTGGAGTGCGTTAGGCCCATATATTTATGTACAGCTTTTGAGCAGCCATTATTGTGATAACTGTAAATTTGTTCAATTTATAAAGAGAAATTGTTATACAATTTCATCATCTTTGTACGACGGCCTTCTTCTTTCTAGTCTTGTCAGGTAATCTGGCTGGCTCTTCTTTGCGTTGCTATTGTTGTATATAACTGAAAACCTAAAGCTATGTGCACTGAGCTGAGGCCTTGCGGGGAAAGTAGGTAACTGGGCCAGCAGGTTACTAGGACAATTGAGTACAAGTGAGTTCATTGACTTACTCTGCCGTCTCTTTCAGCGCGTGCCAGCTAAATCCCTTCAGGTCTGTTTACACAACATGCTATTTCTGTCTGATTCCTCTAAGGTGACAAGCTTTTCCTTCACACCAGAGCTGCCATCTTTCTATTTCTGTTCATGCAATGTGTGCCTCGCTTGATTCGAATGTAAGATACGACTGTTCTGCCTCATGTATTCATGTGTCTGGAGGGAGGGTTTGTTTTTGATCTAAGGACGATTGGGCACATTTGCATTACATTGTACAGAGAGTTGAAAAATAATTAATATCAATCAAATGGCATTTTCAGTGGCATTGAAATCATTCACTGAAAATGATTTTTAGGCCTCATACACACGGACGTTTTTTGACGCTGACATTTTTTGGCGTTTTTTGCAGCTCTCCGTGTTAGTCAATGGCCCCGTAAAAACGCAGACGTTTTTGAGCTGTAGATGGCGTTGGCGTTAGTGAGCTGAAACTAGAACCCATGGCCAGTGCGTTCTGAGGCTGTAATGTTTTGGCGTTTTTTGACGCTGACGCCGCAAAACGCTCACTAACGCTGTACCGGCGTTTTTTGACTCCAACGTTTTTAGGTTTAAAAATAGCAGAGGGATGATTTTTTTTTTTAAAAAAACGCCTATTGACGCCAACGCTCACTAACGCTAACTAATGCTGATGCATAACACCGAAAACGGCGATTTTATCTCCTTGACGTTGGGCCCGACGTTTTGTTTATTTTTTAAGAAACATCAGTGTGTATGAGGCCTTAATGGGAGATGTGTTAACGATTGCACCGGGGGGGGGGGGGGGGGTAGGTGGTGACGCCTATTGCAGCCTGATACATCACTAGCATATACAATCAGAATAAATCACTCCACAGAAAAATCATTTGCATTCTGCAGTTATATAGAGCATATTAAAATTGTTAAATCTTTGTTGTGTCATTTAAAATATCACCCTCCATCCTTATTATATTTGTGTTTTAAATTCAACAGTGTGATATGCAATCAATATAACATGGCATTGTTCTGTATACAAACCATAATGCTTCGCCATTCCCGTGTTTAATGCTGTTGCCTTAAAACTTGTCCTCAGGAAGACAAGGTACAAACTAATGCAAATTTGCTATTGTTAATACTTTTTTTATATGCTCTGTTTTAAGTAATGTTGTAGTACAAGAAGTCATTAAGGTGTGCTGCAATGCACCAATCATGCTGATAGGAGAGATCACAGTAGACAGTAAAAAAGAGAAGCCGTTTTGTTTTTTTTTTTTCCCCCAATATGGCTTCTCATTCCCATCCTCCCTACACCTTAAACAACAAGTCACACAAACAAAACATCAATATATTAAGGCTCCATGCACACTGCACGCTATAGGGCTCTTTCAGCGTCGGGCAGGAGATACTGCTCACAAAACGTTCTATTTACAGTGTTTTGTAAGCAGCGTTTAGCGGCGTTTTTCGGCGTCAGCATTTTTTGTCGTGTTTTTTTTTTTTCTTCTTTGGCTTCCATTGACTGCAAAAAACGCCAGACGCCGATAAACCGGCGTGTACCTGCGTCTGGCGTTTTTTGTGTCCATGCATGACCATGTGTGCATGGACACATAGGATAAAATAAAGTGGCGTTTATGGGCTGTTAACAAAAAACGCTCAAACGACCAAAAACGGTCGTTTTTGAGATACAGTGTGCATGGAGCCTAAAAAAACACATACACACACTGCTGGAGATGATTTTAAGAGATAATGGAAAATTTCTCAGTGGGGACACTTTTTTTTTTTCCTAGAAAGAGATGTCAGACATGGTACTTCTTCTCAACTATGGAGAAATAGGAGAGAAGAAGAGGAAAAATCTTCATAATAGGGACTGAGAGGGCAACAAAGATGAGGATTCTAAATCTTCTATGCGTAAAAGGAAAAAGGATAAAATTCCACTAGATGTTGAGCACTTTTTCTTCTCACATTATACAGTGTGTGTTTGTACAGTACCTTGAAAAAGTATTCATACCCCTTGGAATTTTCCACATTTTGTCATGGTACAACCAAATATGTAAATGTATTTTATTAGGATTTAGACCAACACAAAGTTGCACATAATTGTGAAGTGGAAGGAAAATGATAAATGGTTTTCATAATTTTTTTACAAACCAATATCTGAAAAGTTTGATGTGCATTTGTTCAGCCCCCTTTACTCTGATACCCCTAACTAAAATGTAGTGGAACCAATTGCCTTCAGAAGTCGCTTAATTAGTAAATAGAGTCCACCTGTGTGTCATTTAATCTCAGTATAAATACAGTTGTTCTGTGAAGCCCTCAGAGGTTTGTTAGAGAACCTTAGTGAACAAACCGCATCATGAAGGCCTAGGAACACACCAGGCAGGTCAGGGATAAGGTTGTGGAGACGTTTAAAGCAGGGTTAGGTTGTAAAAAAATATATCAAGCTTTGAACATCTCACGGAGCACTGTTCAAGTCATCATCCGAAAATGGAAAGAGTATGACACAACTGCAAACCTACCAAGACATGGCTGTCCACCTAAACTGACAGGCTGGGTAAGGAGGGCATTAATCAGAGAAGCAGCCAAGAGGCCCATGGTAACTCTGGTGGAGCTGAAGAGATCCACAGCTCAGGTGGGAAAATCTGTCCACAGGACAACTATTAGTCGTGCACTCCATAAATCTGACCTTTATGGAAGAGTTGCAAGAAGAAAGCCAATGTTAAAAGAAAGCCATAAGAAGTCCCGTTTGCAGCTTGCAAGAAGCCATGTGGGGGACTTGGCAAACATGTGGAAGAAGGTGCTCTGGTCAGATGAGACCAAAATTGAACTTTTTGGCCTAAAAGCAAAAAAGCTATGTGTGGCAGAAAACTAACACTGCACATCACCCTGAACACGCCATCCCCACAGTAAAACACGGTGGCGGCAGCATCATGTTGTAGGGATGCTTTTCTTCAGCATGGACAGGGAAGCTGGTCAGAGTTGATGGGAAGATGGATGGAGCCAAATACAGGGCAGTCTTAGAAGAAACCCTGTTAAAGTCTGCAAAAGACTTGACACTGAGGTGGAGGTTCACCTTCTAGCAGGACAACGACCCTAAACATACAGCCAGAGCTACAATGGAATGGTTTAGAGCAAAGCATATTCATGTGTTAGAATGTCCCAGTCAACGTCCAGACCTAAATCCAATTGAGAATCTCTGGCAAGACCTGAAAATTGCTGTTCAGAGACGCTCTCCATCCAGTCTGACAGAGCTTGAGCTATTTTGCAAAGAAGAATGCGCAAAATGTCACTCTCTAGATGTGCAAAGCTGGTAGAGATATACCCAAAAAGACTTGCAGCTATAATTGCAGGGAAAGGCTGTTCTAAACAGTATTGACTCAGGGGGGCTGAATACAAATGCACCCCACACTTTTCACATATTTATTTGTAAAACGTTTTGAAAGCCATTTATTATTTCCCTTCCATTTCACAATTATGTGCCAGTTTGTGTTGGTCTACCACATACAATCCCAATAAAATACATTTACTTTTTGTCTATAACATGACAAAATGTGGAAAATTTCAAGGGGCATGAATACTTTTTCAAGGCACTATATATATACAGTACAGACCAAAAGTTTGGACACACCTTCTCATTCAAAGAGTTTTCTTTATTTTCATGAGTATGAAAATTGTAGAGTCACACTGAAGGCATCAAAACTATGAATTAACACTTGTAGAATTATATACATAACAAAAAGTGTGAAACAACTGAAAATATGTCATATTGTAGGTTCTTCAAAGTAGCCACCTTTTGCTTTGATTACTGCTTTGCACACTCTTGACATTCTCTTGATGAGCTTCAAGAGGTAGTCACCTGAAATGGTTTTCACTTCACAGGTGTGCCCTGTCAGGTTTAATAAGTGTGATTTCTTGCCTTATAAATGGGGTTGGGATCATCAGTTGTGTTGTGCAGAAGTCAGGTGGCTACACAGCTGATCGTCCTACTGAATAGACTGTTAGAATTTGTATAAGGCCTCATACACACGGGCGTTTTGCTCGCCGGCGTTTGTAGGCGTTTTTTGCAGCTCTCCATGTTATTCAATGGCCTTCTAAAAACGCCGGCGTTAGTGAGCAGTAGAGGGCGTCGGCGTTAGTGAGCTGTTTTTAGAACGCGGGACCATCGCGTTCTGTAGCTGTAGCGTTTTGGCGTTTTTTGACGCCAATCGGCAAAACGCTCACTAACGCCGTACCGGCGTTAACAAGCGTTTTTTGACGCCGGCGTTTTTAGGTTGAAAAATAGCAGAGGACTGATTTTTTTTTTTAAAAACGGCTATTGACGCCGACGCTCACTAACGCCGATGCAAAACGCAGCATAAAACGCCGATTTTTTAAAAAACGTCGGACCTGGCGTTTTGCTTATTTATTATAAAACGCCCGTGTGTATGAGGCCTTATGGCAAGAAAAAAGCAGCTAAATACAGAAAAACGAGTGGCCATCATTACTTTAAGAAATGAAGGTCAATCAGTCCGAAAAATTGGGAAAACTTTGAAAGTGTCCCCAAGTGCAGTCACAAAAACCATCAAGCGCTACAAAGAAACTGGCTCACATGAGGACCGCCCCAGGAAAGGAAGACCAAGAGTCACCTCTGCTGCGGAGGATAAGTTCATCTGAGTCACCAGCCTCAGAAATCGCAGGTTAACAGCAGCTCAGATTAGAGACCAGGTCAATGGCACACAGAGTTCTAGCAGCAGACACATCTCTACAACAACTGTTAAGAGGAGACTGTGTGAATCAGGCCTTCATGGTAGAATATCTGCTCGGAAACAACTGCTAAAGAAAGGCAACAAGCAGAAGAGATATGTTTGGGCTAAAGAACATAAGGAATGGACATTAGACCAGTGGAAATCTGTGCTTTGGTCTGATGAGTCCAAATTTGAGATCTTTGGTTCCAACCACCGTGTCTTTGTGCGACGCAGAAAAGGTGAACGGATGGACTCTACATGCCTGGTTCCCACCGTGAAGCATGGAGGAGGAGGTGTAATGGTGTGGGGGTGCTTTGCTGGTGACACTGTTGGGGATTTATTCAAAATTGAAGGCATACTGAACCAGCATGGCTACCACAGCATCTTGCAGCGGCATGCTATTCCATCCGGTTTGCGTCTAGTTGGACCATCATTTATTTTTAAACAGGACAATGACCCCAAACACACCTCCAGGCTGTGTAAGGGCTATTTGAGACCAAGGAGGAGAGTGATGGGGTGCTGCGCCAGATGACCTGGCCTCCACAGTCACCGGACCTGAACCCAATCGAGATGGTTTGGGGCGAGCTGGACCGCAGAGTGAAGGCAAAAGGGCCAACAAGTGCTAAGCATCTCTGGGAACTCCTTCAAGACTGTTGGAAGACCATTTCAGGTGACTACCTCTTGAAGCTCATCGAGAGAATGCCAAGAGTGTGCAAAGCAGTAATCAAAGCAAAAGGCGGCTACTTTGAAGAACCTAGAATATGATATATTTTCAGTTGTTTCACACTTTTTTGTTATTTATATAATTCCACATGTATTAATTCATAGTTTTGATGCCTTCAGTGTGAATCTACAATTTTCATAGTCATGAAAATAAAGAAAACTCTTTGAATGAGAAGATGTGTTCAAACTTTTGGTCTGTACTGTACATTTTTGATCAGGGTCATTTTGGTAGTCTCTGTTGTCATTATGATTTAAAAAGAGTAAACACAGTTGATTAATAAGACATGGCTTCAGCCAAACAATAACCATGAGTGAAAGAAATGTTTTTGTGTTATCATTCATATTCTCTGAAAAATGGCCAAAAGGCGTGTGTGACGGCAACAAGGTGAGGAGTGCAAAGACATGTATGTCTTGCCTACAGTCAAGCATGGTGGTGGCAGTGCCATGGCCTGGGGTTGCATGAGTGCTGCTAGCACTGGGGAGCTACAGTTCATTGAGGGAACCATGAACACCAACATGTTCTCTGACATACTAAAGCAGAGCATGATCCCCCTCCCTTCGGAGACTGGGCCGCTGGGCAGTATTCCAACATCATAATGACCCCAAACACACCTCCAAGACAACCACTACCTTGCTAAAGAAGCTGAGGATAAAGGTGATCTACTGGCCAAGCATGTCTCCAGACCTAAACCCTATTGAGCATCTGTGGGGCATCCTCAAATGAAAGGTGGAGGAACGCAAGATCTCTAACATCCACCAGCTCCATGATGTTGTTATGGAGGAGTGGAAGAGGACTCCAGTGGCACTCTGTGAAGCTCTGGTGAACTCCATGCCAAAGAGGGTTATGGCAGGGCTGGAAAATAATGGTGGCCGCAGAAAATATTGACACTTTGGGCCCAATTTGGACATTTTCACTTAAAGCGGTTGTCTACTCAAAAAAAAAAAAAATTAAAAATAAAAACCTGCAAGATAATAGCATAATGAGCTAGTATGCACCGCATACTAGCTCATTATGAAATACTCACCTTAAAACGAAGATCCGACCGAGCCGCTCGGTCCCCTCCGTGGGAGCGGACATCTTCACCCGGATCTTGCTTCCGGGTACGCGGCTCCGGCGCTGTGACTGGCCGGAGCCGCAAGACGTCACTCCCGCGCATGCGCGCGGGGCTCGTTTTCCCCGGTAGGGTCTGGAACTAATGCCGGCTTTTGTCGGGACACATATACGGCGCATGCGCCGGAACATACACGGCGCATGCGCCGTAACGATGTATTACATTAGAAAGGTAATATCTTCTAAACCATACAGGTTTAGAAGATATTAATTTTACCTACAGGTAAGCCTTATTCTAGGCTTACCTGTAGGTAAAAGTACAAAAAAAGGGTAGACAACCGCTTTAAGGGTGTACTCACTTTTGTTGCCAGCGGTTTAGACATTAATGGCTGTGTGTTGCGTTATTTTAAGGGGACAGCAAATTTACACTGTTATACAAGCTGTACACTCACTACATTACATTGTAGCAAAGTGTCATTTCTTCAGTGTTGAAAAGATATAATAAAATATTTACAAAAATGTGAGGGATGTACTCACTTTTGTGATATACTGTGTGTGTATATATATATATATATATATATATATATATATATACACAAACATTATCTCACAAAAGTGAGTACACCCCTAACATTTTTGTAAATATTTTATTATATCTTTTCATGTGACAACACTGAAGAAGTGACACTTTGCTACAATGTAAAGTAGTGAGTGTACAGCTTGTGTAACAGTGTAAATTTGCTGTCCCCTCAAAATAACTCAACATATAACCATTAATGTCTAAACCACTGGCAACAAAAGTGAGTACACCCCTAAGTGAAAATGTCCAAAGTGATAATATTTTAAAAGTGTGGCCACCATTATTTTCCAGCACCGCCTTAACCCTCTTGGGCATGTAGTTCACCAGAGCTTCACAGGTTGCCACTGGAGTCCTCTTCCACTCCCCTGACATCACGGAGTTGGTGGATGTTAGAGACTTTGCGCTCCTCCACCTTCCGTTTGAGGATGCCCCACAGATGCTCAATAGGGTTTAGGTCTGGAGACATGCTTGGCCAGTCCATCACCTTTACCCTCAGCTTCTTTAGAAAGGCAGTTTTTGTCTTGGAGGTGTGCTTGGGGTAGTTTCCGAAGGGACGGGATCATGCTCTGCCTCTGTATGTCACAGTACATATTGGCTTTCATGGTTTCCTCAATGAACTGTAGCTCCCCAGTGCCGGCAGCACTCATGCAGCCTCAGACCATGACACTCCCACCCCCATACTTGACTGTAGGCAAGATACACTTGTCTTTGTACTCCTTACCTGGTTGCTGCTACACATGCCTGACACCATCTGAACCAAATACGTTTATCTTGGCCTCATCAGACCACAGGACATGGTTCCAGTAATCCATGTATGCTTGTCTTCAGCAAGCTGTTTACTGGCTTTCTTGTGCATCATCTTTAGAAGAGGCTTCCTTCTGGGACGACAGCCATGCAGACCAATTTGAATCAGTGTGCGGCGTATGGTCTGAGCACAGACAGACTGACCCCTCACCTCCTCAACCTCTGCAGCAATGCTGGCAGCACTCATACGTATATTTCCCAAAGACAAACTCTGGATATACCGCTGAGCATACGCACTCAACTTCTCTGGTTGAACATGGTGAGGCCTGTTGTGAGTGGTTGCTGTCCTGTTAAACTGCTGTATGGTCTTGGTCACCGTGCTGCAGCTCAGTTTCAGGGTCTTGGCGATCTTCGTATAGCCTAGGCCATCTTTATGTATAGCAACAATTCTTTTTTTTTCAGATCCTCAGAGAGTTCTTTGCCATGAGGTGCCATGTTGAACTTCCAGTGACTAGTATGAGAGATTGAGAGCGATAACACCAAATTTAACACACCTGCTCCCCATTCACACCTGAGACCTTGTAACACTAACGAGTCACATGACACCGGGGAGGGAATATGTCTAATTAGACCCAATTTGGACATTTTCTCTTAGGGGTGTACTCAGTTTCGTTGCCAGCGGTTTAGACATTAATGGCTGTGTGTTGAGTTATTTTGAGGGGACAGCAAATTTACACTGTTATACAAGCTGTACACTCACTACTTTACAATGTAGCAAAGTGGCATTTCTTCAGTGTTGTCACATGAAAAGATATAATAAAATATTTACAAAAATGTGACGGGTGTACTCACTTTTGTGAGATACTGTTTGTATTTTTTTTAAGTGTCCAGTGCATATCAGGTATAAAAATCTTCACTTGAAGAGAATGATATTGCTCCAAAGTGCAAACACCACAGTGACTCCTCCATCTTCCACTCTACAATCTCTCCAGAGGCATTGATCAAAAGGTCTTATTTTCCTCAAATAAAACAATCCACAGGATCAACTCTCCTTCTTAGCAAATTCCAGGCTCCCATTAAATACTGTGTCCAGAAACATTGGTAGAAAGAAATAAATAAAAAGCCCCATAGTGTAAAGCCGTCACTTTGTTAAAAATTTGATTTTTTTCATACTTACCTGTAAAATCCATTTCTTTGAGTACATCACTGGACACAAAGCAGCCATATACATTAGTACCTTGTTATGCACCACCTTTAGGTGAATGGACACTGATAGAATAATCAAAACAGGAAGTCCCCCTCTATATAACCTCTCACATACAGGAAGTACTCCAGTTTTGTAGCAAGCAATGCACTCCCAAAAAGAGAGGGGAGGGACCTCTGTGTCCCGTTATGTACTCAAAGAAATGGATTTTACAGGTAAGCATGAAGAAAAAATCCAATTTTCTTTCTCGTACATCATGGGACACAAAGCAGCCATATACATTACTACCTGGAACGTCCCAGAGCAATAGCCTTGAGGGGAGGGAGACACACCATATGAAAACACCATCAGATTTATACAGCAGCCTGTAAGACACTATGCCCAAAAGCCGAGTCCTCCGCTGCTTTAACATCCACCTGATAAAATCTTGTGAACGTATGTACTGAAGACCAAGTAGCGGCCTGGCAAATCTGCCACTGACGCCTGATGCCGAAAAGCCCAAGAGGTTCCAA
>BLSH010448981.1:282058-295457 GCA_018402905.1 Glandirana rugosa | reverse complement strand
TTCATTTACGGACATTTACGGACATTCATTGGTTTTTGGGGATCTTTCCATTTATCAACTAACTGGCTTTCTAGTTCCTATCTCTCCTGGTTATATATATATATCTACTTTGTTTATATGTTTTTACTGATTCATGTAAGGCTATTTACGGACATCCACGGATTTTTACGGACATTTTTCATCCATTTATTTATCTTTTAGTTTTTATCTACTGAGGGACATCTTTTTATAAAACTCATTTTTAGGGGCTTCTTCCCCCACATTTTATCAATATTTATATTCGCCTTTATACATTTACAGACAGCGCCAGTCCTACATTATTATCTCTACCTCCTGTTTCCTTCATTGGAAATTTATAGGAAGGCAGCAGTCTTGTTTCATCTTGTTCCAGATTTTACATCCTAAGCGCGGGTTTTTTCTATATATCATATTCCTCGAGTCGCCATTGGTACCACCTGAAATTATCATAACCTCCTGTCAATGGGATAATCAAATTACTGAGAGCCTTAAGACTTACAAGTGTGTATGTTTTTCATTCCAAAATATTTACCGGTCTGGGTAAGATGCGAGTTTGCACGGTGAAGGGACACAACCTTTCAACCTTTTGAACTCTTTTACACATATTTTTGTGATATTTATTTAGAATTTTTGGATTTGGACTATTCGAATTTGGTCACTTCCTTTAGGCTGTGTTTCCCAGTCATTGATTGGAGGCTTTTCATAGATTGCCATACAGTCTTGTCCATTTTCCTAATGCACACCTTTCTGGCAAAGTAAGGCTCGTGTAGAGGTGGGTGCTGCAGCGATCACCAGCTGGATACTAGAAGCATCAGACATGTGTAAGTATTCGCCAGCACACCAAGGATCCCTGTCTAAAGTTTCTTTATTCAAAGAAGGATCACATCACAGAAAGTGCAACGTTTCAGAGCCGTGCAGGACCCCTTCGTCAGGCATGTCATCACATGCCTGACGAAAGGATCCTGTGAGGCTCCGAAACGTTGCACTTTCTGTGGTGTGATCCTTCTTTGAATAAAGAATCTTTGGACGGTGATCCTTGGTGTGCTGGTGAATATTTACACCTGTCAGAAGCTATACAGGACATTATAAAGTGAGACTTATGAGAAAATGTGTCAATAATGCTTTGCAAAGTGCTCATGAAATACAAGTGCTGTATAGAAACAAAAGCCACATGTGCTCTCCTTACACTGGCTTCTCAAAGAAAAACTACCCACTACCTGCAGCTCATACACAGTGACGTATGCAGTCCAAAGAAAACTCCCACATCGGGCAGGAACAGATATCTACTGACTTTCATTGATGATTATTCCAGGTACACAACTGCTTATATGATGAAACACAAAAATGAAACATCAGAGAAACTTCAGGAGTTTATTGTCATGTCTAGGAACAAATTCCAATGCAAACAAGGAATAATACACACCGACAATGAGGGAGAATACATAACCAAAGAAGTGGCCTCATACCTGAAGAGACAAGGAACAGTATAGAAATGGCCAGATGCATGTTCTCGGATGCCAACCTATCTCACAAGTACTGGGGTGAAGCAGTCATGACTGCAACCTACCTACAGAACAGACTACCCTCAAGAGCCATTAAAAGAACTCCATTTGAAATGTGACATGGATCAAAGCCTAGCATAGGGCACATCAGAGTGTTTTAATGTAAAGCATATGCCTATATTCCAAGTGAAAAGCAATCCAAGCTGGAGAAGAGAGCCATAGAGGGCATTCTAGAAGGCTACAGCGAGCAAACTAAGGGTTACAGAATCCTACACCCAAAGACTGACAACGTGACAATAAGCCATAGTGTTTATTTTAATGAAAGCCCATCACCAGAAACACCAATCCCTGGAAGCTGTGAAGGTAATATGCTAAGAAAACCAGAAGAAAAGGTCAATCAAAGCAAGCCTGTGCAGGAGTCAAAACAAGAGGTGGAACTAACAATACCTAATTCAAGTTCCTCACCATATCCTGCAGAACTGTCTGAAGTCAGAAGATTCACTCGGACTACAAAGGGGATACCACCCCTCAAGGTGTCATACACTGTCAAAACACACAGCATACTTGAACCAACATCCTGGGAAGACATAGAAAAACTGCCAAAACTTGAATCCAATAAATGGAGAAAGGCTGCAGAAGAAGAATTAAAGTCACTTCAAGAAAAACCTAGACACTCACAGAGCTCCCTCCTAACCGCAAAACTATAGGAAGCAAGTGGACTTTCAAAGTAAAGTCAAACGCAGAAGGGAATATCCACAAATACAAAGCTAAACTAGTTGCCAAGGGTTACTCCCAGAAATTCAGTGAAGATTATGATGAAACATTTGCTCCCGTCGTAAAACACTCCACCATCAGAGCGCTTCTTAGCATTGCAGCCAGGAAGGGCCTGCAAGTGAAACACATAGACATTAAAACTGCTTTCATTAAGGAAGATCTTTAAATGGAACAACCACCAGGGTTTGAGCAAGGAGACAACCTTGTGTGTAAACTTCAGAAGAGCATCTATGGTCTTAAGCAATCTGCAAGGATGCGGAATGAGAAAGTGAATGAAGTACTTACCAGAGAGGGATTCTCAAGAAGTAAAGCAGACCCCTGTCTCTTCTCCAGGAATCAAGAAGACAGATGGATATACATCCATATCTATGTTGATGACATTATAACTTGTATTGAACAAGAAGGGGATTACAATCAGATAGTTCACACGCTGAAAGAAAATTTGGAAATGAAAGAGCTAGGGAACATTAGCTACTATCTAGGAATCCAAATAGAGAGAAGAAGATGGAAGTTATCTTCTCAACCAATCTCAGAAAATCTCTGAAATCTTGGAACAATTCCATATGCAAGATGTAAAGGAAGTGAAAACTCCTATGGAACCAGGCTATCAAAAGAGCAATGAAGCAGACAATTTGCTACACAACAATGATATGTATCGGTAAGCTGCTATATGTTGCCACTGTGACAAGACCAGACATAGCCATAGCAGTGGGCATACTATGCAGGAAAGTTTCAGCTCTCTGTCAGCATGACTGAAGCGCAATAAAAATAGTGGTGCAGTACCTCAAAGGAACAATTCAAATGAAGTTGCGGTTACCAGTAACATCATATCCAAAACTGGTCAGATATGTGTATGCTTATTAGGCCGGGGACTGCACAGACCACAAATCCACAAGTGGATTCATCTTCCAGTATGGGGAAGGAACCATGAGTTTGTATAGTGGAACACAAGCAACTGTCGCAGAGTACATCGCAGCAGCACACATTTGTCAAGAAGCGATATGGATTTGTCAACTTTTTGTGGACATTGGGATAGACATGTCAAAACCAATTCCCATTTTTGAAGGCAACCAGGGATGTATAAATCTTACACAATCAGAAAGGGTCAATCCGAGGACCAAACACATTGACGTCAAGTATCGCCTAATCAAGAGCAAGGAGTTATTGACACTCAATACTGATCGTCAGAGGAGATGACTGCCAATGCACTCACCAAGCCTTTGTTGAAGGAACACCATAGTTATATCCAGAAGAAGCCAAATATAATTTGACAAAGCACATGCTTTTGAGAAGGGGTGTTGGAAAGAACAACAGCACAGTAGCTTTATATACTATTAACTATACTGTATGCATTATACCTATCTATGCAGCAGGTGGCACTGTAGTGTGTATCTGTGGTGATGTAATTAGAGCAAGTGTTGTCTCTCTCAGTGTATGTAGTTGTATGTGCCTGTGTCCTGTTACCATGATGTAAAGACATGTTCTGATATTTCTCCATAAAAGTAAAGCCATTTGCTGCATCCAAGAAGCTTCCAAAAGAAGCTTCCAACGCATTATATCAATACTCTGACAACATTCTGTAGTTGTAGTGCTTTTTAATTCGGTGCCCTAGAACAAGTATGCAATGAGTGAAGTTGCAAAACTTCATCTGCATGCTTTTTCTAGGTGCTTCAGAGTATAAAAAAGAGTAAAAGACAGTGGATGTCCTTAGACGCTGTTTTATCAGGAAATTATCAGGGGACAGGGGAAAGAGGGGAGAATCAGAGAAGCCAGGATCAAACAACCTTGTTACACAACGCAGAGGATTAAGCCCTTAGGTTCCACAGTGATTGTAAAAAGCATGATTTACTGATTTTACTGTTGTGGGTTTAGTAACATTTTAACCACTTGACCTCTTTTTGACCATTTTTTGTGCACTGCGTTACTGTAACAGACAATTGCACAGTCATGCGACACAGTACCCAAATAAAAGTTATGTAATTCATTTCCCCACAAATAGAGCTTTCTTCTGGTGTTATTTGATCACCTCTGTGTTTTTATTTTTTGTGCTATAAACAAAAAAAAACTGACAAAAAAAACAATATTTTTTACTTTCTGCTATAAAACATGTCCAATAAAAAATGAAAAAATCGAATTTCTTCATATGTTTAGACCAGTATGTATTCTGCTACATATTTTAGGTAAAAAATCCCAATAAGTATATATTGATTGGTTTGCACAAAAGTTATAGTGTCTACAAACTATAGGATATTTTTATTTTTTTTAATATTATTTTTTTACTGGTAATGGCAGTGATCAGCGACTCATAGTGGGACTGTGATATTGCGGTGGACATTCTGGCACTACCTGACATTTTTTGGGGACCAGTAACACTAATACAGTGATCAGAGCTAAAAATACATGCCCTGTCACTGTACTAATGACACTAGCTGGGAAGGAGTTAAAATCAGGGGCATTCAAAGGGTTGCCTAGCCAGTGTTTTACTACACTGCGTGAGGTGCTTTTACTTGGGGAAGAGATAGAATTGTTTTCCCTGCTTTGCAGAGACACAAATTCACTCCTTTCCATTCTTGTCAGAACAGCAATCTGCCTTGTTTAGATTGCCATTCTAGCTTTCTGCGTAAATCGGCGGATGCCAGAGGACATTGGGTGCTGTGCACCCACTGATCTGCTTCTGCTGTGTGTAATCACAGCAAAAGCAAGCCGCCGGTGTTGCACATGAGCCCTCTACCCGGCAGTGTTGGATCATGTATATATAAGTGATCCAGCGCACAGGTGTTGCCCAGTAGCAGTAATACTGCTACAGGGCAGACCTGAAGCAGTTCATTACTTCTTACAACACATCACTCTTTTATGCATCAAGGTGCACAAAGCAATCAGTTTGAGTTTACCAGTTGTCTTGAGTAGCATGTTATTATTTATTTAGTGTTGATTAAGTAATCAAGTAACATAACAGGAAACAGAGACTAAATTGTCTGAGGTTAATCACTAAACCTAACTGTGATGACCCGCCCTGATCTGTCATCGGTGCTTAGAGAAAAACTAGGGTTTCCAGGTATGGTAGAACATCTGTCACTCAAATGAATAGGCTAAAAATCTCACCGCACTGAATTGCACAAGAATCGCACTGGAACGTGGACCGTGTTCCTGTACAATTCAGGGTTTAACTGGCCCTTAGTGTTCGAAGAGGACTTGAACATTTTGGAAGGAATGCAAGCAAAAGTACCATTTTTTATTTTTCTTGCATGTGATTAGGTATCTTTGCAAATTGAATAGTCGCCACATGCATTAAGTTAAGGAAAAATTCCCTGGCAAAGTAAAAATTCCTTCAAAGCAAACAGCCTAGTTACTTTTAGTAAATCAACACCACTGTATTGCAATTAATGGTATGTTTCTACTGCAATAAATGCTACAGTAACATTAGATTAACAGTGTCACAAACCTGAACCAAACCATAATGAAATCATATAAAAAAAAATCTGCATTGAGGCCATTTACAACAATGAGAGCAGTAGTAAAACGTAAGTCATAGATACTCCTTTGAATTTCTACAGATGCATAAGCCTTTCATATTAGGACACAGACTTTAGAGTCCTTTTATATGTATATTACTATCATTACATTGTATTGTACCTTTTCACAGTGTGCCATCCAAGCTTCTCGGTTGGGTACTCACAAGTCCCCTACAGTATTTGATGTGTTACTCACTGTCGATGTTGCCTCTTTTTTTATCTTCTAACTTAGCTTTTCAAATCATATTCCGAAAAAGCTGACCTTTGTTGGATTTCTAGCATCTCATATAATGCTCCTATTACACTGATATAAGACAGGAAAACCATATTTGATGTACTGTTGATTGGATTTAAGCGTTGTAAATGGATTGTGCATTCTAATTTTACAGAAAAATGATATATTCTGGAACGGGGACTGTGACAGTCGCTGTACATGTCAAGGAAATAATCATATGAACTGTACAGCTCAGACCTGTGATCCTGAAGAAGTGTGCAAAGTACAAAATGGAATTAAGGCTTGCTTTCCTGCTGATACCTCCATCTGTCATATCTATGGTGATCCACACTACATAACATTTGATGGCAAGTTATACCATTTCCAAGGAGCGTGTAATTATACAGCTGTGGAGACCTGTGGAAACACAAGTATGTATTTCTCAATCACTACAAGAAATGAGCACAGAGGAAGCTCAACCTGGACAGCTATAAACTCAGTTGCGGTCAGCTTCAATGACCTCAATATCATTCTGGGCAAATATAAAGTGACGGAGGTAGGTTTTATAATAAAACAAATGAATGATGGTCCCCTCAGCTCTCAAATTAATATTTTTTTCTGGTGTTTTTTTTTCAACAGTTAATTTCTTGTCATTTTCTTTATCTTTAGATTAATGGGCTCATTGTCTCACTGCCTCAGGACCCATCACCTGGCATCTCAGTTCACTTAAGTGGTTCATTTGTTGTTGTGCAGACTGACTTTGGTCTTGAAGTTAAGTATAGTGGTGACCATGAACTATTTGTTAAAGTAAATGAGAACTTTAAAGGAAAACTGTGTGGGCTCTGTGGCACTTACAATGGTAACCAACAAGATGACTTTCTGACACCTGAAGGTTTACTTGCAGTCACATCCAATGACTTTGGAAACAGCTGGCGTGTTCCTGATGACAGTTGGGTGTAAGTATAAATACAAATTTTACCTTGATGATCATTCTAGATCTAGGTGCGTATAAAGTTACTGGCTACTAAAATTGATATTCCTTTGTCAATATGACTGTGTCACGTTGTGTTCAGCGATAAACGTGGTGTGAACTATAGCTGTATACTCCACCCTTCTAATGAGAAGAGGCATGGCCAAATGTTTGTGCGTGCCAAGATTATTTACATCATCATTAAGATGGTTTGCTCTTTACTAAGGCTGAGGTGTAAAAGAATCTGGATTAAAACAAAAAAGATATATATATATATATATATATATATATATATATGTGCTCATAAGTTTACATACCCTGGCAGAATTTAAGATTTCTTGACCATATTTCAGAGCATATAAATGATAACACAAAAGCGTTTCTTTCACTCATGGTTAGTGTTTGGCTGAAGCCATTAATTATTAATCAACTGTGTTTAGTCTTTTTAAATCATAATGACAACAAAAACTACCCAAATTACCTTGATCAAAAGTTTACATACCCTGGTGATTTTCGCCTGATAACATGCACATAAGTTGACACAAAGGGGTTTGAATGGCTATTAACGGTATCCATCCTCACCTGTAATCTGTCTGCTTGTAATTAGTGTGTGTGTATAAAAGGTTAATGAGTTTCAGGACTCCTGACATGCCCTTGCATCTTTCATCCAGTGCTGCAATGGAGTTTCTGGATTCTGAGTCATGGAGAAAGCAAAAGAATTGCCAAAGGATCTGCGGGAAAAAGGTAGTTGAACTGTATAAAACAGGAAATGGATATAAAAAGATATCCAATGAATTGAGAATGCCAATCATTAGTGTTCAAACTCAAAACAAGAAGTGCAAAATGAGGAGTTCTGTTGAAACCAAACCACGGTCAGGTAGACTAACTAAGGTTTCAGCCACAACTGCCAGGAAAATTGTTTGGGATGCAAAAGAATCCCCACAAATCCCCCAGGACTCTCTGAAAACATGTGGTGTGGCTATTTCAAGATGCACAATAAGGAGGCACTTGAAGAAAGATGGGCTGCATGGTCGAGTTGCCAGAAGAAAGCCATTACTACGCAAATGCCACAAAGTATCCAGCTTACAATACGCCAAACAGCACAGAGACAAGCCTCAAACCTTCTGCCACAAAGTCATTTGGAGTGATGAGACCAAAATTGAGCTTTTGGCCACAAGCATAAATGACACATTTGGAGAGGAGTCAACAAGTGAAACATGGAGGTGGATCACTGATGTTTTAGGGATGCGTGAGCTACAAAGGCACAGGAAATTTGGTCAAAATTGATGGCATGATGAATGCAGTATGTTATCAAAAAATACTGGAGGAATATTTGCATTCATCAGCCAGGAAGCTGCACATGGAACGTACTTGGTCATTCCAACATGACAATGATCCAAAACACAAGGCCAAGTTGACCTGTCATTGGCTACAGCAGAATAAAGTGAAGGTTCTGGAATGGCCATCTGTAAGGAACATGCCAGGAACAGATCCGCGTGCCGGACGGCCCTATTTGAACTTCCTGCACCCAGCAGCTTGTGCTGTCCATTCTACAGTGTTCCTGTTCCTGTGATCCTCCAGCGTTTGTTCTAGTGAGACTTCCTGCACCTGTGACCCTGGCTACCTATCTGGACTTTGTTGTTATCTGCCTGCCCTGACCTCTGCTTGTTCACGACCACTCTTCTGCCTGATCCTTGTACCGCATCTGCCCGCACGTTGCTGACCCTGCCTGTACCCAACTACCCACCTGCCTGCCTCAACTGTACCGCATTGCCAACCTGTTGTCGACCCGGCCTGTGCCACTACTCTTCTGCTGCATGAGTTCCTGTGAATCTGCACCTGTCTCAACACCCGATTTTTCAGTTTTTTATTTGTTAAAAAAGTTTGAAATATCCAATAAATTTCGTTCCACTTCATGATTGGGTCCCACTTGTTGTTGATTCTTCACAAAAAATTACAGTTTTATATCTTTATGTTTGAAGCCTGAAATGTGGCAAAAGGTTGCAAAGTTCAAGGGGGCCGAATACTTTCGCAAGGCACTGTACAATTTTCCATTTTCCTGACACTAGCATGACAGCATATACGTATGGGATGTAGCAATCACCAAAAGAAACAAGGGTGGGTAATGCTGAACTGTTTGAATCGAGGGTTAGATCTATCCCACTGAATGCCCAAAGCGTATTGTAGCCATTGGGTACACTTTAAAATGGGCCCAAAATGTGTTGAATGCAGACTAAGTCACAGTTACATATTAATTCTGAAGATTCTCCCTTGAGTCCTGTACATGGATGAGCAATCTGTCTGGTAAAGCAGTCTCTGTACTCAATTGATGGATTTGCCCTAGCCATCTAAGCCGCTTGAACTAACTTGATCCACAACAATACAATTGTCTTAAATGGACAGCTATTGTCCTCTACTGATGCGGGTTAGGCCTGAAGAGCTCATTGTTTGACCTTTTATAGAAAGACCACTTCCATGTATCTCTTCAACCTCAAACCTGTTTTCAATACTTGTGGTAACTCAGACACTTTAGTTTGGATATGCTGGATGGATGATGTCCTAATCCAGATACAAAGATGCAGACCTTTGTGTAGTGCTGAAGACTAGAGCCATTCTGACTGATAATGGCAGCAACAAGGTAGTTTATGGCTTGACACTTGGATATCTGAGATCCTTCCTTCAGACATATTAGCCATACGAAATACTGCTTCAGTGTTACTGGCCATCTTGAGGAAGTCCTATCCAGATGAATGGAGAGTGAGACAACGTGTCTCTCACTATTCGGAAGACCCAAGGGAAAGAATCTGCCCAGATTTTCTGAATTAGTTTACCAAGATATGCAACAGATACTGGATCCCAGAGATTGAGGACATGCCTGTGCATCATCTACCAATTAATCCTATATCTAGGTTTACTTGCATACAATTCAATCCTTACAGTTGGGAACAGAGGATTCAATCCTTTAATTCTGCAAGGTTTCCTATAATCTAGTATACATGAAGTTTGGAGTAGGTGCCTGGCTTAAACAGGGTTTCAAACACTAAAGGTGAGACCTCCAGATGTCTCCAGCATCTAGATATAACTTGTCTGAATTTGGATGACACAGTTGGCCACGCTGTGTGAAGTTTTGAACCTCAGGAAGGTGAATAGGAGGATCCTGAATCCTAGACTGTACCTGAGGATATCATGGCCTGCAGGCCACCGGACAATTATTATCCTCATCACTACTGGATGAATGTGGATCCTGATAAGGAACCTGGAGACCAATGAGTTTGCTGGATATACCTATTGGCTAATCTGCAGCCCCAGTTGGCTAGTCTGATAAGACTCCTTATTCAACTGCTTCTGGGGTAGAGGTCCCCTTTAAATACACATAGCCATTTGATTTGGCTTAGCATGGACCATTAGGGACTCTAGACCTTCAACGTCTTTACCTCCCCATTTGCTGCTGCCTCTGGCTTGCGACTTGGTATTGCATCTTGGCAGATGCACAGCCACCACAAGCTCAATATCACTCATAATGATTATTTTAGTGAGCTCTCTTTAGTTTGCCTCTTCTGGCAGCTAAATCCATTGTGACTCCTTCAGGGCTAAAGAGGGCCTGTCCCTGTTGAAGGATCATGTTGCTTCTCCTCCTCTTGGAAAGTGGTGTTTAGGGCTGGGGAGCTTTGCAATCCATTATGCCCATATTGTGCACTTTTTTTTTTTGGCTTCAAATGTACTTACCTGCCCTTACCTTAGTGAACATGGCTGGTCTCTGTGCAGGTTGATCATTTCTGGCTCACACATGAGCAGAATGACTAGACATATAATATCTGGAAGTATTGCTAAACTATAGCAGTAAACCCCTACAAGCAGCTAATCGCATATCCACCTGTTGTGTATCCTACAACCCCTGGTATTCCCCTGGTCTCCCATCCAGGTGCTAACCAGGCCCGACCATGCTTAGCCTCCCAGATCAGATGTGATCGGGTGCGTTTAGGGTAGGGTTGCCACATCATCCCTTTAATCCAGGACACATATTAATTACACAAGTTCTGTGGCTGATTAAGGTGGCAATTAAACTCACTTGGTGCCTTATCTGCATTAAATTAGCCTCAGAACCTGTGTAATTAATATGTGTCCTGGATTAAAGGGATGATGTGGCAACCCTAGTTCAGGGTGATAAGGCCGTAGGCCCCAAATAGCCTCAGACCACACATTCATCTGCAGCCTATTTCAGGGTCAGATCACCATACATCAATGTGAAGGGTGCCATCTGCCCCAGTCACCGAGATTCAAGAGCCCGCCACCCAGCTAATCGTAGCCAGTCGTAGTGCCCAAGGAGTCCCCGACTACCAGCAGCAAACAGACCCCCCCCCCTGCAAGAGTAAGCAAGATTTGAGGCATTTCAGGCCGAAGCAACACAGATTGATACTAACAGTCAAGGGATCTAGGCATCAGAACTAACATGTAATGAATAGCAGTCGATACACGCAGTTATTATTGCTTTTGCATCAATATAAATCACATGCAAAGCAGTAAGAGTTAACAGACCTGAGACAATTAGCAATAGTAGGTTAACCTTCCTTAGACAATGTACTGCGAAGGTTAATACCACAATCAAGCATTAGATCATAATACACAGTAAATCAAGCCTGCAGAGCCATGCCTTGCTCAGTTCATAGGAAAGGTTCAGCTCAGCTCAGCACAGCAACACCTGCTATTAGCTCACTCATTAGCAGTCCTGCAGTCACAAACCACAGCCTGTGAAGCATTAGCAATAGACTGACATGATGGACAAACCAGCAGTCTCACCAGTGTGATCTTTGCTTAGTGGTGCAGGTTTATCACATATACCTGCAGAACTCCTAATCACATAACAGTAGCTGCACAATATAGACTTGTGCACCATGTGGTGCCTTACCAACTCCACACCTTATGGCCAACAGGAAGTCCAATGAAAGTCCATCCATGGAGACATGATGAAGGAGCCATCCTTAGAGACCAGCTGCCTGCAACCCCCAATCCCTGGAACATGGGGGGAGGCCTGACCCATATAGGAGTTTTACACCCTTTACAACGGGGAGAATTGCCACAGGAGAGGCATGAACCTGTGCGGCTTTGCCAGATGAATCTGGCAAGGTGAGGGAAAAGAAACATTTCTGCTCTTTAGCAGCAGCATAACCAGCTTAGCAGAGAGGAGAATGCTGGCTGGTGGGAGGTGACTAATTCTATAGTATAACCAGTCTTGGAAGGGGGTGTGGGGGTGGAGCTTATCCATACGTATATGCTGTTATGCTAGTGTCAGGAAAAATGTATTTGGTTCAGATGGTGTCAAGCGTGTGTGGCGCTAACCAGGTGAAGAGTACAAAGACAAGTGTGTCTTGCCTGCAGTCAAGCATGGTGGTGGGAGTGTCATGGCCTGGGGCTACATGAGTGCTGCCGACACGGGGAAGCTACAGTTCCTAGAGGGAACCATAAATGCCCACATGCACTGTGACATACTGAAGCAGAGCATGATCCCCTCCCTATGGAGACTGGTCCACAGGGCAGTATTCCAACATGATAATGACCCCAAACACACCTCCAAGACAATCACTGCCTTACTAAAGAAGCTGAAGGTAAAGGTGATGGACTTGCCAAGCATGTCTCCAAACCTAAACCTTTTTTTTAGAAATCTTTTTATTGTTTTTTGCAACACACTATCAACAAACAGTAGACAATGCAAATGCATTTTAGGTTTGACTGCCACTGGTTAGTCGTCACAATGAAAGGCAGTGGTCACCAGATATCACAAGATAATAGAGAGGTATCAGTAGTAGAGTTGAGTGAACCTCTGGAAGTTCGGGTTCTGCTGGTCCGGCCGAACTTCGGGACAAAGTCCGTGTCCGGGTCCTGACGGAACCCGAACGATTGCACGGACACCGAACCCCATTGAAATCAATGGGGACCCGAACTTTTAGGCACAAAAATGGCTGTAACAAAGTCCTGGAAAGCCCTAGAGGGCTGCCAAAGGAAGGAAATGGGGGTAAGGGTGGGACAAGTGACCTACAAAGAAATGGGGACAGGGAAATAACTTTAAATATTTTTAAAAAAATAAAAACATAAAAAATGCAAAAATGGAATGGGGGTAAAGGAAGGAAACCGTCGGGAGATCCCGAAAGGTCCTGAAACAATGTCGGTAAAAACACGGATTTTCAAGCCCAGGGGTAACTAAAGTTACCCCAAGCCACAGGCACGTTAGCAAGCCCAAGGCAGTCCTGGGCCTGTGCCTGAAACAGGGCTTCAAGCCGGCCTGGTCGTCTTGGGCTTGAAGGTCTCCAAGTGAGTTGAGATGATGACTATGGAGAGATAATAGAACACTATAGACCACTGGTGACGGAAAGTAACACTGCTGATTGGTCACCGTCAGTTTGGATTTTACGTA
>BLSH010448981.1:257655-271002 GCA_018402905.1 Glandirana rugosa | reverse complement strand
TGGACCATGTAAAGCGGACATTCTGCTTCGTAAGCTGCGTTATAGGAGCAATTACTGCTGAAAATCCTCGGATAAATTTCCTATAAAAATTGGCAAAGCCTATGAAGCGCTGCACCCCTTTCTTGTCCACCGGCGCTGGCCAATCGATGATGGAGGCCACTTTTTGTGGGTCCATGGTGGTGCCTTTCGTTGAGATGTGGAAGCCTAGGAAAGAAATGTCCGCACATTCAAAGGCACACTTTTCTGCTTTAGCGTATAGCCCGTGTTCCCTTAGGCGGTCTAGCACACTTTTAACGTGCCGGCGGTGTTCCTCTAGGGAGGGGGAGAAGACGAGGATATTGTCAAGATAAACGACTACAAACAAGTCCAGGAAGTCTCTGAAAACATCATTAATCAGATGCTGAAATGTTGCTGGGGCGTTGCAGAGCCCGAATGGCATAACAAGGTACTCAAAATGGCCAAAGCGAGTACGAAAGGCCGTTTTCCACTCGTCCCCCTCTCGTATCCGTATCAAATTTTAGGCTCCGCAGAGATCCAGTTTGGTGAACACCTTGGCTGAGCCAAGCCTCTGAAAAAGCTCTGGAACTAAGGGTAACGGGTACCATTTTTTTATAGTGACCTTGTTGAGGTCCCGATAATCGATACAAGGCCGGAATGAATGGTCCTTCTTCTCCACGAAGAATATTCCCGCTCCTGCGGGTGACGTGGAGGGCCGGATGAAGCCCTTTCCCAGGTTGTCATCTAAATAGGCTTTGAGAGCCACTAATTCCACTTCCGACAGTGGAAAGATCCAGCCGAACGGGACTTCAGCTCCTGGCAGCAGGTCAATCGGGCAATCATATGCCCTGTGCGGAGGTAAGGTATCGGCCCCCTTCTTACTAAACACATCTAAATAGTCATGGTAGACCTCAGGAACCATTGAGCGGGTTTCAAGATCAGGATCCGAGTCCATACTGAGGAGTGCTGGGGGATCTGGTGCCGGCTGCCATAGGCAGTGGCTGAGGCAATATGGAGACTGGAATTATACCTCCCCGGTGATCCAATCAATCAGAGGGCAGTGGGCCCGGAACCAGGGAAGGCCAAGGATAACCGGGAACAGTGGGGAAGTGATGACGTCCAGTAGTAGGAACTCTGTATGACCCCTTAGAGTGCTGGCAGAAAGGGGAAGCGTCTCCTGGGTCATGGCACCTGATCTGATAGCCGACCCATCAGCTAGATGACCATTGGGTGGTCCTTGGTGCGGAGGGGAATGCGATGCTGGGTGGCAAACGTGAGGTCCACAAAACAGCTGCAGGCCCCTGTATCCAGGATGGCTGGGACCTGTATCCTTCCGCTAGGCAACTGGAGGGACAAGGAGAGGACGAGGTGGGACTTGGTGTCGGGCAGAGACAGCACGTTTCCCGAGATCTGGGTAAGGCCCTTGGCCGGACAATTCCGAATCTGATGTCCTGATTCCCCGCAGTATAAACACAGATTGAAAGTCATGCGTCTCAGTCGCTCTTCAGGTGACAGTGGGGAGCGAGGACGCCCATACTGCCGTGGTTTCAAGTGTCCATGTGGAGAGGAGGAGGAGGTTGTAGTAGGACTGGGTGCAGCAGCTCTTTCCACCCTGCGTTCCCCCAGGCGACGGTGTATCTGAATGACCAAATTGACTAGCGCGTCCAGGGTGTGAGGAACCCTGACACGGGCCAACTCGTCCTTGAGCGGCTCCGAGAGCCCCAGGCGAAACTGGTAACAAAGGGCCGGACCATTCCAGGCTGTATCAGCGCTCCAACACCGGAACTCGGAGACGTACTCTTCAGCAGTACGGTGGCCCTGTTGGAGCGTATGAAGCACGGACTCTGCAGAAGCAGCCAGGTGGGGATCCTCATATAGAAGAGACATTGCTTGGAAAAAGCGCTCCAGAGTTGAGGTCGCCGGGTCATTCTGCTCCAACAACCGGTGAGCCCATGCCTGGGGCCAATCTCGGAGGAGCGAGATCACAAAACCGACCTTGACTGACTCCAGAGAAAAGGTACGGGGTTGCAGGGAGAAGTAGAGTTCACAAGAAGTCAGAAATGCCCGAAAACTCTGGCGGTTCCCCGCAAACCGCTCGGGCGTAGGCACCTTGGGCTTCATAGGAAGATCCACTGAAGTGTGGGACGAGGCCTGATCGGGATCAGCTGATGTGGGCGCTAGATCCCGCACTTGGCTTTCCAGACGGACATACTCATCCTGAAGGCTCTTGACTGCTTGAGACAGGCCGGCAAGGTGGGTACACACTTCCTCTATGATAGAGGGCCCCGGCGCAGACTCAGATGTGGCTGTCCGCTACTGTCACGTACCTGATGGTTGAGTCTGACTTATGCGGGAGCAACCTCCCTTGCGGCCCTGGTTCAAGAGCGCCTGGTAGTGGAGACAGGGAACTCTGGAGCACAGGGGGGCACGAGGGCTGGACTAGGTCACAGATGACAGGTGATGGTCCGCTGAAGCTTGTGTAGGTGGATGGTCGGTGATACAGGCCGGGTCGGTAACAGGCTGGCAGTGCGGTACAGGTGGTTCGGGCAAGCGGGTAGTCGGGTACAGGCAGGATCGGCAACGTGCGGGCAATAGAAGGTTCAGAGGATCAGGCAGAGGCGTAGTCAGAGGCAGGCAGAAGGTCGGGGCAGGCAGCAGGCAGACGGGTCAAACAGGAAGCCGGGGTCACAGGTGCAGGAAGTCTCTCAGGGTAAAGCCAGGGTCACAGGAGCCAAACGCTGTAGAGCGGACAGCACTGGATAGCAGGTTCTGCTGACTTAAATAGAGCCGCCAGGCGTTGTTTCCAGCGCGTGCGCGCGCACACGCGCACAGGCACGCGCACCACCGCGGAAACACAAGAGGCATTTTTACTAACACTCCCAGGTAGACAATTTCATCCACCCACTGCAGCTGGAGAGAGGCCGAGGCCCCTCCCCTAGCCTATTTGTCAATGGCATGGAGCTGTGATTTTGACCAATTAACCCTGAGGCCATTCATTGCTGAAAACTCATCTAGTACTACAAGAGCATTCATCAACGAGGAGTCGGCATCATTGAGGAAAAGGAGGAGGTTGCCTGCATACAAGGCCACCCTCTCCTCCACCGCCCCACTCTCAGGCCTTTAATGGAGGGTGAGACTCATAGTGCCTCCGCCACCGCCTCCATGGCAATGGCAAAGAGAGCCGGAGAGAGAGGACAGCCCTGCCACGTACCCCTGGAAAGCCTAAAAGTGGGAGACAGACACCCCCCAATCTGATTGCTGCCATTGGTATATGGTCTTCAGCCATTGGATGAACAGAAGGGGAAACCCCATCCTTCTCATGATCTCCCACAGGAAGGACCATTTAATCGAGTCGAAAGCCTTCTCGATGTCTAAAGAGGCAATGACTTTGGTACCCTGGTTGTCATGCTATGCATGAAGATTGGTAAAACGTCTATGGAGGTTGATGTCCATTGATTTGCGAGTCATAAAAACCAGTCTGGTCCACGTCTATGATTGAGGGAAGTAGGGGGGGGAGTCTAGCAGTCAGAAGTTTGGTAAGAATTTTAAGATCAGGGGATAACCCTGCTCCACACAGTGAGAGTATAAGGAGGCCAATTGGGGGGGCTAGAATGTCTGCGTGCGCTACGTAAAATTCAACCGGGAGGCCATCCAGGCTAGGAGCTTTGCCCGTGAGTAGGGATTTAATTGTTGCAAGAACTTCCTCTGTGGTGACCGGGTCCACCAACTGTGACCTCCCCGAGTCCAAAAGCCAACCAAGGGCTATCGGGTCTAGGGGAGAAGCCAAATCCTCCTGGTCCAGACCCGAGGGCAAAGTGGTGGTATAGAGTGACTTGTAGAATTTGTGGAATGCCTGAAGAATGGCAGTTTGAGAGGAGATGCTCACCCCTGAGGGAGAAGTGAGTTCAGGAATGAGCGTGGTGGGGGTTTTTTGATGAGACATCATTGCCAACAGCTTGCCATTCCTTTCCCCTTGTTCAAAAAAAATCAGTTTTGACTGATACATTGCTAATCTGGTAATCTCTGTGAAAGTGAAAGTGTAGTGTTTGTTTAGATGCTTGTAACGCATCAAAATTGGAGGTGGTGGGGTCCGACCCATAGAGCTCAGCGGCCCTTGTCACCTGCTCCTTGAAGTCAGAGGCTGTGGCTATCTGTTGTACCTTGACAGCCATAATGGACAAAATATAATGCCCTCTGGTGAAAGCCTTAAAAGCATCCCAGACCATCCCAGGAGAAGAGGACCCTGCATTAGACTCCCAGTATTCCCGTAGAGCCAGAGGAGTTTGAGCAGCAATGTCAGGTTGGGAGATTCCATTGGGCACCCAGGCGCCACATGGAGCTGCTATGGACAGAAAAGGCACGTAGCGTAATCTCTAGGGGCTATGGTCAGACAAACTACTGGGTAAATATGCAGCCTCCACCACATCCACCAGCATTAAGGGGTTGGCAAAGGCATAGTCAAGTCTGGAGGTGGTTTTGTGGGAGGTAGAATAACATGTTTTGATGTTTGGGTGTTTCCACCTCCAGACCTCCGTCACTCCAGCGCCCGATTTGGCAAGTCTCCAGAAAGGGACTTAGGTGGTATGGGCCTATCCATAATAAGATAAAAGGGCATTAAAGTCCCCCACCCCCAGCAATAAGAGTTTCGCGGGACAATGGGGGGGCAATCCTCTCCAGGATGGTATATAGAATGGCAGACTGAAACGGTGGAGGTATATACCTACAAAAATATATTTTTGTCTCCACAGCGTGAGTACTAGTATCACAAACTTACCACCGGGGTCAGTATGAACCGCTTCCACCACACAGGGCAGAGATTTGTTTATCAGTATGGAAACCCCTCTCGAATATGTTGAATAAGAGGAATGAAAAGCTTTTTGTACCCAAGGCTTTTTCAAAGCCATCAATTTGCTGCCAACCAGATGCATATCCTGTAAAATCAGAATAGATGGGTTATGGGATTTAATGTATTGAAAAAGGAGTGCCCTCTTAAATTTAGAGTTGAGACCTCGCACATTCCAGGACACCACTGAAAAGGTATCTGTATCACATGCTGATATGGCTAGCATCATAGGCATAAGTGAAAGAGAATATAGGTCTTGGAGCAAGTGACCCTGGTGGGCAGTAATAGAACAGGAATCCTTTCTAAATAATATTTGCCAGTGCAGGTATGAACAAAATACACATGAATTAGCATTGAACCCAAACAAATCTAAAATAAACTCTAAAGCAAAAGGAAGAAAACTACTAAGCACGGTGTGCTTATCCTACCGATACCCGACGCCCCCCAGAAACATGTGAGAGGGGTCGGGAAATGGTTTGTACCCAAAACTAGAGTTAACATATTCAAACACTAATCCTAAGAACACAGAGCCCTGTGGACATCGGTAGTGCTTGGTACGAGTCTGACGAGTCAGTCCTGTAATCCCAGAAAGAACTCCTGGGAACAACCCAATAGGGGGTGTTCAGTAACGATCTGTGGAAATTGCTCCCTCACAGGTCTTGAGGAAATGTGGAGGAAAGAAAAGGAGACACTTGTGGGTGGACATTAGAGCTCCAAAATCAGGAGAAAGACGGACACCGAACACTCCGTAGCTGAGAACACTTCACTTCACTTTTGCCACCATCTAAGACCACCTCCCGTTGGATAACATATCCAAAGGGAGGTGGTCTCAGATGGTGGCAAAAGTGAAGGATGTAAAGAAAACAAAACTGTACCTTATCATGCAGGACATTTTAACAGAAAAGTTGTGCTGGGATACCTAGGTGGACTCGGCCGAGTCACACATTCCCGATCAACAGCAAGGCAGGTAACTATCCTCAGCAGATATCAAGCCAGGCTGAAGCTGCCTCTGGTGTGTCGAAGAATCTGTCACGGTCTCCGTCGGCAATTTGTAACCTGCTCGGATATAGAAGGCCAAATCAGATTCCCTTTTATCCAAGTTGTCTTCTCACTTCTGTGAAGGATTTACAATGTTTTTGCACTTCCTGTGAGTAGTCAGGGAAGAAGGACAGTTTAGCATTTTACAAATTTTATCTCCGGCATACCCCAGGATGCAGACAGAATTCTGTCCCTATCACTGTAATTTAGCAGGCGCAGCAAAAAGGGTCATGGAAGGGCCCCCGGTCTGGGTGGAGTTGGCAGGACCCTGTGGGCCCTCTCCACAATAAAGGTGGGGGCATGCTGTCAAGGCCAAAGAGGTTATTCAGGAGGTTTTCAGTGAAATCTGGTGGGGTGGGGCCTTCAGCCCTCTCAGGCAGGCCCAGAATGCAAATATTGGTTCACCGAAGGCGATTCTCTGTATCTATGGCCTGCCAGGAATTTGTCCATGTCTTGTCTAACCAGGCTTACATCTACAGTCAAGTAATCGGTTTTGGCCATCAGTGTTTCACTACATGCCATTATGGATTCTTTGCAAGCTGTAATAGCTGTCAGTATCTCTGCCCCTGTGGGCGAGTCTGCCAGTGACCCCTCGGTGACGGCCTATGTACTGGCCGCCATCACTGAAATAGGAGGCCTTGTGGTCTGAGAGGGATGTGAGTCACTGGAGCCTTGCTGTGTGGAACGGGTCTTAGGAGGGCCCATGCCGTGATCACCACGGCTCAGAAAGCGTCTGGATCAGTAGGGAGGTAGGGTAGTCAGCCTGTGGGGAGCTGGGAAGGCTTGGGAAACAGCTGGGAGGACGAACGGAGGGCCCAGACAGACAAGATGTCGGCGGTGCTCGTATAGGCTGCGATTCCTGCTCTGGCTGCTCCACTGATGCTTTTTTGTCCTTTTCCCCCCTAAATATGCCCAGTGATAGGGTCGCTAGCTCCTGCAGGGGTGATGGGGAGCGTGAAAACCTGCAAAACCTCGGATGGGGCAGGTGGAGAGCGGATGGTGGCGAGGCCTTGGATCAGGCCTAGGCCGCAGCCGTGGTGCTCGCCTGGGGAGATAGCCACCAGGATGGATGCAGGAGAGGGTGCTGAGGAAGATGCTCTACTTGCCAGGTGTCTGGGATGTGCAGGGTGTCTGGATGGAACAGGAATGTAGGCAGGATGTAGCTTGCAACCACGGTGCTCGCCTGGGGAAGCTCCGGCTACTCCACAGATATTTTTTATCCTTTTTCCCCCCAAAATATGCCCACTGAGAGGGTGGCTAGGTCCTGCAGGGGCGATGGGGAGCGTGGGACCCCGCCAAAGCCTCAGATGGGACAGATAGAGAGTGGCTGGCGTCGGGCCTAAGCCACAGTGCTCGCCTGGGGAAGTGGCCGGCTGGGAGATAGCCACCTAATGGGTGCAGAAGAGGGTGCTGAGGAAGATGCTCTACTTTCCAGGTGTCTGGGATGTGCAGGGTGCCCAGATGGAACAGGATTGTAGTCAGGATGTGCTGGAGCTTCTCACAAACCCATCCAGCTCGGCTAACATCCAGTCACCCCAAACCTAAACCTTATTGAGCATCTGTGGGGCATCCTCAAATGGAAGGTGGAGGAGTGCAAGGTCTCTAACATCCACCAGCTCCTTGATGTCATCATGGAGGAGTGGAAGAGGACTCCAGTGGCAACCTGTGAAGCTCTGGTGAACTCCATGCCCAAGAGGGTTAAGGCAGTGCTTGAAAATAATTGTGGCCAAACAAAATATTGACACTTTGGGCCCAATTTGGACATTTCCACTTAGGGGTGTACTCACTTTTGTTGCCAGCAGTTTACACATTAATGGCTGTGCGTTGAGTTATTTTGAGGGAACAGCAAATTTACATTGTTATACGAGCTGTACGCTCACGACTTTACATTGTAGCAAAGTGTAATTTTTTCAGTGTTGTTACATGACAAGATAGAATAAAATATTTACAAAAATGTGAGGGGTGTACTCAGTTTTGTGAGATACTGTATACATATATATATATATCTCAATGATCGCTCGGTTCTCAGTATTTAGTGAGCAGAAAGCTGGTGATCTTTTGTCACCAGCTCACTGTTCTGCCCCTCCACTGGCCCACCAGCATACTGTGCAGATGATGGGGGTGGAAGCAGCTGGCTAAGTGTGCTAAGTTAATTTTTAATTGATACAAAAATAAGAGGGTTAAGCAATTTATCAATACAATACATTCCAAATAACAAATTATAATGAAGAAGATATGACTTCATAGAGCTACCTAGCTATCATTTTCCAAAGTTTTAATCCACTGTCAACAAGGTAGAAGGAATTAAAACAGGAAGGAAGCAATACAAAGAGAACAGAATACTTTTTAACACAAGTACATGGTACAACAGACATATATCAGGAATATGAAATGTAGGGGTAATATACTCTTTAACAAGGTTACATGGTGGCTAATGGCAACCAATATAGTTTTCCCTTTTTAAAAGCATTTTATATTATGGAAAAAAAAAATGAGAACCAAATCCTGCTTATATTATTTTTTAGGAATATAATGAGGCTTACCTTTAAATAGGTATACCTTTAAATAGGCTATCCCCTATTCAGTCCATCATAAATGCTGCTGCCAGACTCCTCCAACTTACAGACCACTCAGAGTCTGCTTCCCCTCTCTGCCAATCCCTCCATTGGCTTTCACTCACCCAACAAAATATATTCAAAATACTAATAACTTACAAAGGCATCCACAACTTGACCCCCAGCTACATCACTAACCTAGTGTCAAAATATACCAACCAAATGTTTCTGTTCATTCTTCCCAACACCTCCTGTTCTCTAGTTAACCTGTCACCTTCTCCCATGCTCGCTTCAGGACTTCTCCTGAGCCTCTCCCTCTCCTACTTTGGAATTCCATACCCCAATCTGTCTGACTTTCTCCTACTCTATCCACTTTTAGTTGATTCCTGAAAACTCTTCTACTCAGAGAAGCCCATTATGCCTCCACCTAATAACTGTACTTTTGTTTTCTCCATCAGCTCATCCCCCACAGTTATTACCTTTTGTATCACTTGACTCTCCCTTTTAGATTGTAAGCTCTAAGAAGAAGGGCCCTCTGATTCCTCCTGTATTGAATTGTATTGTAACTTTCCTGTTTGCTCCAAAGTTGTAAAGCTGTAAAGCGCTGCAAACTGTTGGTGCTATAGAAATCCTGAATAATAATAATAATACTTTAGGTTTCAGCTTTTGAAGTAGCTAGTGATATATAAATCCTGTATAATAATAATAATAAATAGAAACATTAAATAATTCAATGATTTGCCTCTATAGATGTGAAGAAAACATTATTGATCCTTCACCATGTGATCCCGCTGAAGAGGTTAATTATGAAGACAAATGTAAACTGATATTATCAGCCAATGGACCTTTCATGGACTGTCACCCCCAAATTCTTCCTCAGATATATTTTGAGAACTGTGTTTATGACTTGTGTGCAACTGGAGGAAACCAAGATCAGTTCTGCAATGCTTTAGAGGCCTATACTGCCGCTTGTGAAAATGTTGGTATCAGTGTTGGTGACTGGAGAGAGAGCACTATTTGCAGTAAGTGAAAATGATCAGTTTTGTAAATAATTTAAAATAAAAATATTCAAAATGTAAATTGTAATTGATTTTACTGACAAAAGCTTTATTTTTTTATTTACCATTTACCAGTGTGGCAATTATTCACTACTACCAGATGAGAGTGCTTTTCCCTTCGCACCAAAAGCCACTAGAATAAAACGTAACTTTTATTAAGCATTTTAAGAAAAATTGTATACTTAAAACTATGTGTGTGATTTTTCAAGGGAGTAGTTGAAAGAGGCTCCAAACCAAAATTATATATTGGTGGTCTGTGATTGCCCAGAAATTTCCCCCCTGCAGTGCTGCCCAATCGCTTCTGCAGGTATTGGGATACTACAGACAACCCTATAAATTGATTCTACAAACCACGCTCAACTTTCTGGCAATAAATTGGCTTTATTTGTCCAAATCAATATACAGCACCACACAAAAACCTCTACAAAAAGAAAGACACTTAGCAATGGAGCTATCCGATATAAAAAAAAATCAGGAAACTAAGACCCCTTTCACACCAGGGCCGCCTGAGCGTTAGCGGTAAAACAGCACTAATTTGCGACGCTTTACCGATCTTAATAGCAGTGCTATGGGGCCACTATTTGGGCGACGGTGGTGCACTTTTAACCCCCCCCCACAAGGGGTTAAACAAGGGTTAAAAGTGCTAGTTAGTGGTACTCCCGAAGTGGTATTCACTGCACATTGTTTTCAATGGCCTGGGGCTGTATAGGAGCGGTGAATACACCGCTCCCACACCGCTGCAAAGACTGTTTTTACTGTCCCGCAAGCGCAACTTCCCAGTGTGAAAGCACTCAGGCTTTCACACTGGGGTGTATTGAGGGGAGTGTTTCAGGAGCTTTTCTATAGCTATTTTTAGCGCAAAAGTGCCTGAAAAAAGTTTTGTTGTGAAAGTGATCTTAGTGATTAGAGGTCCTGACTTCTCTTCCCCTGCTCACGATATTCCCTCCATGCATAGAAACTGGACTGGTTTAGGGATGGGCTGAACACCCTCCAGCTCGGTTCGCACCAGAACATGCGAACAGGCAAAAAATTTGTGCGAACATTTGAACACCATTAATGTCTATGGGACCCGAACATGAAAAATCAAAAGTGCTCATTTTGAAGGCTTATATGCAAGTTATTGCCATAAAAAGTATATGGGGACCCGGGTCCTGCCCTAGGGGACTTTAATAATGCTTAAAGTGAAACAATACAAATTAAATATTCCTTTAAATATTGTGCCTTGGGGTCCCTGTAAAAGGGCACACCTCTGTGATGTTTAGAACAGTGCCAGAGCAAAATGACATTTGTAAAGGAAGAAATGTAATTTAAAATCACTTGCGGCTGTAATGTATTTCCGGCTCCTGGCAATATAGATAAAAATCACTGAAAAAATTTGCGTAGGATCAACCCCAGGCAATACCAGGCCATGTCAATACCATACCAGGACGTGGTGTTTCCCCTAAAATCAGTACCAGAACCTTATCCGAGCATGCAGCCTGGCCGGCCAAGATGGGGGGGGGGGTGATCCCCTCCTGAACCATATCAGGCAATATGTCCTCAACATGGGGAGTATGGGTGCTTTGGGTCAGGAGGGCTCTGCGTCCCCCACCCCAAAGCACCTTGCCCCCATGTTGATGGGGACAAGAGCCTCTTCCCCACAACCCTGGGCTGTGGTTGTGGGGGTCTGTGGGTGGGGGGGCTTATCGGCATCTGGAACCCATCTTTAATAAGGGGGCCCCCAGATCCTGCCCCCCTATGGGAATTAGTATCAGGTACATCGTACTGCTACTAATTCACCAAAAATAAAAAAAAAACACAGAAGTCAATTAGGGACAAGTCCTTTATTAAAAAAGAAAGAAAAAAAATAAGTGTCCCCCGTTGTAATCCATCGTCAATCACGGTGCACGATGGACCAAAAAAAAAAAAAAGCTGCAACAGCTCCTCCTCCATAGGAGGGCTCCTGCCGACTGACTGCTTTTTGCTTTGACAGTCTATTTATATGGAAGGGCAGGGCCACCCAATGATGTAAGCACATGACCTGTCCCCTCTGGCGTCACATGCCGTCAGAAGGGGCGGGGTCACTTGCTTATTTTGCCGGGTGGCCCGGCCCTGCCATATAAATAAACTGTCAGAGCAAAAAGCGTGCAGACGGTGGGAGCCCTCCCAATGAGGAGGAGCTGTGCATGTCATCTGCGCTCAATGCATTATGGGGCGCTCCACAGTGGTGAAGTCGCTGCAAATGCCCCACAATGTTCCAAATTCGACGAACGGGCGAACGCCCGATGTTCCAGTCAAACTTACGTTCGACTCGAACCACGGGCCCATCCCTAGACTGGTTAAAAAAAGACATATATTACAAAGTCATAAACCCCCTCCCCAATAATCCATGTGAATTCTCAATATTATAATTCACAAAGTGCTCCCACAAAATGGAAGACCCTACATGTTTTGCCCAAATGAGCTGTGTCAGGGGTGCAGGCTAAATCCACATCGCAAAAATGGCGGCTTCCCCTCTTTTCCTTCCATTTATAATGTTTTTTCAAGATGGCTGCAATGCTGTTGGCGTGATGACGTTATCACACACGTCACACAATGATGTCACAATGTTTTCAGCGTCATGACATCTGCACATGAGCACTGCGCATTTCCTCAGTGCCATCTAGTGTAAAGTAGCAAGAAGGCAGGCTCCCCGGACCCTAATTACAACCAGTCTGGCCAGTATTTTAACATCATTAGGAAGTATTGAACTGTCCTACAAAGGGATAAAGATCTATCTAAAAACCGCTCCAAAAGCCCCATGATTACATACAGAAGGGGGAAGAACTTGAAAGATCTGCTAGTACGTAATCACCTGGATAATGCTCCAGTGCAATGAACCACCCCCACCTGGCTACCCAATAAACTTAGGGAAGGTTTAGGTGTGGACACTGCAAGGCCTGCGCCTATACAACTACAATAAAATAATTTCCTAACCCCAAGAATGGGGAAACAACAATGCTGAAAGGTTAAGTTTTATACCAGTGGCTTTGATGCACAGGGAAATATACCCTCGTTTAGTAGTAGTGAATAATTGTTTATTTAGGTTAGACTTCCGCGCCATGGTAAGATATAGTTTTTTATTGCAGCTGCTGCTGTAGCCTATGTGCAATATAAAGGTAGTGCAATATAGGAGGAAATATAAAGGTACAGTCAGGATGTGTTCCTGTTATAGCAGCGCTTGCCTAATAGTGATAACTACCCTCTACCTGGTACCGTTAACGCAGATCTTAATGCAATTACCATCAGTAATGACTAGTTAAAATATAACATTTAAAGTGCCAACGGTGTAAATTTGTGCTAATTCTTATATATTGCATACTTCCCTGATATTAATGATTAATACTGTTGTGAGTAGAGTTGAGCAAACTTCTGGAAGTCTGGGTTCTGCTGGTTCGGCCAAACTTTGGGACAAAGTCTAGGTTCGGGTCCGGACAGAACCCGAACTTTGTCCCGGACCCCATTGAAATCAATGGGGACCCAAACTTTTAGGCACAAAAATGGCTGTAAAAAAGTCCTGGAAAGTCCTAGAGGTCTGCAAAAGGAAGGAAAATGGGGGTAAGGGTGGAACAAGTGCCCTACAAAGAAATGGGGTGAAACAGGGTTTCAAACCGGCTTGGTCGTCTTGGGTCTGAAGGTCTTCAAACGAGTTGAGATGAGTGTTGTCATAATTAGTAATTATAGTCCCTTCATACGTTATATATTCTTAATCGTGTTTAAATGTGGCAACCGTGAAATTTACAATATAAAATTGATCAGTAATGACTACCATTAACGTAATTCTAGACGCAATTGCCATGGTCCATCTCCCATCAATAGTGATAATCCGTTCGCGACG
>BLSH010448981.1:238340-256245 GCA_018402905.1 Glandirana rugosa | reverse complement strand
AGAACCCCGAACCCGGACTTTTTTTGAAAAGTCCGGGTTCGGGTCCGGGTCCCGGACACCCCAAAGTTCGGTACGGACCCGAACTTTACAGTCCGGGTTCGCTCAACACTAGTTGTGAGCAAATCTCAATGCAATTACCAGCAATAATAAATTGTGCAAATATAATTATTTCAAAAATTTTATTGAAGATTACATTGAATACAATCAGTACAGGTGAACGCAGAGATGTACAAAACCATGTTAAGCTAGGAGTCACATGGTCTAAAAACAATAAACAGGTGCAGTCCCATAGGTATAGCATAAGGAGTATATGTGCCTTCGTACATAAGGAATCCAAGACTTTACCATCAGCATAAACAAAGATTGGTGTAGTACCTACCATCTTCAGCTCATAAATTTTTGCCAACCAAGGACCAAGAGGAAGGAGAGCTAGGGCCACCCCTAAGGGGATCCTGCTGTGGACCCAGTCTCCGCCCCAGGTCCTCCCAGGCTAGGGAGGTAAAGCCTACCTTAGGCCCCTGGCCTCCATAGAGGAGGACCCCAAAGAGGGCTGCTATGCAGTCTTCTGAAAACATATAAGATAACCTTGCAATCAAAGGCTCACCCCCTTATCCCTTGCCACACGGGACAAATGGAAGAGGCTGAAGGTAGAAAAAGAAGGAGGAAAAGAGGTAAAAGAGAGAGAAAGAAGACAAGTAAGGTGACGAGAAGATAACAGAGAGAGAGTGTGCTCCCCAGTCATCCGAGTATATTCCGTTGAGGATCACTAACTCCCAAACCCAGGAGAGGGGGTGGGAGAATTTCATCCAAGGTTCCCAGGTCCGTTCAAAGGCTGGGATTTTATCCAAAAGAATGCTCACTGCCTTTTCTTGTGTTAGGATCCATGAAATCTTGCGTTTGACTGCGGCCAAAGGAACATTGGGCTTCTTCCAATACCTAGCTATAGTAATCTTAGTGGCAATCAAAATGAAGGAGACTAGTGTGTGATGGTGTTTATTGAGATGGTCAATTCTGTGGTTGAGGAGGGCTATCCCTGGGGATTGGGGGACTGGCTCCCCTGTGATTTTGCGGATGATTGTAAAAATCTTATTCCAGAGGCCCCTAATTCGCGGACATGACCACCAAACGTGTAGCATAGTGCCCGTATGGGTACAGTTCCTGAAGCATAAGGGTGAAGCGTCAGGGTAAATTTTTGCTAGAGAGTAAGGAACTCTGTACCATCGCGTCATCACTTTGATATTTGCCTCTATCAGGGAGATGTTTACTATCCCCTTGAATGAGTACTGCATCCCCCCATTCCAGACCTCCAAAGGCCATGATTTGTCTAATTCCTTTTCCCATGTTGTAGCATAAGATGGTTTAGTTTGGTTATCCGCAAGTGCGGCGTAAATAAGCGAGATTCCTCCTCTCTGATCCTTAATGTTAGCGCACCAGTTTTCGTAGGGCGTGATGTTTGGAGGGTCAGGTTTGTTGGGCCATATGGAGTGCAGATAATGGGATATTTGCATATAGCGAAATTTCTCCGTGGTGGGCATTCCTAATTTACTGCAGCAAAATCCCGCTGTTAGAGGACCCACCTGGGAGAAAAAGTGTCCAATCCGAAAGAGACCCTTATTAAGCCACCACCTAAATGCGAGAATATTGAGTCCCGGGGCGAAGCTCGAGTTGTTAAACAGATGGGCCAAAGGGCGTAAGGGAGAGGCCAAACTAGGTACCTTAAGCAAGCGATCACAGAGGGCCATTGATTGAGAGAGCGTAGGGGAAAGTATTGGTGGTCTAAGATTCCGGGGTGACCAGATGAGATAGTCTATCGTATGGTGTGGGGTTGCTTCCCTTTCAATAAGAAGCCAGTCAGGTTTACCGCTACTGGCATAAGCCATAGAGTTCTGGGTCAGCTGAGCTGCCTGAAAGTACCACCAAAAATTGGGGACTCCCAACCCCCCCTGGGATTTCAAGCGGAACAAGGTGTGCCGAGAGCATCTGCTGCCTTTTGAGCCCCAGATAAATTTGAATATTTTGGACTGGAATTGAGATAATTGGGTTTTCAGGATGGGGATAGGCAGAGCTCTAAAGAGATATAGCAGGCGTGGCAGCAGTGTCATTTTGGTAGCATGGATGCGACCAAACCAAGAAAGCTCCAGTTTGGACCATGCCGCCATGTCTGCCGTTAGTTTATGAAACATTGGGGGGTAGTTTGCTTTGTATAAGGTGTCATACCCAGGAGTTAGATTCACACCCAGATAAGGGATGGAGTCCTGACCCCATTTAAAGGTAAAGTGGGACTGAAGCGAACTGAGGAGGGCTAGTGGGACCGAAATGTTTAGTGCCTGCGATTTGTTCATATTGACTTTGAGCCCAGAGACCTCTCCAAATTGATCCAACATGGCGAAAATATTGGTGGTCGAGGTCAGTGGAGATGTGACAAATAATAACAAATCATCTGCAAACAATGCGCATTTATGCTCTTGTGACCCGCATTGAACCCCTTTAATGTTAACATTCTGTCTGATCGCAATAGCTAGTGATTCGATGGCTATCGCAAAAATTAAGGGGGAGAGCGGACACCCTTGTCTGGTGCCCCTCTCAATTCTGAATGTCTCTGAAAAATAACCCTGCATCTTGACCTGTGCTGTAGGTGTGGAATATAGTGATTGTAATATGCCTAAGAATTTAGGGCCGAATCCCCATCTGGTCAAAGTTTTGAAAATGTAAGGCCAGAAGACCATGTCAAACGCCTTTTGGATATCAATGGATAGGATGTAACCTTCCTGAGGACACCCCCCATCCCATCGAGAGTTGAGGAGGGAGATGATATCAATGGTTCTCCTTATTTGATCAGTGCCTTGTCTCCCCGGGATAAAGCCCGACTGATCCTGGTGTACATATTGAGCAATGAAAGAAGATAATCTGTTGGCCAGTATTTTGGTTAAGAGTTTGAGATCATTGTTGATCAGTGAAATTGGTCTATAATTATTGACTGTGCTGGTGTCTTTGCCTGGTTTAGGTAAAACTGAGATATACGCAGAATTCAGGGCTTTATCCAGGGGAGAGCAAATTAAAAAACTTCACCATATGTGGAATGAGAGTAGGAGCAAATTTTTTATAGTAGCCGGCCGAGAAGCCGTCAGGCCCTGGAGCAGAGTTCTGCTTAGCTCTCTTAATTGTATCCAGAACCTTAGGCTCTGAGATCGGTTCCTCTAATATCGCAACGTGGGCATCCGTTAGCTTGGGGATTGGGATGCTGTCAAGAAATTCATCTAGCTTCCCGTTCCGTCCTATGTCCTTACCATCCCCTCCCCTATAAAGATCTGTGTAAAAACGTTGGAAAAGTTCCATGATCCGTTTGGGGTTCTGGGTAAATGAACCGTCCACGTCCCTGATTTTGGGAGTTGTCGTGCATTGTAATCTGGGCGAGATCTTACCTGCCAGTTTAGAGCCCATCCTGTCCTTATGTAAATAAAAACGGGCACCTGCCCACCTAAGTTGTTTTTCAGCCTGAGTCGTTAATGCCAAATTCAGCGCCAGCCTCGTTGACTCTCTATTAGCCAGTGTCTCTGAGGTTGGATGCTGTTTGTGGGCTTTGCTTTGTGCTAGAAAATCGGTTGTCAGTTTGGCTACGGTGGCCTTATGTTCCCTATTTAATTTAGAGGAGATTTGGATCAATGTCCCTCGAATGACTGATTTGTGAGCAGCCCACAATGTTTCGGGTGTAATAGAGGGGTCTGCATTTAGAAGGAAATATTCCTGAAGGGCTTTATCTATTACCGAGCACTGTACCGGGTCACTAAGGAGAGCCTCATTAAGTCGCCAAGTCGGCCTCGGGCGGGAGGCCATAGATCTCTGGATATAAAGAATAACCATTGAGTGATCAGATATAGAGCTATCTTTGATGAGAGCCTTAGATGCAAAAGGGGTGTGGAAAGCTTGCATGAAGATATGATCTATCCTTACGTGAATTTGGTGTGGTGCTGAGTAATGGGTGTAGTCTCTAACTCGAGGATTTAGCTCCCTCCAAATATCCACCAGACCCACATTGTGGAGAAAGGTGGCCAAAACTGTGCTCTGCTTACTGGGCCTTTTCGCTCGAGGAATACCTCTATCAGATTTGTCCAACATATGGTCGAACGTCAAATTGGTGTCCCCCCCCAAAATTAAGGTTCCCTGGAAGAGTGGTTGAAGCTTGGCAACCATAGAGGAAAAAAACGCTGCTTGCCCAGTATTTGGGGTGTAGTATGAAACCAGTGTGTATACGGCCCCGTCTATAGACCCCTTGACCAAGAGATATCGCCCTGCCCCGTCCCTTTTGACTTCCATAAGGGAGAACTTAACGTGTTTTGAGAAGCAAATGGCTACCCCCTTTGTTTTGTTAGGTGCATTCCAAATATAAAATTGTGGGTAATGAGCATGTAAAAATGAGGGTTTATATGATTCTGGGAAATGGGTCTCTTGGAGTAGTACAATGTCTGCCTGATTAGATTTGTACTGATTGAACAGCGCACGCCTTTTACTCTGTGAATTGATGCCCTGAACATTATGGGACAGTATGCGGAGAGGAGGAGAATTGTCACTAGTAGCCTGCATGGATCAGAGCGGAAGAACTACGCCATAAATTCGGGAGAACACTCACCCCGGACATCCTGCTTTGGTTGGCCGTCCCCATGGAGAGCTGGTAATTCATGAGCAGAACCTCGGATGACTGGAGGGAAGAGACAGAGAAAGAAGAATAGAAGATCAAGTCTAGTGGACCTGTAGAAAAAGAAAAAGACATAAAGAACATAAGGAACAGGAGAAACAACCACATTGTACCTGTGAGAAAACCGTAGAAAACAGTAGTTACAAACCCCAATACCCCTGTGGCAAGAGAGGGTCCATCCTCTATCGCCACATCCCCAAACCTAGAAAACCACCCTGTAATTCGGGGAGGAAGAGGGAACCACGGGTGGAGATTGGTATGCTCCACTCGAGGTTACGTGGAGGTGCAATGCAGACCTTACGGCCACCTCGTCTGCCCAAAAAATCCTAGAAGTTACATATGTATTATGGAAAACTTGCAATATGAACAGAGAGAAAAATAATAAAAAAAAAAAAAAAATTTCCACCATCCCAGCCCTCATTAACTGACGACATTCATGGTAGAGCCTCTCTCTGATCCCCTCATCCCCCTCCACCTGGAATGGAGGGTAGGGAACCCGACAGCCCGGCCCTGTCTCCAATACTTGCCCCCTGAAAAATTTGAAAAAAAAAAAAAGGGGATATTCCCAGAGTTTAGGAAAGAGGCCCCCACTTGATGATTCCAACCCTTCTGGAGTAGTCACACATGTTCCCGTTGACTCCGTGGGAAAACAGAAAGGAAAAAATTTTTATAAGTCAGGGCCCACTGCTCAGATCATCAGATCATAGAGAAGGTGGACAGTGTCCGGTGGGGGTCAGTTCTAAAAAAGAGTCTAGAGGGCCAAATGCAGTCTCTCTTACTGTGGGTAGAGCCAAAGTGGAAAACAGAGAAACCCTTGGGTCAAATTGAAAGACATATTAAATCTGGTCGCCCAGGACCGACCCCCCAAAAAAGGGGAGGGATAACAAAAAAAAACAATTAGAAAGTTTCAAACCAGATGTTGCCACAGAGTGACAAATGGTGATCTGCCTATGAGGGAGATCAAAAGAGAAGCGTGAAATCCTGGTGCTTCTTCATTGGTCATGGTGGCATCGCCTCCTTAGATCTCTTTGCTTGTTGTTTCTGCCAGAGGGGAGCAACCGGGCTTGGAGGGGGTGGTCTCTTGGAGGAGTTGAGGCCTTTGGAGGAGGATGAGGCAGACGGAGTCTGTGAGATAAGACCCAGGGCAAGTAGAATTTTCTCCCCTTCAGTGAAGGTTGAGAATCCATATGATTTGCTAGAGAAAGTGAAGTTCAGGTGGAAAGGGAAGGCCCATTTGTAAGTGATAGAGTTTTGCATCAAAATTTGTAGAAGTGGTTTCAACGCTCTCCGGCGCTGAATTGTGTACGGTGAAAGGTCCGCAAAAATTTGGATCTGGTGTCCCTGGAGAGAGAGATGTTCTTTGGATCGTGCCCTCCGCATCACCAATTCCTTGACTTTATAATGATGCAATTTGACCACTATATCTCTCGGTAGCCCATCCTGGCGGGGGGCTTGAAGAGCCCGATGAGCTCTATCAATTTCCATCTGGGCCTCTGAGATGTCAGGTATCAAGTCCTTAACCAAGGTGCGGACTGCCAGTTCTGAGTCTTTGAAGGATTTAGGGAGCCCCCTGATCCTGAAGTTTTGTCTGCGGGACCTATTTTCCAAATCATCTATTTTGTTCAGGGCCATGTCCAGTTGTTCATGCAGTTCCCGAATCCGGTCAGTATTCTGATTTGAAATAGAGACTGCCTGCTCCGTCTTGACTTCAATTGCTTCTATTCTGCTTCCTGGTTGTTGCAAATCTGCATGTATGGCAGCAGTTATTTGAGTGGCATTCTGGGCCAGTCCATCAGATAGCATGCGTGAGAACATAGACATCATAGATGTGAGATCAAACTGGTTATGTTTAGGAAAGTGTTTTGAATCCCCCAAGTGATCAGGTGTAGGAAAGTCCAGGGCCCTCTGTCTCCCACTCAGGCCTGGAGCTGTGTCCAGGATGGATTCAGAGATAGCTGGGGAGGCTTGTATATTAAGAGGAACACACACTGTTGGGCTGGAAGGAAGCTCCGTGCACAGAGGCAGACAGTCTGATCTGCTATGGAATCTTCTTCAATCACTGCTGTGCCCTGTGTTTCGCACCGCGCCGCGGTCGCCGCCGCCATCTTAGGGTTAGGGCCTAGCGAAGCACCGGTCTCAATTTGGCGGGTAAGGTCCCGGCGAGCGGAGACTCCTGGCATCCGCGGGGGTCCCTGCGATCTCCCCCGGGTGTTATGGGGTAACCGGAGCCCGTGTGTGCCGTTTCCAAGGCTGTGGCAGGGAGTTAGTGGCCCGAAGGTGCGGAGCTCTCAGCACATACGTCCGCGCTGGGAGCCTCCGCGCATGCGCCTTCCTGTGCAAATATAATTAATGTGCAAGTTCATTAAAGTGCCAACAAATGTGAAGTTGTGCTAGTATGAATATATTACATAAATTAATTCAAGACAGTTCCTAAAAATAGTCCTAAAAAGTGCTTAGTGCGGTCCAGTGCAAGAAAAAGTGACTTCCTTTTATCTTGATTTATTCCATTCTTCTGATGACAAAGTCCATAAAATTTTTTTTTTAACTATAAAGTGCTCGTGCTGTGCTTTGTGAGAAATAAAATTTCTTTGAGGGTTCAAGACCCTGCTTACCAGATCCCAATGACTCTCCACCCATACGGCATGGAGAAGTCAGTGCGTGCTTCAGGTCTACAATCCGACTTTTGGATATACTGCTCGTCTCCGTACACTCTCACTCGTCTCCGTTCTCATAAAGGTTATATGTAAAAGAAAGAGTCTCTCATCGCGTACCTCTTAAAAGCTTGTTTATTGGCCCATATCCACAGTACAGTACAGACCTCTGAAGACATTGCGGAAGTGACGAAACACGTCAGATGGAACGTAAGGTTCGCCAGGCCACGTTCCGGTGACACGCAAACTGATGCAGCAGAATCACGGCGGTCACGGAACACACACAGCTGTTGTCAGAATGAACTGTACTGTGGATATGGGCCAATAAACAAGCTTTTAAGAGGTACACGATGAGAGACTCTTTTTTTTTACATATAACCTGCACGAGAACGGAGACGAGTGAGAGTGTACGGAGACGAGCAGTATAGCCAAAGGTCGGATTGTAGACCTGAAGCACGCACTGACTTCTCCATACCGTACGGGTGGAGAGTCATTGGGATTTGGTAAGCAGGGTCTTAAACCCTCAAAGAAATTTTATTTCTCACAAAGCACAGCACGAGCACTTTATAGTTAACAAAAAATTTTATGGACTTTGTCATCAGAAGAATGGAATAAATAAAGATAAAAGGAAGTCACTTTTTCTTGCACTGGATCGCACTAAGCATTTTTTAGGACTATTTTTAGGAACTGTTTTGAATTACTTTATGTAATATATTCATACTAGCACAACTTCACATTTGTTGGCACTTTAATGAACTTGCACGTTAATTATATTTGCACAATTTATTATTGCTGGTAATTGCATTGAGATTTGCTCACAACGGTATTAATCATTAATATCAGGAAAGTATGCAATATATTTGAATTAGCACAAATTTACACTGTTGGCACTTTAAATGTTATATTTTCACTCGTCATTACTGATGGTAATTGCATTAAGATCTGCGTTAATGGTACCAGGTAGAGAGTAGTGAATAATTGCCATATTGGTAAATGGTACATATATAAAAAAAAGCTTTTGATCAAAAGCTAATTGATTTGCTATGGCTTGAGTCTGGGATTAACTGTAATTATAAAGGCTGGGTTCCTAGAGAAAAATATTTTGAATTGCTCTCCTTGGAAGCCAGCCAAGTGCTTTCTAATAAAATATCTATTATACCTACCATTTAGACCCCTTGCACACTGAGCCGCGGGTCCGTTTGCGGTAAAGCGGCGCTCGTTTTAGTGGTGCTTTTTCGGCCGCTAGCGGGGCACTTTTAACCCCTAGAAAGGGGTTGAAAACTCCCGTTTTGCGGTGCTCTTGAATCGATTTTCATGTGCCTCGGAATCGCTGCCCATTAATTGCAATGGGCAGGGGCGTTTTGGGAGCGCTATATACACTACTCCCAACCTGCCCCAAAGATGCTGTTTGGAGGATTTTTCCGAACGTCCCGTAAGTGAACCGCCTGGGTGTGAAACCACCCATTGCACTGAATGGGAGGCAGTTTTAAGGCACTTTACAGACACTATTTCTTGCGCTAAAACACCTGAACACTGCCTCAGTGTGAAAGGGTCTTATTGTTTTTCAAAATGAACAGGAATTACAACAACTACTACAGCCATCATTCCAATCATGCCAGGTAAATTATTTGAAAATCTACTTTAAAAGATATATGAATAAACCAATTGTTGTTTTGTTTAGGAAATATACAGAATATCATCACCCTGTCACTCATCATTTAGTATTATGCCTGCTATCTGCTGGAGAGTATATAAAGAGCATATATGTGTGACCTTTGCGGGAACAGGACCATAAATTTGTTTTTAGTCCTACAAATATATAAATCTTTTCAGGATGGGCATGAGGTTTTATGGAGTACTGGAACCTAACTGATAACCATGACCTATAATTTTATAAATAGATAAAATGCTAATATTTTATCTCTTGTAATGTACAGTATGTTTTGTTTCAAAGGCCTGCAACTTCAAAACAATAAGCCTAAATTAACAATAACTGCCTCTATTCCCTCTTTATAATATAGTTTATAATACACAAACAAGTATTGCATAAGGTAAAAAAGCAATTTGCTGCGATTTTGAGTCCTATTTGAAGTACCTTTGAAGCTGCCAGGTTCAGTCTACTACACTAAACGTGTATCTACATAATTAATTTTATTAATAAAGAGTGCGGTGGACACTTTAGAATTCTGTTGCTTGTACCCACAAAAAATAATAGTGTGAACAAAAAATTAATGTACCTGTCGGGAACAAGCTCACAAATATCTAACATGAAAAAGGGTGGCATTGTGGCTGGAGTGTCTATACCACAGGCATTCTGTCATCAGTGCTTGTTTAGCCCTTTGCTAGTTAGGACACTGTTGACCTTGCAGCTGGCAGCGTAATTGCAAAAGATGTCTTATCTCCATCCTGTATGAGTCACCATCTGGGGTTTTCTACGGTTATCATTTGAAAGTAAACACATAGACCATTGCCCATGGGGCTGAATAAGGCAGCCGTTGGCTTTGTAGCAACCAGGAATCCCTGTGTAGGAAGCTATTATATTCTTGATAGCTTGCCAGCACAAAAGGTCCCAGTCTGAGCACTGGTGTCTATTTTTGTACACCAACTCAGAAACGGTCTTGATCCTGTCAGTTTAATAATTGCAGCTAGGTATGAGCTAAACACACCCCCCCCCCCCCGATTTGGTTCGCACCAGAACATGCGAACAGGCAAAAAGTTTGCGCGAACATTCGAACACCGTTAAAGTCTATGGGACCCTAACATGAAAAATCAAAAGTTCTAATTTTAAAGGCTTATATGCAATGTTATTGCCCTAAAAAATGTATGGGAACCCAGGTCCTGCCCTAGGGGACATGCATCTATGAAAAAAAAAAAGTTTTTAAATCAATAGTTTTTTCAGGAGCAGTGATTTTAATAATGCTTAAAGTGAAACAAAAAAAATGAAAAATTATTTTAAATATTGTGCCTGGGGTGTCCTTAGTCTGTCTGTAAAAGGGTGCATCTCTGTGAGGTGTAGAACTTAGCCAAACCAAAAGACATTTGCATAGGAAAAATTGTCATTTAAAATCGCGGCTGTAATGTATTGCCGGCTCCCGGCAATATACAAAAAATCGCTGAAAAAAACTGTGTGGGGTCCCCTCCTAGTCCAAACCAGGCTCTTTGGGTCTGGTTTGGATATTAAGGGGAACCCCGCACCAAAATGTGGGGTTCCTCCTAAAATCCAAATCAGACCCTTATCCGAGCATGCAGCCCTGACTGGTTAGGATGGGGAGATGGGAGAGCGCCACCCCTCCTGAACTGTACCAGGCTACATGTCCTCAACATAGGGAGTATGGGTGCTTTGGGGGAGGGGGGACAAGAGCCTCTTCCCCTCAAACCTAGCTGGTGCTTGTGGGGGTCTGCGGTTTGGGGGGGCTTATCGGAATCTGGAAGCCCGCTTTAATAAGGGGGCCTCCAGATCCGGGCTCCCCCCATGTGAATAGGTATGGTGTACATTGTACCCCTAACCATTCAACAAAAAGGGATTGTAGGGGTACAAAAACAAGAGGCAGTTTTTGACAAGTCCTTTATTGTGTATAATAGCTCTTTTTCTTTCTTCCTCCATCTTCTCCCGACCGGTCCTTCTTCTTTCAGTCTTCTTCCTTCCTCTCTTCGTATTCAATCTTCATCTTCTTCTTTCACCGCCGCCGCTTTCCCCGCTGCTTCAGCCCTGCGCATCTCCCAGAATGGGTGGTTTTCATAATGACAGTTGTTTTATAAGAAGAGGCGGGGCCACCCAGTGATGTAAATGGGTGACCGGCCCCCTCTGACAGCGCATGGCGTCAGAAGGGCGTGGGTTCACTCGGTTACATCACTGGGTGGCCCTGCCCCTTCTTATAAAAGAAGAGTCATTATGAAGACTGCCAATTCTGGGAGACACTCAGGGGCCGGGCTGCAGCAGTGGGGAGATCAGCGGCGGTGAAATAAGAAGGAAAAAGAAGGTGACGATTGAAGATGAGGAGAGGAAAGAAGAAGACTAAAAGAAGAAAAAGAAGACCAGAAGAAGGACCGGGGCAGGAGAAGATGGAGGAAGAAAGTAGAAAGAAGACAATAAATGACTTGTCAAAAACTGCCTCTTGTTTTTTGCACCACTACACTCCTTTTTTGATGAATGGGTAGGGGTACAATGTACCCCATACCTACTCATATAGCGGAGGGTCAAGATCTGGAGGCCCCCTTATTAACCACTTCAATACCAAGCCTGTTTCTTGAGTTCGGTGCTTACCATTTAAAAACAGTTTTTTTTGCTATAAAATTACTTAGAACCCCCAAACATTATATATATATTTTTTCTAACACCCTAGAGAATAAAATGGCAGTCATTGAAAAAATTTATGTCACACCGTATTTGCGCAGCGGTCTTACGCCGAGTAAAATGATACCCAACATGTCATGCTTCAAAATTGCGTCCCCTTGCGGAACGGCGATAAACTTTGCAAATTAAAAATCTCCATTGGCGACATTTAAAAAATTCTACAGGTTAGCAGTTTTGCGTTACAGAGGAGGTCTAGAGCTAGAATTGTTGCTCTCGCTCTAACGATCGCGGCGATACCTCACATGTGTGGTTTGAACACCGTTTTCATATGTGGGCGGGACTTACGTATGCGTTCGCTTCTGCGCGCGAGCTCGGCGGGACGGAGCGCTTTAAAATTTTTTTTTTAATTATTTATTTTGCTTTTTACTTTTTATTTTTACACTGTTCTTTAGAAAAAAAACATTTTGATCACTTTTATTCCTATTACAAGAAATGTAAACATTCCTTGTAATAGAAAAAAGCATGACAGGTCCTCTTAAATATGAGATCCGGGGCCAAAAAGTCCTCAGATCTCATATTTACACTCAAATGCAAAAAAAAAAAAAAATCTGAAAAAAGTGACAGAAGAAAAAAAAAAATCGGGCCCTTTAAGACCGTTGGGAAGACGTCATTTCTGACGTCATTTCCGCCGGCCGTGTTATGGAGCCGAGTGAGCGGCTTCAGCCGCTCAGTCGGCTCACAGACACTGGGGGGAGAGGATCGGATCATCTCCGCTGCTGTCGACGGGTCCGGTAAGCGGCGGAGATGACCGGAAAGCGGCCGGAGGGGGGGTGGCACCTCTCCCGCCGCTGATAAAAGTGATCTTGCGGCGAATCCGCCACTAAGACCACTTTTATCTTGCAGGGAATCGCCTGCTGAAAAAAACGATATCTGAATGGTGCCTGCAGCTGCAGGCACCATTCAGATATCACCACTGAAACCCAAGGACGTCATATGACGTCCGGTGGTACGGAAGTGGTTAAAGGGGGCTTCCAGATTCTGATAAGCCCCCTGCCCACAGACCCCCACAACCACCGGTGGGGATGATTCCCTTCTCCCCATCAACATGGGGGCAAGGTGCTTTGGGGGGACCTCGAAGCACACTCTCTATGTTGAGGGCATATGGCCTGGTATTGTTCGGAGGGGGGCGCTCGCTCGTCCTCACCCCCTCCTGCCAAGCCAGGACTGCGTGCTTGGATAAGGGTCTGGTTTGGATTTTGGGGGGACCCCTACACCAGTTTTTGTTTCATTTGGGCCGGGTTCCCCTTAAATTCCGTACCAGACTTGAAGGGCCTGGTTTGGATTTTGGGGGGACCCCACATAATTTTTTTTTTAATTTTGGCGCGGGCCCTGCAGTTGTAAATTAATTTAAAAATTGTGATGAAATCCCCTAGTCAAACAAGTGGCAAAAACGTGAGCCTTGGGTGCTGGCGGTGCCGGAATACTGTAACCCCTTGCAGTTACTCTTGTTGGACGGAGGAACGGATCCTGATGTAAATTAGTTTAACAATTGTGACGAAAGCCCCCAGTCAAACAGGTGGCGAAAACATGGGCCTTGGGTGCTGGCGGTGCCAGAACACTGTAACCCCTTTCAGTTACTCTTGTTGGATGGAGGAACTGGGTCTGATGTTGTAAATTAAAATTTAAACATTGTGACGAAATCCCCCAGTCAAACAGGTGGCAAAAAATTGGGCCTTGGCTGCTGGAGATGCCAGAGCACTGTAACACCTTGCAGTTACTCTTGTTGGACGGAGGAATGGATCCTGATGTAAATTAGTTTAAAAATTGTGACGAAAGCCCCCAGTCAAACAGGTGGCAAAAAATTGGGCCTAGGGTGCTGGCGATGCCAGAACACTGTAACCTTTTGCAGTTACTCTTGTTGGACGGAGGAACAGGGCCTGATGTTGTAAATTAGTTTAAAATTTTGTTACAAAAGCCCCTAGTCAAACAGGTGGCGAAAATGTGGGCCTTGGGTGCTGGCGGTGCAAGAATACTGTAACCCCTTGCAGTTACTCTTGTTGGATGGATAAACAGGGCCTGATGTTGTAAATTTGTTTAAAAATTGTGACGAAATTCCCCAGTCAAACAGGTGGCAAAAAATTGGGCCTTGGCTGCTGGCGGTGCCAGGACACTGTAACCCCTTGCAGTTACTCTTGTTGGGTGGAGGAATAGGGCCTGATGTTGTAAATTAGTTTAAAATTTTGTTACGAAAACCCCCAGTCAAACAGGTGGCGAAATATCAGGCCTTGGGTGTTGGCAGTGCCAGAACACTGTAACCTCTTGCAGTTACTCTTGTTGGACACAGGAACCAGCCCTGCTGTTTTAAATTAGTTTAAACATTGTTATGGTATGCTCCTGTAAACCAGGTGCAGAAAAATTGGGCCTTGGGTGTTGGTGGTGCCCTAAATACAAAGTATTGTTCTAAATTATGGACAGGAGGAATAGGAGCAGTGGCAGTCTTCAAGGGATCCCAGATCCCTAGCAAATTTAATCAGTTGCATCAGCATAGCTACTGATCCAGGACTGATCATTTTTATAAATGTGAGTTTATCAACCGAGTCTGTGGACAGGCGCACTCTTTGATCGGTTAAGAACAGCAGCACTGAATGTCCGTTCAGAAAGCATGCTCGATGCAGGACAGGCCAGTAGCTCAATTGCATATTGAGCAAGTTCTGGCCAGTGGTCCATCCGCAAGACCCAGTAGCTAAGTGGATGCTCAGTTGGAAAGGTCTTCAAGTCTGCTCTTGCCCCTATATATTCCCGCACCATATAATGCAGACACTGACAAAGGTTGCTTGAACCTATCAGGCCTGGGTGCTGAGGACTGAATTTTTTTTAAAGGCATCGCTCAGCCGGCCACCTTCTCCACCACTCTGCCTCTGAACAAACAAAGCTTCAGAAACACGTTGTCCAGGACCAGCAACAGGACATGGTAAACTCCCAGGGTCTGGAAAGGCGTTGCGCAAACTTTTCTTCAAGGTATCCTGAAGATGTTTCATCCTCTGCACCCAGGATGAGTTATGCAACTTTACACTTGTAACGTTGATCAAGAAGGGTTGCCAGCCAGTAATGATCCCTCTCCTTGATACCACAAATCCTAAGGTCTTTTTGCAGGCTTTTCAGAATCAGAGAGCCCATGGAGCATAGGTTTGAGGAGGCATGAGTGTCCTCTGGGTCACTGAGAATGATATTATCAGAAACTACCTCCTCACAGCCACATACAACTCCTTGGGTTTCTGAGGCCTGAAAACCATGATCCCTTGAAGACTGCTGCGTATTATACTCCACATCCATGCTGACACAATCCTCCTCCTCCTGTGTGTTTGGTGGCTCTGCAGGAATGCTCTCTGCATAAAGGGGGCCTTGAGAGGAAAGGAAGTCCTCCTCGGCTCTGCCTCAAGTTCCCTGTCCATGCTTCCACGAAGCGTGTGCTCCAGAAGGAATATTAGTGGGACAGTGTCACTGATGCATGCATTGTCACTGCTCACCATCCTTGTGGCCTCCTCAAATGGTGACAGGACAGTGCATGCATCCTTGATCATTAGCCACTGACGTGGTGAAAAAAAGCCAGGCTCCCCTGAGCCTATCCTGGTGCCATGCTCACAGAGGTACTCATTGATGGCCCTCTGCTGTGCGTGTAGCTGCTGCAGCATTGCCAATGTTGAGTTCCACCTGGTGGGCATGTCACAAATGACGCGGTTGTTGGGCAGGTTGAATTCCCGCTGGATGTCAGCCAGTGGGGCACTGGCATTGTATGAACACTGGAAATGACCACAGACTTTTCTGGCCTGCCTCAGGATATTTTGTAAGCCTAGGTACCTGGTCAAGAAATGCTGTACCACCTAATTCAAGACGTGCGCTAAGCATGGAACATGTGTCAATTGTCCCAGTCGGAGGGCAGAGAGAAGGCTGGTGCCATTGTCGCATACAACCATTCCTGGCTCAAGCTGCTGTGGCGTCAACCACCTCTGAGTATGCCCCCGCAGAGCTAAAAGAATCTCTTCCCCAGTGTGGCTCCTGTCCCCAAGACAGACTAACTCAAGCACCGCATGACAATTCTGCAGAAGTGGCCACAGAAGTAGAAGAAGAGGAGAGGGTGGAGGAGGCAGATGTGGCAAAATCACCACCTGCTTTTTGGAGGCATGGTGGCGGAACTATTTCCAAAACTGAACCCTGTCTTGCATCCTTCCCAGCTGCCAGCAGAGTTAGCCAGTGCGCCATGAAGGAAAGGTAATGTCCCTGACCATGCCTGCTGGACCATGAATCAGCTGTAATATGAACCCTGCTGCTGACTGCACTGTCCAAGGCCAAAACATTGCCTTTCACATGACGATAAAGAGCTGGAATGGATTTACATGAAAAGAGATGTCTTTTGGGAACCTGCCACTTTGGGACAGCACATTCCACAAATTCATGAACGGGGGCAGAGTCTACCAGCTGATTTGGCCAAGCTCGCATTAAGACGCTGAGCATGTGGATGGCTGGTACAGTATTTCTTTTTATGGTTCAGCAACTGGGGTAGGGATATTTGTCTGCTGAATTCACCTGGTGGTGTATTGCAAGTACTAGTTGTGGCACACATTGCTACACCTTCATTCCTCTCAGTGCAGGTTTTGGAGAGGACTGCAGATATAGTAGGGGTTGATATCCCAGATGAGGAGCAAGGAGAAGTCCATCTTGTTTTCTGGTGTGGGTTTTTCATGTACTCTTGCCAACGGACTGCATGGCTGGTCGTCATATGTCTTGTCGAGACAGTAGTGCCCAAGTGGCTGGAGTCTTGGCTGCGCTTGACCCGCTTCAGACATAGATTGCAAAAGGCAATGGTGCGATCTACTGCACATGTGCTGAAAAATGCCCATATCAAAAAAATTTTGGAAGTCGGCGGGGAGGCAGCAGCGCCCTGCACCTGTGGAGCTCTGTGGTCTGATGCAATTGTGTGGCTGCCCTTAAGCTGGCCCCTGGAGAACATCCTGCCTTGTTGGAGTTGGGCCTCCTCCTCCTCACTTTCCTCTTCTCTTCTCTCAGGCACCCAAGTAAAGTCTGTGTCCTCATCATCCCCTCTCTCCTCATCACTGGAGCAAACTTGGCAGTATGCTGCAGCTGGGGGAACATGACTGCTATTTTCTTGTCCTTTTGTGGCACCCCCTGCCTCTAGGCTCACGCTACTCCCTTCCTCAACTTGGGAACCAACGTCGGAGCCTTCAAACTACTGCATATCCTCCATCAGCATGTAACCAACACTATGTTCAAATAACTCAGGTGACTCCTCTGTGCATGATAGTGGGGCTACAGAAGGGGTAACTATGGACAAGGATCCGGTGGAATAGGCCACTTTGCCAGATGCGTTGGAGGGTAAACTGGATGACAGAGGATGAGGACGGCTTTGTTATCCACTCCACAAACTCTTCTGCATGTTGTGGCTCAATAGCACGTCCAACAAAAAAAAAAAGACAAGCGTGACCCGCCTGCAGAGGATGCACCATGTCCGCCACCACCACTTTTCACTGAAGACACAGAGGCTGCTTGCCCTCTTTTAGTGGCCTAGGAGCGTCTGCCTCTCCTTTGTGGTCTTTCTGACATGATGGGTATTTTTTTTAACACCGCACTACACTGTACTATATATCGTACACCCCGATTGCACTGATATATAGTGTACACTCAATACGGTGTGTGAATATATGTATACACTAGACTGTATATATTTTAAGACGCCACGTTGAGTAGTGTGCTATATACCATACACCCCTGAATGCACTGATTAGAGTTGAGCGAACTTCTAGAAGTCCGGGTTCTGCTGGTTCGGCAGAACTTCGGGACAAAGTATGGGTTCGGGTCCGGACAGAACCCGAACTTTGTCCCGGACCCCGAACCCCATTGAAATCAATGGAGACCCGGACTTTTAGGTACAAAAAGTGCTGTAAAATAGTCCTGGAAAGACAGGCCTGGGCTTGGGTATGAAACAGGGCTTCAAGACGGCTTGGTCGTCTTGGGCCTGAAGATCTTCAAGCGAGTTGAGATTAGTCACGTAAGTCCCCACATACCATATATCGTGTGATGAGTTGCACCGCAGAATTTTATATATGTCAGATCACATATGTATATAAGTGTGTGGCATAACTCACATGTGATATATAGTCACGTTAGCCCCACATGCTATATATCATGTCACATCACGCCACAATTTTTTTTATGGGTAGTACAGTCTTTCTGGTGTTTCCTCTCCGTCTG
>BLSH010448981.1:215104-226900 GCA_018402905.1 Glandirana rugosa | reverse complement strand
ATTTCTTTCCCTTAAAAAACGTTTTGGTTGCTTTCGCAGTATGCTTTGGGTCATTGTCCATCTGCACTGTGAAGCACCGTCCAATGAGTTCTGAAGCAGATAATATTGCCCGAAACACTTGAGAATTCATCCTGCAGCTTTTGTCAGCAGTCACATCATCAATAAATACAAGAGAACCAGTTCCATTGGCAGCCATACATGCCCACACCATGACACTACCACCACCATGCTTCACTGATGAGATGGTATGTTTTGGATCATGAACAGTTCCTTTCCTTCTCCATACTCTTCTCTTCCCATAACTCTGGATGTTGTTCCAGAACTGTGAAGGCTTTTTTAGATGTTGTTTGGCAAACTCTAATCTGGCCTTCCTGTTTTTGAGGCTCACCAATGGTTTACATCTTGTGGTAAACCCTCTGTATTCACCCTGGTGAAGTCTTCTCTTGGTTGTTGACTTTGACACACATACACCTACCTCCTGGAGAGTGTTCTTGATCTGGCCAACTGTTGTGAAGGGTGTTTTCTTCACCAGGGAAAGAATTCTTCGGTCATCCACCACAGTTGTTTTCCGTGGTCTTCCGGGTCTTTTGGTGTTGCTGAGCTCACCGGTGCGTTCTTTCTTTTTAAGCATGTTCCAAACAGTTGATTTGGCCACACCTAATGTTTTTGCTATTTCTCTGATGGGTTTGTTTTGTTTTTTCAGCCTAATGAGGGCTTGCTTCACTGATAGTGACAGCTCTTTGGATCTCATATTGAGAGTTGACAGCAACAGATTCAAAATTCAAATAGCACACTTGAAATTAATTCTGGACTTTTTATCTGCTCCTTGTAAATGGGATAATGAGGGAATAACACACACCTGGCCATGGAACAGCTGGGAAGCCATTTGTCCCATTACTTTTGATCCCTTAAAAAGTTGGAGGCACATATACAAACTGTTGTAATTCCTACACCGTTCACTTGATTTGGGTGTAATAACCCTCAAATTAAAGCTTAAAGTCTGCAGTTAAAGCACATCTTGTTAGTTTAATTTCAAATCCATTGTGGTGGTTTATAGAGCCAAAAAGATTAGAATTGTGTCGATGTCCCAATATTTATGGACCTGACTGTATATATATATATATATATATATATATATATATATATATATATATGCACATGCAGTCCACATAGGTGGAAAAGAGAAAGCACATGTTGCGGAAGATTGAAACAGTGCATCAGTGCTATTTTCCATTGTGTGCGTATATATAGCAACTAATGGGAATACGTGAGACTATATAAGAAGACAATACTGGGCATTATCTATACAAATATTACAATTTTTTATATATATAAATGATCCTATATATCAGGTACTGTTGTGAATACTCCATTGAGCGGTCTCTAAGAAATAACAATGGCAATGCAACACAAAACACCGGGGGTTACAGGACAGTGGCAATTTCAATTCCCTCATTCAGGCCCCCTGGCGAGAGGACATCAAGGTTATAAATCCAGAATGTTTCTCTGGCGCAACGTTTTTTGAAACGTTCGCCCTTGGGAAGGGATTTTGCCATTTGCTCTATCATCCATACCTGTAACCCAACAGTGGGCTTCTGGTGGAACGCAGCAAAGTGCAGTGGGACACTATGGAGATCTTTACCTTCTTCCATCAGTCTTCTGTGCCAAACCAAACCACTGCCTCAGAGGGCGAATGGTGAGCTCAACATAGATTAATCCACAAGGGCATGTGTGTCCATATACAACAAAGTCAGAGGAACAGTTTTAAAAATTGTCCAGCTGGTATGTTTTACCTTTGCAACAGAAAGATATTTTCCCATGCTGGACAAGCTTGCATGTTTTACAGAGGGCCTTTCGGCATTGGTACATCCCCATCCACCAGAGGTATCAATATTAGGGAGCTGGTTCTAGTGTTAATTGGCTTAAATTTGCTGGGAGCAATTTTGTTTTTGAGAATAGGGGCCTTGCAATAAGTAATTCTGGCACGTTTTGGAAGTATAGTGTTAAGATGTGGATCTTGTTGCAAGATATTCCAGTGGTTGGCCAGAAATCTCTCCACTAGGAGGCCTAACCCTCAGCTGCTGCTCCACATACCCCAATCATCTGACTCCTTCTGAATAAATAGACTATCCCTGCATGCTCAGTGGCCAAAGAAAATTCCTGCTGATTGGCTGAGACAACATATTTACTCATAACCTAAATTCACTGTAATCTATCATTGTAATGCCAAAGGCAGCAGTGCCACCTATTAACAGAAGAGAGAGACTACACACTAAACTCAGGCTTGGGACAGGAATCAGTGGATCAAAGACTAGAAATTAGCCTGGCTATTTACCACCTAGCACAACTAAAATTGCTAGCAGCCCCATTTAGGACAAGGGTGCTACAAACATGATAACACATTTTGACCACAAAGTTATTTTTATGCTCATTACAAGGCAGTCTGACATTACAAATATAGAGAACCGATTCACATTCCATTACTGGATTTAAATAAATATTTACTGTTAAAGTCATAGTAAAGGCGTTTTGGGGATTTATACCTACAAGTAAGCCTAAAATAGGACTTGCTTGTAGGTACAGTAAATATCTCCTAAACATGTACCGTCCATTGAGAGAGCTGTGCTGCGGGAGTGATGACATCATGGCTCGGCCAATCAGATGGCTACCGCCCCTGAACCCGGAAGGAAGACTGGGTGAAGATGGAAGCCCTGTCAGTGGTGGCATTAACATGGCAACTTGCAGGGAGAGGATTTTTTTCTTTTTTTGCAGTTTACTACCGCTTTAAAACGAATGAAAACTAAAACACACAACATGCAATAGTGGTTATGAGTTGTCCATGGTTGATGAAAAAACTCACATAATAAAAAAACTTTTACTAGTATAAATACTCTTTTATGTGGTTTTGCCTGTTGCAGAAAACTGTTGCTTTGATTGTTCTTTTGATGTGGATTTATGTAACTGGAAGCAATCAGTGTCTGATCACATGGACTGGACCCGATGGACAGAATCAACACCATCTGGATTTACTGGGCCCTCTTATGACCATACAACAGGAGGTAAATAGCTCTGCAGAGATCATACTAATTTATAATGATCGCTTAATAAGTATGAAAGTATGAAAAGTTAGTATTAAATCATATTTTTATATCCTGCTTACTTAGTATGAATGTTTTTAGAGACATTAACTAGCTGCAAAACTGTAAAACAACAAACATAATTATGAATATTGATAAAGGAGCAAATTGAAATTACTCTGGTTTTGCCCTGGGTCAGCCAAGCTTGTGTTCATAGTTTGGTGCATTTTAAAATAAGCGTGTCTTAGCTTACATACATTGTTATTAATAATGCCTTACATGTAATACTTATGACCAGGTTGGTTTAATGGGTTGTGGCTATCACCTGGCTCAGCCACAAATTGGTGGCATAGAATATTTTTTTAATAAAAGCTCATCTCAAAATGAATGTCTTTGTTAAAAAATCAAGTTCCTAAAGTGGCTAGATCAAAAAAGGCAGGTAGCACATCTTTAAAAGCTTTATTCTGCACCCTGGGAACTCCATACCATCTCAAAACCTCCCCATTGGCCTATGAGTCTATTATTCTTAGTGATAGGCCAAGAGGAAGTAGAAGGGTGCAGGAAGCAGGAGGAGATGTTTTGGTCACTGAAACTGCAGGGCAAAATTGAGATTTCGTTATGAGTAGTGTTGAGTGAACCCGAACTGTAAAGTTCGGGTCCGTACCGAACTTTTGGGTGTCCGGGACCCGAACCCGGACTTTTAAAAAAAAATCTGGGTTCGGGTTCGGGGTTCTGGTAATTTTACTAAAAGTTCTGAAAAGTGCAGTAAAAAAGTCCTGGAAAGTCCTAGAGGTCTGCAAAAGGAAGGAGAATGGGGGTAAGGGTCGGACAAGTGCTCTACAAAGAAATGGGGATAGGGAAATAACTTAAAATATAAATAAAAAAATAAATATAAAAAAATAACATAAAAAATAAAAAATGGAGATGGATGTGGACTATCTTAAAACTGTGTGAGAAAAGTATAAATTAGCGTGGAGAAGCCATATCACTGTTCTAAGAACAGTGATATGGCTTCTCCCAGCTAATTTATACTTTTATCACACAGTTTTAAGATGATTGTACATTCTACAATCATCTTAAAACTCTGTGAGAAAAGTATACATTAGCCGGGAGAAGCCATATCCCTGTTCTTAGAACATCTGCAAACTGTGTGTGAAAACTATCAATTAGCAGGTAGAAGCCAGATCACTCTTCTAAGGACAGTGATATCTCATATCACTGTTCTTAGAACAGTGATCTGGCTTCTCCCCTCTAATTGATAGTTTTCACACACAGTTAGAAGATAATTGTAGAACAGTGATATCATATCACTGTTCTACAATTATCTTCTAACTGTGTGTGAAAACTATCAATTAGCGGTGGAGAAGCCAGATCACTGTTCTAAGAACAGTGATATATCATATCACTGTTCTCAGAACTGTGATCTGGCTTCTCCACCGCTAATTGATAGTTTTCACACACAGTTTGCAGATGTTCTAAGAACAGGGATATGGCTTCTCCTGGCTAATGTATACTTTTCTCACAGAGTTTTAAGATGATTGTAGAATGTAAAATCATCTTAAAACTGTGTGATAAAAGTATAAATTAGCTGAGAGAAGCCATATCACTGTTCTTAGAACAGTGATATGGCTTCTCCCCGCTAATTTATACTTTTCTCACACAGTTTTAAGATAGTCCACATTCACCTCCATTTTTGATTTTTTTATGTTTTTTTTTTTTTTATATTTTAAGTTATTTCCCTATCCCCATTTCTTTGTAGGGCACTTGTCCAACCCTTGCCCCCATTTTTCTTCCTTTTGCAGACCTCTAGGACTTTCCAGGACTTTCTTACAGCCATTTTTGTGCCTAAAAGTTTGGGTCCCCATTGATTTCTGCAGACCCGAACCTGGACTTTGTCCCGAAGTTCGGCCGAACCAGCAGAACCTGAACTTCTAGAGGTTCGCTCAACTCTAGTTATGAGACCACCATAGGATTTCAGGCTCCCAATGTGCTAGATTAAATTGCAAAGGTACTGTATGTGCAGGAATCATCAGGCTATACATAGTCAATCTAAATGGAAAAATAGATTGATATGCTTCAGGGAAGAGGTATTATCTAAAAGTAATCATTAACTTTCTCAGTTTAACCATCTCAGTAAAACTATTTCAAATATTTCTTTGTTTGTTTTAAGCAATTTAGACTCTCCATTCCAAAAGTAAACTTTACTGTTTTTAAAGAAAGTTTGAAAATGTGCAGGCTCCACTTTGCATGCTTTTTCTTGGTCAGACTGTTAATGTTGAAGCCAGAGACAGCCAGGCAACTACTATTCATTTAAAAAGGACAGTAGTAGGCACAGCCACTAAACGAAAATACATGATATCTCTAAAATTATTTAACAAATTTGCAAATAAAGCGGGGAAAATGCTTGCAAGAGCTCTTTAAACTAAAAAAGCTACTATCCACTCCATTACTGACCCAGCAGGAAACAAAGTTGTCACCTCGGATGCAATAGCTGCCCAATTTGTTTGTTTTTACTCTAATCTTAAGGCCTCATACACACGGACGTTTTTTGACGGCGGCATTTTCCGGCGTTTTTTGCAGCTCTTCATGTTAGCCAATGGCCCCATAAAAACATCGGTGTTTTTGAGCTGTAGATGGCGTCGGCGTTAGTGAGCTGAAAGTAGAACCCACGGCCATCGCATTCTGAGGCTGTAACGTTTTGCCATTTTTTGATGTTGATGCTGCAAAACGCCAACAAATGCCAACTAACGCCAACAAACGGCAACTAATATTGTACCGGCGTTTTCCGGCGTTTTTTGACGCCGACTTTTTAGGTTGAAAAATAGCAGAGGGATGATTTTTTTTATAAAAAGGCCTATTGACGCCGACGCTCACTTACACTCACTAACGCCGATGCATAACGCTGAAAAACGCAGATTTTTTTCCTTGACGTCGGGCCCGGCGTTTTGTTTCTTTTTAAAGATACGCCCGTGTGTATGAGGCCTTATAACCTAACCCCACCACAGTCCCCTCTAGGAAAAAAAGCTGGGAGGAACTGATAAATAGCTTTCTGGACCAATATAGCCCTACACCCATATCTCAGGAAGAAACAGCAGACCCAAACTGCCCGATATCCATAGAAGAAACCAAGAAGGCCCTAAAGCAACTAAAGACAAGCAAGAGCCTGAGGAATACTTTAAAACCTTTGCACATATGATCCTACCACAACTAGTGATGATGATAAACCTCTATCCTCTCACCCTAATAACGACCTACTTATAGCCCACATTACCATGATTCCGAAACCAGACAAGGACCCATCTTTGGTGGCAAACTATAGGCCCATCTCGCTACTAAATGTGGACATAAAGCTATATGCTAAAATAATTGCAAATAGAATACTTCCTCTCCTTCCCATGCTAATATCTTTAGATCAAGTAGGCTTTATCCCTGGAAGAGAGGCCAGGGACAATACCCTAAAAGCCATTATCATTCATCACTGGTTTACTACCTCATCAAACCCAGGTTTTTTCCTCTCGTTGGATGCGGAGAAGGCGTCCAACAGGGTGGCATGGGATTACATGACAGCTGTGCTAAAGAAAATGGGCATTCAAGACTGAATGCTACAATATATCCTTGCTCTCTGTTCATCTCCTACGGCAAGAATTAGGATTAATGGCCGCCTGTCGGACGCCTTCTCCATCTCCATCTCCAACGGGACATGCCAGGGTTGCCCCCTTTCCTCCATCATCTTCGTACTCACATTAGAGCCTTTACTACGTAGATTGAGAGACAACCCAGGCATCAGAGGCGTGGAAACAAACAGAAGACACTACAAACTTGCAGTTCATGCAGACGACATTTTGCTTTTCCTCACAAACCTGACTATCACAATCCCTAACTTATTGAGCGACTTTACATTCTTCAAATCACTATCCAACCTACAAATAAATTTTGCAAAATCTAGAGCATTGAACATCTCTAGAGTTGAGCGAACCCGAACTGTAAAGTTCGGGTCCGTACTGTACTTTGGGGTGTCCGTGACCTGGACATTTGAAAAAAGTTTGGGTTCGGGTTCTGGGTTCGGGCACTTTATCCTGCCTGTTGAATAGCTACAGGGCAGCCAATCAACAAGCGTTTCACTGGTTTGCCCTTAGAAGCCATCACAGCCATGCCTACTAATGGCTTGGCTGTGATTGGCCAGTGCATCATGTGACCCAGCCTCTGTATAAGCTGGAGTCCTAGACCTAGTGTTGCATGTCACATGCTCTCAGGCTAGTCTAGGGAGAGGATGCTGCCGGCGCTGTGAGGGACAGATTGCAAATATAATAACATCTCATCCTGCATTACAGAACGATCTGATTCTGGACTAGGTAGAGATTACTACTACTACTGCTTTGAGTGACAGATTGCAGATCTCATCCTGCATTACAGAACAATCTGATTCTGGACTAGGTAGAGATTACTACTACTACTGCTTTGAGGGACAGATTGCAGATCTCATCCTGCATTACAGAACAATCTGATTCTGGACTAGGTAGAGTCTATTGCTTTGAGGGGCAGATTATTGTTCTAAAATCATCTCCTAGTTCTATAGGGTCAGGTTCCTGCTGTTGCTGTAAGGGACAGATTATTGTTCTAAAATCATCGCCTACTCCTATAGGATCAGGTTCCTGCTGTTGCTGTAAGGGACAGATTATTGTTCTAAAATCGTCGCCTACTGCTATAGGGTCAGGTTCCTGCTGTTGCTGTAAGGGGCATATTATTGCAGCCCTCTAGCACTTTCCAGGACTTTTTTACAGCCATTTTTGTGCCGAAAAGTTAGGGTCCTCATTGACTTCAATGGGGTTTGGGGTCCGGGGTCAAGTTCGGGTCAAGTTCAGTACCGAACCCAAACTTTTCCGCGAAGTTCGGCCGAATCCACTGAACCCAAACATCCAGGTGTCCGCTCAACTCTAAACGTCTCCTTACCAAAAGCCATGGTCACACAATATAAATTCAATTTCCCGTTTGGATGGGATCCCCATAGCATTAAGTACCTAGGCATCCAACTCCCCACAAAACTTTAGGAGCTGTACACCAGAAACTATCTCCCCATACTAAAAATGATTCAACAAGACTTACAAAAATGGAACTCAGGCCCCTTCTCCTGGTTTGGGAGAGCAGCGGTGATAAAAATTAATATCCTACCCCGTATCCTCTATCTCCTCTAAACTATCCCAATCAAATTGCCCACCTCATTTTTTTCGACATACAAACGCCTCTGCATACAGTTTCTTTGGTCCACTAAACAACGCCAACTAGGTTGGCATCATCTTGGGATTGCCAGATATACATAAATATCATTGGGCATTGCCAATTGCTGATTGGCATTTACACAGAACCACAAAATCCTGGGTTAGATTATAAGACTCATTCTTCCACATACCACTACAATATTTACCATGGATTAGACATGCTCTGATCCCAAATGCTGACATCATACACCCACTCATTGGCCCGATGCTACAGACTCTTCAAACAGCCAGCTGTAAGGCACACATTGCCAACCTACCTGGACCTCTAACACCGGTCACCGGAAACCCTGATTTCCCACCAGGACTCAAAACCACTACTTCAATCGACCCCTGTCCGGAAACCCCTCTTAGGGCCGAATCATTTTTTAACAGAGACAAATGAATACAGTTCCAAAATCTAACACAATATTCCATTTTACAAATACATACAAATCAGACACTTTCTCTTTAGTTCTACAACACCAACCTCCAATTGGTATAGAGAACGAACACCCTTCGAATCAATATGCTCTAGAACTGAACCCCAGAGACACCTCATATCCGACATATATACCATTATATTTGCAAAACAAGATCCAAACAACAACACAGCTAGCCAAGGTATCAGGGAGTTATCCACTGAAGAATGGGAACAAATCCACACCCATATATACAAGGGATCAATCAATGTATCTACTCAAGAAAACAGTTTCAAAATCTACTCTAACTGGTATACAGTTGTATGCAAAAGTTTAGGAACCCCTGGCAATTTCCATGATTGTCATTTATAAATATTTGGGTGTTTGGATCAGCAATTTCATTTTGTTCTATCAAATAACTGAAGGATGCAGTAATATTTCAGTAGTGAAATGAGGTTTATTGGATGAACAGAAAATGCGCAATATGCATCAAAACCGACCACCTCAGAATGGTTGAAACGAGTAGGCAAAATTGCTGAGATGGAATCACTTGATCCACCAAACGATGGAGAATCCAACAAAATTCTGTAAAATATGGGCATGCTGGAGACAGTTCACCCGTACAGGAAAATTTCAAGACCTATTAAACCCCCTTCCTTTGCCTAAGGCCTAAGAATAATTAGAGAACTAATTTAGATAAAAGGGTAACACTTAGCCATTGAACATGACAAGCCATACCAAACTTTCCCCACCTCCCCACTCTCTACACCCCACAAACATAGAATTCCCCCCTATACATTATAAACTAAGACACAGGAAGCATAACCCATAAGACGCAGGAGAGGTACAGTGTATGGGAAAATGTTGAGTCATCTAACAGAGAGAGCCCTAAACACAATTCTTTCCTGTCCGACCCATACACAGTAAGAACCCGTTAGGGGTGTCTGGGCTCTCGGAGACGCCACCGGTGGCTCATTATTTACATGGTGAATACCCTTCATGAGGTAATCCCGAAATAGCTCCTCATTCCATTGGTTAATATTTTTCTTCTTACATTTATCACATCTACCCTGTCCTTTTTCACCAATTGGCTTACCCCACCCCCAGCCTAACTGAATTTGTTATTATATATAACATCTTGTTAAGACTTATACACCTAACCATATGTATTTGCAATATGTATGTAAACCTTTGTTCAATGTTATTATGTGTGTACAACCTGGAAAATTCAATAAAACATTTGGAAAGAAAAAAAAAAAAAAAAAGGACAGTAGTGACATCACCTAGGTTTCCTGAAAGTGTTTTTTTTTTAAAGTATCTAGACAGTACATTGTAATGTGAATGCTGAGGAGGAACTAGCAATGTGTCTTTTTAGTCTTAGATTCATTTATATTCTTTATATGTGTTCTTTTTATGCATATTTAGGTGGACATTACCTCTATATCGATGGACGGTATTCAAAAGAAGGAGAATTTGCAAGACTAGAGAGTCCTGCCAATTGTTTCACTGGACCTCACTGCTTACGTTTCTGGTATCATATGTACGGGGTGGCACAATATATGAGTTTGAAGGTGGCACTACTAACAGCAGATGGTTTGGTCTATGTTTCAAACCTAGAAGGAAATCATCAGGATATGTGGCATTTGAAAGAGATTTCCTTGCCTGACAATAAGATTATCCAGGTATTTACACTGCCCAGATAAGTATGTGTAATTGTGATTTTGTATCTTACACGGACATTTAAGTATAAACAATCCTTTAAAAAATCAGCTAAAGTTTGGTAAAAGTCTATTGTTATGCCATAGCAAATTTCTTCAGTTGTCTCTTCAGCTTTCTTACTGAGTTTTCTGGAAGCTCCTGGTCACATGGCGTCCTGGTTATTCTGTTATTTAGACCCTGTCCCTTTTTTAGCTTCCTATGCTGCTCCTTAGGCTGTTTAGTAGGGAAGCTAAACAAATGTCCAACACTTGAAGGCTCCTGCTAAGACATACTGGTAAAGATTTTCTTTTATTTAATTTTAGTTTTGCATTGACATTACTAGCAATCATTTGATTTGTTCACAGATTTTTATTGAAGGTGTCAGAGGTGAGGACTACCGTAGTGATGTTGCTGTGGATGATATTTCTCTTGTGCCAGGATATTGTAAAGGTAAGCAAAGGGTATCTACTAATAATTCATATGTGGTGCATGAGGATTTGTATGGTAATCTGAAATAAATGTATATTCTTTTTCTTTTATCAGTACCCACACCACCGCCAACAACAACAACAACCACAACCCGTAAGAAAACATCTACCACTCTTATAATTACTCTATATAGTAAAAAGACAAGTGGCTGACATTAACAGTCTATCAATGTGAAAAAATCTTGTTTGGGACTGAGAATTGTGTTTTAGTGCCTCACTGTACTGTACAGAATCAGACATCCACAAGCCACTCTCTATATGTTAGGCTGTTCGCCTTGTAATGGAATTTTCACTTAGTGAAGAAGGTGAAGTTCTGCTGTCTTTCATCATCCAGTCATGTGCAAGCAAAAGTACTGCTCTTTTTACTTTGCTTGCAAGTTGTTGGGTATACAGGGAGTGCAGAATTATTAGGCAAGTTGTATTTTTGAGGAATAATTTTATTATTGAACAACAACCATGTTCTCAATGATTCCAAAAACTCATTAATATCAAATTATGTTGAACGGATTATTAAGACGTGAGGGACATATGGGTTGTTGAACGTTCGTTTCATTTTTCTCGTCATGAAAACGAACGTGTACTGACCTACTACTTTCTGTCGTCTTGAAGTGGAAGAAGTGATTCACTTTTAAGGTAATGTTCCGCTTGTCGGATTGTATATCTCTCACCGAACACCTACAGACTAAGACATGTCATGTCACTCCGTGATTTTGTGTTAAGAGTCAGGGTTTGTTCTAAAAAAGTGTAACTATCTGACAATTACAGTCGGTGAACAGAAAAATGATATATCTCATTAATATTCTCACCATCTACAAAAGAATGCCCAACACCAACAACAACAACAACCGCCACCACACCC
>BLSH010448981.1:197674-214721 GCA_018402905.1 Glandirana rugosa | reverse complement strand
CCTTGTGCTTTTGGGCACTCCAGTGATGTTGCAGCTCTGAAATATGGCAAAACTGGTGGCAAGTGGCATCTTGGCAGCTGTACGCTTGACTTTTCTCAGTTCACGGGCAGTTATTTTGCGCCTTGGTTTTTCCACACGCTTCTTGCGACCCTGTTGGCTATTTTGAATGAAACGCTTGATTGTTCGATGATCACGCTTCAGAAGCTTGGCAATTTTAAGAGTGCTGCATCCCTCTGCAAGATATCTCACTATTTTTGACTTTTCGGAGCCTGTCAAGTCCTTCTTTTGACCCATTTTGCCAAAGGAAAGGAAGTTGCCTAATAATTATGCACACCTGATATAGGGTGTAGATGTCATTAAACCACACCCCTTCTCATTACTGAGATGCACATCACCTAATATGCTTAATTGGTAGTAGGCTTTCAAGCCTATACAGCTTGGAGTAAGACAACATGCATAACGAGGATGATGTGGTCAAAATACTCATTTGCCTAATAATTCTGCACACAGTGTAATTTGCAAAGTGATTTTTCACTGCTTTCTCTAAGCTAAGGGAAAATTCCTTTGCAAAGTGAAAATGCCCTAGCAATGTAAATAGCCTACTTGCTTTTTTAAAGCAACTGACCTGCACAGAACAAGTATTCAAATTAACCACTTCAATACCAGGCCTATTTTTTGGACTTGGTGCTTACAAGATAAAACCATTTTTTTTTTTTGCTATAAAATTACTTAAACACCCAAACATTATATATATTTTTTCTAACGCCCTAGAGAATAAAATGGCAGTCATTGCAAAACTTTATGTTGCACCGTATTTGCGCAGCGGTCTTACAAGTGCAATTTTTTTTAAAGAAATGCACTTTTTTGAGTGGAAAAGTAAGACAACAGTAAAGTGAGCCCAATTTTTTCCATATTGTAAAAGATAATGTTACACAGAGTAAATTGATACCCAACATGTCATGCTTTGAAATTGCGCCCGCTCGCAGAATGGCGACAAAATTTGGAACCTAAAAATCTCCATTGGCGACATTCTACAGGTTACCAGTTTTGAGTTATGGAGGAGATCTAGTGCTAAAATTATTGCTCTTGCTCTAACGATCACGGCGATACCTCACATGTGTGGTTTGAATACCGTTTTCATATGCGGGCGCGACTTATGTATGCTTTAATTTTTTTTTTTTTCCCCAAAATAAGTTTATTCAGGCAATTGAAACATACAGGTATAACACATAGTGGATAACAAGTTTCTGCATAACAATAGGTGAGGGAAATTGCCAGATATGAACATATGCAGCTAACAATAAAGTACAGACATATTGACAAGGCAACCATAAGTTGTGAACAAAAAAAATAAAAGAAAAAAAAATTCAGAAATATGAGAGGGAAAGATCTGGTCAGAGGGTTTAACTTTATTGCAAAGCGAATGTCCAGAAGGGGAAGGGCTGATTTTTACTTATAGACCTATAGAAGTCTGAGGTATTGGTAAAGTTGAGGTCTTAGGTTTTGTGACTGTGTGAATTTAGGATTGTATAGTTTTGTTTGTGATCACAATAATTTCCCTGATAGTTTTGTCAGGTTTATAGAGAGTAGGCTAAATTTTCTTATATAAGTGGTCTCATGCGGCCAGCACAGGGGGGGAGACCACAGAAGGCGGGAGGGAGAAGGAGAGAGGGGGGGGGGAGGGGGTGGGGGAAGTAATAAGAGATGGGGGCCAGAGAGAGATAAAGAGAGTGGTGAAGGAGAAGAGGAGGAAAGAGAAAGAGGAAAGAGAGAGAAAAAAAGGGGGGGGCCCAGGTATATCACCTAATCTGCAAAGTTCTATTAAATATCACGTGGGTGTATAGGAGATAATTTTAGACAGAGGTAAGTATGAAGATACTTGTTTAGGGGTTGGCGGGGTGGTTATAAAGAAGCCACTCAGACCATGTTTTAGTATATTTGGTAGGGCAATCATGGGCAATGGCTATGAGTTCTTCCATTTTTGCTATATGATTTATTTGTTTGTGCCATTCAGAGGATGTGGGCACTCTTGGGGTACCCCATTGTCTAGGAATGCATAGTTTGGCTGCATTAATCATATGCATGGTGAGTGATTTGCGGTAGAGGTTATGAGGGAGGTGTTGTAGGTGAAGTAGAAAGAGTTCTGGTTTGTTGGGTAGATTTTGCGTTGATTTGGCTCCTTGCTGTTTCCCAAAAGGGGACTATATTTTTGCACTCCCACCATATGTGTATAAGATTTCCTTTTTCCTGTTGACAACGCCAACATTTGTCACTGATGTTGGAGTTGTAATGCTTGAGGGTAGAGGGGGTTTTATACCAACAGGACAGCAGTTTGAAATTGTTCTCCTGAGTGGAGATATTTATAGAGCCCTTGTGTACCAGGTCATAGACTTGGTTCCATTGTTTGTCTGATATGTCTAGTTGGAGGTCTCTACTCCATGCCGCACAAAATTTGCTATTGTTGTTTGCCATATTTTCCCAGAGTAGTGTGTACATAGTTGAGATCGTGTGGTGTATGGGTTTTCCGCTAGAGCATATGTTGTCAAAAGTAGAGAGAGGTTGTTGTAGATTACTCAACTTATGTTTAGAGTTAAAGAAGTTTCTGACTTGAAAGTATTTCCAGAAGTTGAGAGAGGAGTCAGGCCATTTAGACTTGAGTTCTTGTAAAGAGAGCAACTTGCCATTGGGGTCAATGTGATGTAAGCGTAAGTCTGTTTGTAGATCGAGACCTTCAAGAAAGGCTCTGTTCCTACCTGGAGGGAATTGTGGGTTGTGGAGAATTGGTGTCACTGGGCCAGTTGAATCGGAGATACCTCTTGTTTTGGTGGACTTTTTAAAAATGGCTATAGCCGGGCCTATGATTGGGTGTCGTCTGAGATCTTGTGGCAGGTAAGTGGCAGGGATCCAAGGAGTAAGATGTAGGGGTATGTCACAGAGATTTTTCTCTAGTGTCACCCAGTCTTTAGTTAGATGGTGTACGTTCCAGTCTATGATTCTTTGGAGTTGACAGGCCCAATGATATAGTCTAATATCTGGGATACTCAAGCCACCTGAGAGCTTGGGAGTGGTGAGTTGTGCAAAGTTTATTCTGGATGCTTTCTTGCTTCAAAGAAATTGGGAACATAGTTTCTTGAGGTTTGCGAAAAATGTGGGGGTTTATATATTCATTTTTATGATGGCTGCTCTGCCAAACCATTTTTTTTTTCTTATTTATTTTACTTTTTATTTTTTAATTTTACACCCTTCTTTAAAAAAAAAAAAATTGGATCACTTTTATTCCTATTACAAGAAATGTACACATTCCTTGTAATAGAAAAAAGCATGCCAGGAACACTTAAATATGAGATCTTGGGTCAAAAAGACCTCAGATATCATATCTACAGTTAAATGTAAAAAAATAAAATAAATAAATAAAATGGCAGTTAAAAAAAAAATGGGCCCTTTAAGACTGTTTGGCGGAAGCGACTTGTGACGTCGCTTCCACCCTGCAATTTTATGGAGCCGAGTTGGCAGCATCTTCCGCTCACTTGGCTTCCTGTGTGGGGGGGAACAGACCCGATCATCTCCACCAGTGCCGATGGTCCGGTAAGTGGCAGAGATGAAGGGAAAGTGGCGGGGGGGGGGCACCTCTCCCGCCACCAATAAAAGTGATCTAGCGGCGAATCTAAGACCACTTTTATCTTGTGCAGAATTCGCCGGCTTTAAAAAAAACTTTAGGTGAAGGCACCATTCAGATATCACCACTCAAACTCAAGGATGCTATATGACGTCCAGCGGTATTGAAGTGGTAAAATTAGCCATACATGGATTGACTTTCTACCTGTTCAGCAGGTTTGATCTAGCTATTGGCAGGCTGGTTGTACTGAAGTTGATACATCTGTCAACTTTAGTACAACTAGTCTGTAGGATTTGATTACTTCCAGCAGCTAATGTTCATTTTCAGTCCCGGCTGGCGGAACACAATAGCTTCACAGGAGGCATTCCCCCATCAACACTGCCTATGTTGATGAGGGAATTAAGTGATTTTCTTTTCTTTCACCCCTGGTGGATGGAAAAAAAATGTATCATCTATAGGCTGCCTTAGTATTTTAGGTAAAGTTTTGTTGCAAAAAAAATACTTGCAGCAGCAGTGAATGTACATTACTATATTTTACCTGAGAACACTGCAGTTGTAGTTCATTCTACAATGGCTTTTGCTATAAATTTTCACTTCTATTTTTTAGGAATATCATCAACTACTTCAATGACACCTACCACAAGACCTGTTACTGCAGGCTCACCACCACCAGGTAGGCTAATTTACTCAAGGTTATTTTATAAAATTCAAAGTGTGCTTTACAATCTGTTCTCCAATGGCTTTACCTTCATAACACCATGGAGAACATATATATTACTCACAAATCTGAAGAGGCATCCTGCACAGCGTCTGCGATTACAGTGAGGGCTTTTCAACTTTTTTTTTAGCATTCATTTACTGATAGCTAAGAATATGTAAATATTGCAATGTCCATAACCTTGTAATCGGTTCATTTTAAAATTAAAGTAGTTGTAAAGGCAGAAGGTTTTTATCTTAATGCACAGAATGCATTAAGAAAAAAAAAACTTCTATGTACAGCAGCCCCCCTCAGCCCCCCTAATACTTACCTGAGGCCCATCTAGATCCAGCAATGTTGCATGAGAGACTCTGCTGTCCGGGACACCCCTCCTCATTGGCTGAGACAGCAGCATGGCACCATTGGCTCCCGCTGCAGTCAATCAATGCCAGTCAGCCAAAGATGAGATAAAGGGGGTGAGGCCAGGCTGTGGCTCTGTGTGTGACCTGAAGATGGTCCAAGCCTGAAATGCGTCATCATAATGACAGCCTGCTGTTGCTATCCCCTGGTGTCTTAACACACACTGCATCTAGTGACTACAGCAGCCGTGGCGCCACATCCGGCACACCACTCAGAAGCTTTTGGCTACACATTCTCTGCCTGGGTCTCCCGGGATTGTCCTGGGATTCATCGGTGAGCCCGCGGCCTTGCTGAACAGCCTCATGTAATCTTTGGCTGCCATATACATCTCTGCCTTTTTGCTTCTTTGCCTGTAAAATACATCCCTGGCTTTTACACATTGTGTCAGCAGTCCATAACAGCAGTATATATTGGGCTCTTCACCATGTCCTTCACACAGCATCTGCTTTTTTCCATCTGGGAAAACTAGTGGTTTTACCTGGGAAGACAATCTTCTCTACCCCCTCCATTACCTGCTTGATTAATGGTATGTGTTTTCAGCTTGTCAAGTCACATAATCCATGCGGGATTATAGCAACATGTGATTGACACTTACACAGTCTGTTTACACAGGAGCCTTTTTATCCTTTTCAAGTTTGTTGATGGACCAATAAACATCTTACATGTTTGTAATAACTGTGGTTTTGGTCTTTCATCTATGTGGAACTACAATTACCAGCCACCAGCTTTCACAACACTGGTTTGTGGCAGACTTGTAGAACCCTTCAGCACTTTCATTGAGGATCTTTGGGCTTAACAGTTTAATGTGTGCTTTTCTTTCCTTTTTATGCATTTTTTTTTGTTTACAAAAGAGTGACAATCTATTTTGGTATAACATTTGTAGTTTTTTTATGGTGAGCCAGCCTTAATAAGGTTTTGCTTCCTGCTGACCCATTTATCTCATCAAATTGGTCTGTCTGCTAATAATAATAGGCTCTTTGCAGTTCTTAGGGGTATCAAATGTCCACAATGCACCTGTTAGGAAGAGACTGAAATATCTTTTTAATAATGTTAGTAGTTTCAAACTTACGATGATCACTCACCCTCCCCCAGGATCCTGTGAGATTAGTGGAGATCCTCATTACTACACCTTTGACAATCAGGTGCACCATTTTATGGGCACTTGCACCTATACTTTATCTAAACTTTGTGAAGTTGATGGACACCTGGCAGAATTCAATGTCGAAGCAGCCAATGAGCACAGAGGAAGTAGCACCAGGGTGTCTTATATCAGTTATGTCAACATTGATATGAATGGATACAGGATTACACTGGAGAAGAACAGAAACGTCAAAGTGAGTACAAACTGCTAAAACCTATATTATAGGTATATATTATTATTTTATTGTATTTTCCTTTCTTAAATGTTTTCTATTCTATATTGTGAATCCAGGTGAACAAAATTGCAGTAACCTTACCAGTAGCCCTACATCCAAACATTAACATCTTCCTTAGTGGACATGATGTACTGGTGACAACAACATTTGGTTTAAGTGTGCGGTTTGATGGAAATCATAGAGTGGTGGTGAATATTCCAAGGGAATATGCCAACAAAGTGTGTGGAATGTGTGGAAATTTCAATGGAAACCAAACAGATGACTTCTTAAACCCAGATGGTGAATTAGAGCCAGACTCTAACAGTCTTGGTAACAGCTGGCAGGTGGACAATGACACAAGGTAATTATCCTAAGTGCATAATGGTAAATCCATGTAAATCCATTGCTTTAAGGCAAAAGGTCTTAGATCATACCAAAATATATCACTCAAAGTCCCAAATTGCTTTCATTTTAAATTACAAAAAAAAAATAAAAATCAAGCAGAGGTGCCTATTAAATAAATTATAAATAAAGGTATGCATACGCAGTTTTCTAGAAAGGGGTTGGAGACAAGGAAACCTTTAGCTTGGCCCCATATGCACAAAGTTCTACTTCATGTTGTGAACTGTAATCTACTTAACCGCTTCAATACAGGGACCTTTTACCCCATTCCTGCCCAGGCCAATGCCCAGCTTTCAGCACTGTCACACTTTGAATGACAGTTGTGTGGTCATGTAACACTTTACCCAAATTAAATTTTAATCATTTTTTCACACAAATGGAGCTTTCTTTTGGTGGTATTTAATTACCACTGGGTTTTTTTATTTTTTGCTAAATAAATGAAAAAGGACCAAAAATTTTGAAAAAATAAAAGTTTTTCTTAGTTTCTGTCAGTAAATTTTTAAATAAGTAATTTTTCTCCTTCACTGATGTTTGCTAATGTAGCAGCACTTATGAGCACTGATGAGGCGGCATTGAAGGGCACTGATTAGGTGGCACTGATGAGGAGGCACTAGTATGTCGCACTAATGTGTACTGATAGATGGCACTGATGGGCGCTGACACGTGGCACTCATGGGTGGCACTGATGAGCAGCACTGATGAGCAGGCACTGATTGGTGTCACTGATGGGCACTGCTGGGGCTGCACTGATAATACGGGCAATAATGATCATTGCCCTGATTATCTGTACAGTCTCCCCTGTGAGGAGATGCCGCTGATCGTCTCTCCTCACTTCACACTCTGTCAGTGTGAGGCGAGGAGATCTGATAAATGGCACATCTGTGTTTACATGTGATCGGTTGTGATTGGACACAGTTGATCACATGGGTAAAGAGCCACATCATTGGGTCTTTACCAAGATCATGGTCGTGCCATGTCCTAGGGACAAGGCGCGATGCGCTTGCCACGCTGCACGCCCCACAGTCTTGTGAGAGCAGTGACACTAAGGCAATGTCATATGATGTTGCCCCAAAATGAGGGGGGGTAGTTAGAGGTCATCATTGTAGAAAAAAATCTTATAAAAGGATACTTACCTGTCAAGGGATTTAGCACTGTCCCCACCCAGGCTACTTGTTGCTCCACAGCCAGCGGCCCACTGAGCATGAACAAAATGTGCTGTGTTTGTGAATAGTTCTGCAGTCTTCTGGGACCTGTGACATGTACCAGAAGACTGTGGGGAGGGAGGGGAGAGGAAAACTTCTGCCTAGGCGATCCGAGTGGAAGTGGGAGTTGGTAATTGTTAAAACTAAGTACTCTCGCCCCCAGAAAAAAAAAAATCTCATGACAAAAGTGGCAGAGGAGGGGAGGAGGAGGACTTTAAATGAAATTTTGGGTGAAGTTCCACTTTTTGTAAGGTTTACTCTTTGGATGGTCCATATTAATTATCTGGTTCAGTGTATAAGTGTTTTATATATCTGTATATATAATTATTTAATGCTAAAAAAAAACATTCTTTAACATTCAGAATTAAAACTTCTCTCATGTGAATTGCCATTCCAATTTACGACTTTCATTTTTATGTTAAAAAAGACTCACTGCATTAAACTTCATACTACATCCCTCATGTTTCCAAATCTACTTTCCTACTAACTGAACTGAAATATGTCTCATAGTTGCACACCTGGATCAGAACAAGAACTAAGTTGCACTGTGGATGAAAAGAATTTTATTTCCAGCAACGGTTTCTGTGGAATGATTACTGATAAGGAGGGTCCATTCAAAGACTGCCATGGTGTTGTAAACCCACTGATCTATTTCAACAATTGTGTCTATGACTTGTGTGAACTGGACCTGGATCCAAGTGCTTTGTGTGATAGTCTTCAGTCCTATGCACAGTCCTGCCAGTCTCATGAAGTAACAATAGGTTCCTGGAGGAATAACTCTTTCTGCTGTAAGTACAGAGTTAAACACTCTGATTAGTTTGGATTGCAGTTTGTGTTATATTAGGGGGATTTAGTCCTCTGTTGGTACTGATGATCAAGTATGGGGAAATCCTAATTTATAGTTATGTCATGAGGAGAAATCTTCCAAAAGGTACAAGTATCCTGGGGACAAATGACTAAGAATTCCCCTCATTTTGGAGAGATTTTCTATCAGTTCCTGTTGCATTTCTGAGACAGGAAGTATAAGGAATACTCTTTAGCAGGACAGGATCAGCAACAATAACTTACTGGGACTATATTTCCCTACTCTATTCATAACTTTAACAAACATTTGATCTATACATACGTTTTAAGACAGTATGCAAATTACAGGAAGCTACAGCAAAAAAGCAGAACTCATTTTTAATTAATTTGCCTATAGAGATAATGATGTTCATAACCCATGTATATTCCTCTTTGATTAGACCGATCTCTGTTCCTTTAATTGACCCTTGTTTAACACCAGATAACTTTTGTAAGCTTTTTAGTAAGAACAGCCAAGCCTTGTTTTAACAAATTGCACTTCACATCACTCAGTATGTTTCACTGACAAATAGACATTGCCTCATTTGACATGGCCCTATTTTGAAACCCATAAAGAAAACTATATTGAAAATCAGAGTGATTTTTACATGATCTTAGAGTTTTACTGGGGAAGCAAGTGTTTGTAGTTTGTCCAATATTCAGGTTTAAAGCCTGAAGAATCACACACCATCTCAAGCTGGAACGCATAAAAATAACATTGATTGGTGTTGTCTCACCTATTCTAAATGATCCTTTTTATCCATGGAAATTTTGGGATATACATTTTTATGTGTTTCTAAATTGGTATGAGGTTTGCCACCACCATGGGTTTCTTTTGAGAAATCAACCAATTTGCTCCTTTTTTCATATCATTATTGGGGGCTACATCCCGCCGAGCATCGCACAATGCCCTTCATGCCACACATTGCATTGTAAGAGACCTGATTGGCTGAAGCAATGCACCTGACCACTGGTCAGGTGCCAGACTTTGCCCAATCAGGGCACAGAGCACTGTGAGAGCCCTGATTGGACAAAGTCATGATGACCTTGCCAATCATAGCTCAGTGCTCAGAGTCCCACTCCACACTATAAAAGGTTCCTTCCCACTGAACCTTTTGCAGTGTGAAGTTGGAGATAGAGCGGGGCTCAGTGACAATACATGTTTAGCAAGCTAGTGTCAGTGTAGTGTAAGTGCAGTGTCAGTGTAGTGCAGTGTTTAATAGCATTACATTTAGTGCTGTATACAGTGCTGCATACTGTACACACTTTTTTTTTTTTACCTTTTTTTTTGTTCCCTTGCCCTCTTTTTTAAATTGTCAGCTGCAGTTTGTATTACTGTGATGCTGGTGTTCCCCCTTTTTTTAATTAATATTTTTTTTTGGTTTTTCAATTTGTGACAGCAGCAGTCCCCAATTGTACACAGTTTATAGTGCATCGAGCACCACATTTGATTTTTTTTTTTTTTGGTCGCTGCATCCTTTTTTTTATTATTGTTTTTATTCCCCTGCCCCTTTTTAAATTTTAAATTTGTGTAAGCCACAGTCCCCAATTGTACATTGTTTATAGTGCACCAAACACCACATTTCAACCACCCGTTTTGTGTAAAAAGCCCCCCACCATGTCTGGGAGGCCAACAAGGAGAGGCAGACATTCCCATGCCACTATGAGGGGCCCAGCAGCGTCTGTGTACACAGGCAAAGGTGGACGTGGTCCATCCTCAGGCAGGGCACATTTGTCTATTTTTTCTGATGTTGGCCGTGCTATCCAGCCTCAACATGCAGAGGAGGTGGTGGACTGGCTTACTAAACCATTCTAATCCTCTATCACCTAAGCTGACACTTGTTTGCAGTTCATTGCAGCTTCTAGAGTGACCTATTCTGCCTACTTTTTCACAGCTACTCCTGCCATATGATATTGGTTCTGAGGTTGAGGAAGGGAGTAACATGAGTCACCTGTTATTTTTTCCGAAGTCTGCAAAAGTGACACCAGACTTTATCTAAAAAAAATTGTTAATCTTGGTGTAATTCCAAAGCCAATTATACGCTGCCTCTGTAAACTGACACATACACTTTTTGTAAAAATCATAACGTTCTATAATGGATATAACATATACAATATTTATTTGAATGTACAGACAGATAGTCTTTGGTCAAATTGGTAATATCTAGACTTGCATATACACATTAATAGGAAATTCCTCAAAACTGATCATATATTTAACAGACTCTTTTTTTTCACTGAACTAGCAGGTTGAACAAAGAAATGACTTGATTCCCCCATCCACACACTCAATGTGGATGGAGGAATCATTCCCACTGAGGTATTGTATTATGACAGCGGGGAGACTTTCCCGTCATCAGATCACAAAGATCAGTACTGTCGACTATTGCCAGTGGCATTAATCACGTGTAAATTTTCCAACAGGTTGGTTGTATAGAAGTTGATCGGTAGATCAACTAATGTACAATCAACCTGCCCATACATGGATCAAAATTCGGCAGGTCCATGCTGAACAATCTGAACTTCAATCCATATATAGCCATCATTACGCATTTCAAAGTAAAACCTGTATATTGTTTAACAAGAAACTCAGTGGATCAACAAGATCAAAAGTGTTTGGTCAACCAAACAGCTTTCTCTACATCCCAGTAATTAAGTAAAAAACTGGTATATTATAGATGATTTAATTGCTAAGAAAGAGGATGATGAAATGAATGTTCTAAGGTATAGAGCATTTGGGTGCCCTTGCCTGAAAGACACACAGGTGCATCTATAGATCAAACATACAATATACGCTGAATGTGAGGAGAGTCCATATCCTTGATAAAATATGAACAGAAGAACTTAGTATTCTGGAGAAGACTCTTAGGGCTTCTGATTACACTGCAAAACAATTTTTGTGAAAAGCTTTGCTTCCTGAAAAGTTTTTGCTGATTGTGACAAGTACCTGGTGGTTATGCACAAATATACTTTTGGTTTTGCTGCATCACCTTGGAACTCTGGAAATAGAAAGTTAACTGTTTACCATTATTGTATTATTTTGTTTATACCGTGTTGGATGTGTCATGGGTTGCTGGCATCCAATGAACTCTTCTCTCTGGAAAAGGCCTGAGGTTGCCTAGAACTTGCTTTAAGAGTTTAAGTTCTACACCTGCACTCCTTTTCCTCTCAATGGTATGTATTTATAGGCTGTATGGTATTTTGATGTTCATTTTTTGCATTGGTGCTTGTTCCCCGTGATAGTGCCCAGATTCCAATGCCTTTTTTTACAGCATCAGTTTGCCTATTAGCCATATAAATTGCCAGAATTTAATAAAATATTTACTCCATCGCTTTAATGGGATTTGCCTCAAAGTTCAGATTCCCCAAACTCTGAACAAGTTTCACCAAAGCTTTAGAGAACACAGACAGATTGATCCACAATTATTTTTTATCATAATTTAATTACTACATGGCTGATTATTTTAATAATAAATAAGTAAAACATATGAAGACATTATAAGCTTTATTCTCAATGTACATGTACATTAATTACAATGTAAGTTCCAATCCAATTTGAAATGTTCTTCTCATTAGTTTCTTGTTCACCATTATGTTTTTATACAGCACTGAAATGCCCACAAAACAGCCATTATGAGGCCTGTGGACCAGCTTGTCCATCTACTTGTGTCAGTCCAGGACCACCAAACAACTGTCATCTACCCTGTATAGAATCCTGTGTCTGTGATCCTGGCTATGTCCTGTATGATAAGAGATGTGTCCCAAGCCACCAGTGTGGATGCTGGGATAACGACAAGCACTATCCTGTAGGCTCAGAGTTCTGGACTGATGATACTTGCTCCAAGAAATGCAGATGTCCCTCAGCTGGAAGCAGTTTAATTTGCAACTCTGCTTCATGTCCACCTAAAAAATACTGCGGTATAACAAACGGAGTTCCTGGATGCTTTGATCTCACATTTGGTAACTGTGTAACTTGGGGGGATCCTCATTATGTCACATTTGATAAGGAAGTTCATGATTTTATGGGAATATGCACATACACTCTTTCCAAGCTTTGTACCAATTCCTCGTCTCTGCAATATTTTAACATTGAAGCAAAAAATGAGCACCGTAATGGGATTTCAACTGTTTCATTAATACAGAAAGTTATGGTGGATGTTTATGACCACACAATAACCATTGTTAAAGCCAAGTCTAGTTGTGTTCTGGTAGGTTTCTTGGAACATTCTAATATTTTATTCACAATTCTAAAGTTGCATTTAACTGCTTTAAATGTAACATGTACTTTAATCATTAACAGGTGGATGGTATCTGGACAAATCTTCCTGTCATATTGGTCAATGGATCTCTAACAGTGAAGCAAAGTGGTCGGTATGTTATTGTGGAGACGGATTTTGACCTCACGGTGTCTTATGACACTGACCATACAGTGGATGTGAAGGTCCCAACTAATTATTTCAACCAAACCTGTGGAATGTGTGGAAACTTTAATGGCATGCGGCAGGATGACTATTTGATGCCCAATGGACAGCTAGCTCAGAACACAAATCAGTTGGGAGACAGCTGGAAGGTAGAAGATGATGATCCATTATGTAACACAATTGTTCCTACACCTCCACTACCATGTCCACCCGAGAGAGAGGAACTCTATTCAAACAATCAGTTCTGTGGTTTGTTAACCAGTAAAGATGGTCCTTTCAAGGCTTGTCTTTCAGTTATCAACCCAGAACGCTTCTTTGACAGCTGTGTTTTTGACCTCTGTGCACTTGGTGCTGGCAGTTTATGTAACGCATTGGAAGCTTATGCTGATACCTGTCTAAGAGCAGAAGTCACCCTTGCCTGGAGAAACTCTACATTCTGTCGTAAGTAATGGTTTTTGGAAATAATCTTGTGCATCTTGGCTTAAAAGTAAAGGCACAATCCCCTATGTTAATTTTATGGGAAAATAGCATACACATTAAATAGGTACACGTTAAACAGAGAACAATTATATTGTTTATGCAGATCTTCAACCATTTTACATTATAACTTAGTTAAGATGACCCTACCAGGGGATCAACAAAATTAGACAGGTACTAGCCTGTAACAAATTGCTTTATACATACCTGTCCATCTGTTTATTTCATAAAGCTTCACCCTATAAAAGAGCTTTCGGGTGGGTTGAATAGCATTTTTCCTAGTAACCATTGGAGTTCCTCCTGCCACTAGTCACAGCACAAGACAATATTGGCATAGGGGCTATCAGGAGGAATTGTGGCAGCCAGATGAGGACACACTTCTTGATATACCCATGCAGAATCACATGGACTCTTTGAGCTTCCCTACAGAATGATGTTTTCGATAATGGACTGATGTACAGATATGTATAAAGCTTTTTTTTTCACAGGTTAGTGCAAGTACTTTGATAAATTTGTTGACTCTATTACAGGGTCACTTTAATGTCAGTGCTAAGAACAATGCTGACAAGTTAATATACTGTATATGAACAAAAGAAAGCTGATACATAGCTGATATACAGTATCTCGCAAAAGTGAGTACACCCCTCACATTTTTGTAAATATTTTATTATATCTTTCCATGTGACAACACTGAAGAAATTACACTATATAAAGTAGTGAGTGTACAGCTTGTATAACGGTGTAAATTTGTGGTCCCCTCAAAATAACTCAACACACAGCCATTTATGTCTAAACCTTTGGCAACAAAAGTGAGTACACACCTAAGTGGAAATGTCCAAATTCGGCCCAAAGAGTCAATATTTTGTGTGGCTGCCATTATTTTCCAGCACTGCCTTAACCCTCTTGGGCATGGAGTTCACCAGAGCTTCACAGTTTGCCACTGTAGTCCTCTTCCTCTCCTCCATGACGACATCACAGAGCTGGTGGATGTTAGAAACCTTGCGCTCCTCCACCTTCCATTTGAGGATGCCCGACAAATGCTCAAAAGGGTTTAGGTCTGGAGACATGCTTGGCCAGTCCATCACCTTTACCCTCATCTTCTTTAACAAGGCAGTGATCATCTTGGAGGTCATTATTATGTTGGGATACTGCCCTGCGGTCCAGTCCCCAAAGGGAGGGGATCATGCTCTGCTTCAATATGTCACAGTACATGTTGGCATTCATGGTTCCCTCAATGAACTGTAGCTCCCCAGTATCGGCAGCACTCATGCAGCCCCAAACCATAACACTCCCACCACCATGCTTGAGTGTAGGCAAGACGCTCTTGTCTTTGTACTTCTCACCTGGTTGCCGCCACACTCGCTTGACACCATCTGAACCAAATACGTTTATCTTGGTCTCATCACACCACAGGACATGGCTCCTGTAATCCATGTAATTAGTCTGCTTGTCTTAACCCCTTGAGGACTAAGGGGACGTATTTGTCCCATGTTTTTAATTGCCTGTATCATCTGATTAAGAACTTAAAATACTTTTTCTTTTTTGGTTTGAGTCAACATATTAGTTCTCAGCAAATGGATCTAGCTTTTTTGCCAGTTATTTCATGAAACTGCTAGTTACAGCAACTGAAGTGTACGAATTGAAAAAAAAAAAAAAAAGTGGAAATGGTTTTATTTATTGTTCAAATACATTCTTAAAGGGAAAAAATAAAATTATTTTTATATTGATGACGGTAATCTTATGGTCCTCAAAGGGTTAAGCAAACTGTTTGCGGGTTTTCTTGTGCATCATTTGTGTTCCTTCTGGAACGATAGCCATGTAGACCAATTTGAAGCAGTGCACTGCTTATGGTCTGAGCACTGAGCACCCCCCTTCAACCTCTGCAGCAAGGCTGGAAGCACTCATACGTCTATTTCCCAAAGACAACCTCTGGATATGACGCTGAGCACGTGCACCCAACTTCGACCATTGCAAGGCCTGTTCTGAGTGAAACCTGTCCTGTTAAACTGCTGTATTGTCTTGGCCATCGTGCTGCAGCTCAGTTTCAGGTTCTTGGCAATCTTCTTATAGCCTAGGCCATTTTTATGTAGAGAAACAATTATTTTTTTCAGATCCTCAGACAGTTCTTTGCCATGAGGTTTCATGTTGAACTTCCAGTGACCAATATGAGAGAATGAGAACAATAACAACAGATTTAACACACCTGCTCCCCATTCACATCTGAGACCTTGTAACACTAACAAGTTACATGACACTCGGGGAAGGAAAATGGCTAATTGGGCCCAATTTGGACATTTTCTCTTAGGGGTGTAATCACTTTTGTTGCCAGCAGTTTAGACAATAATGGCTGTGTGTTGAGTTATTTTGAGGGGACAGCAAATTTACACTGTTATACAAGCTGTGAAATCAGTACTTTACATTGTAGCAAAGTGTCATTTCTTCAGTGTTGTAACATGAAAAGATATAATAAAATATTTACAAAAATGTGGGGGTGTACTCACTTTTGAGAGATACTGTATAATGCAACATAAAATATTGGTATTTGTTTTGCTTCAAAGTTTTTTTGTAATGATTTTATAGGATGTGTCATTATTACTGTAAGGCTATTACTAAGTGTGATGAGATCCCATAGGAAGACCAGTAAAATAGAAGTTTTTGCTTTACAACACCCCTCCTTTTAAATGGTGTCTCTCACTGATCTCCATTGTGTAACATACATTTTTACAGAAAACACCATGTAAATACCTTGTTCTTGTGTTTCTCTTTGTGATCATGGAACCACAAAGCCCCAACTCCTTACGTGTAATGTGCAGAGCTGACAATGGGGCTGAATTCCACAGAGCAGAGAGGTCACTGGAGACTGTGCTGTGGAATGAAATATAGTCTAAACTTCTGTTTTAAGGTCTCAGCAGTAATTGCCTTGTGATGCAATCAACAGTATGATCACTTACACAGGAAAACATACAGCAGATCTATCCAGGCAAAAAAGTTTAAAATGGAGAGGAGAATGGGTGTGGAGTCAATAAACCATTTGGTCTTTTTCTGCGGTCCATCTTCTATGAATATCCAATAGTTTTACCAAGCGATTAGCACAATATACTTATCCAAATGTGTTTGACAATTCCTATCACTACTTGTATAAATTGCTGTGTCATCAGACTGCATTAGGTTCTTATAGTCCTCCAAGTAGTCCCATGGTTTGCCATGGCTGGAATTATGACCTATGATCAGATAAGCCTTGTCAGTAACCTTTTTGTTTGCTATTACTATATTATGTAGTTAATTGTTACCTGTCCTTGTTATTTAGCAATCCCATGTCCTGCACTAGTATCCAGTATTAAGGTCGGTACCGTTTGGTACCCTGATGAACCTCCTGATATTCTTGGATTACGTCAGACTACTGTGTCGTTAAATATGTTCATCACTATCCTTAACAGTTTGTGTAAACCTATTCATATAACACGATTAGCGAACCATTTTGATAACCTATAAGTATCTTCTACCTGGCGTCTTTTTCTGGTTTACCAAATAACTGAGGTGTGGGTAAGAGGAGAGGTAAAATTTGAAAAAACGGACCTATCTAGACGACATACAAAAGGACACATTCACTAGTA